>JANPWX010000385.1:309230-362244 GCA_024734555.1 Trochalopteron elliotii
GGGAAGGGGAAGGGGAAGGGGAAGGGGAAGGGAGGGAGAGGGAAATGAGAGAAGCTTGCTGGTCATCCAAGATGTTCAATCCATGTGATCCTGGAGCTGTGGCCTGCTGGAAATGTTTTTTCTGGAAGATTTACTTCAGACCTGTGTGTGTGATTTCCTGGTTATGAACCAGGACAAGTTAGGGGCCAGGATTGGGGCATGAAGTGGGATATGTCACCCAGGGGCTGCCAGGATGCAGGAGCCCAGTCTGAGCCAGTTTTCTCCATTCTGCCTTTTGGGAAACACCCCCAAAGGGATGTATTAGCTGGCTCTGTTTGCCTGAGCTCTCCGATGGCTGGCAGGACCTGCTGGGACACCCTGGCTGCCCATGTTGCTGGCTGTCCTGTTTTATGTCCCAGGATCTGCCCCTACCACACAACTCCTTTAAGGTATCTTGGTCCCTTCCAAAGCTGTAGGGAGGCAGAAGCTTCAGCCAGGTCACCCCGATTTGTCCCCTGGACCAGGCACCCTGGTCCCACTATCCCAAGTGGGATATCCCAAGGCAGCAGCTGCTCCCCACTGGAGCAAAGCTGGCTTCAGCACACTCAGAAATGAGGGTGGGAATGAGAATTAAAAAGCTGTGCACTCACCTTCCAACTCCGACTCAGCTCTTCTCCTGCCTCCAGTTTTGCTCGAATGTATGAGCTTTCCATCCAGCAGTTTGGGTCAAGCTTCTGTTTGACCTTTTCCACCCCATTCCCAGAAACTGCCATTCCCACCTGGCTGAGCACAGTGAAACCTGGGACAGAATCCCACCCAGACAGGGAGCAGGGTGCTCACTGCCCAGGAGCAGGGATGGCAAGTGGCAATTTCCCAAATATCCTGGAGTCTCAGGAGCATCTGAGCTGGCCAAATGTGGCTCTTCCTCTGACCCTCATCTTCATGTGGCTGCAGTGCACAGATGCTGCTCAATAAACACCGAATTTGGGGGAGCTGGGGGCTAACTGGAGCAGTCACTAATTGTTTTGCTCTCTGGTTCCCTTCCAGTCGGTGCCTCTGGGTCCCCAAGGCTGGAGACCTCGACGGTCCGGACGTACTCATGCTGAGGATCAGCGAGATGGGAGCCAGGCCCTGGGTGAGTGGGAGGCCCTGGAGCTGGCTGGGGACCAAGGGCAGAGCAGGAGCCCCAGCAGCACCCAGGCAGGGGGCTGCCCTCACCAAGATTTGCCTGGCCACGGGGGGTCAGGGAGACCTCAGTGGTGGGGGAGGTGGGGCTGCCCAAGGCTCACAGAGTTTGTCCGCTCTTGGACTGGGGACCCCAGGATGCCATACCATGAGGGTCCCACTTGGGTGAGGGGAGGATAGTCGAGCACTTCAGGGAGGCTTGTGGGGTCCTGCTGTGCCCTGGGCCATGGTTACTCCATGCCAGAAGGATCCCATGCTGATTCCATCTGGGTTTGTTGGCCGGTGGGTGCACGGGTGGAGCTGAGCCAGCATCCTCACGGGGCCTTTCCCACTTTGCTCCTCAGCAAATCCCCATGTCTGTATGCCACGTGCTGGCTGCCTTCCAGGACGAGAGCCCAGCCTGTGCCTGTTCCTCAGCCCAGACCCACAGACTGTCACTGCTGTGGACCAACAGGATCTGTCCCTCCTGCTCGTGCACCCCCCGCTTCCCCTGGCTCCCGTGGCTCCCACCTTGGCCTGCCCCCCACTTCTCCCCTTGCTGGCTGGGCCATGGATGTGCTCCAGATGCCGTCCTGGCGTGGTGCAATCTGGGGAGCAGCACAGACACCCCCAAAGTGTCTGCGATGTCTGGAAGCCTCTCTCCTGCCTGGTTCTTGTTGCCAATCTGCCACGGGGCTGCACTGACTCACCCGAGCCCTGGGCATCAGGGATGCTGCTGCCCACAGGACTTGAAGCCAAGGAAGATTCAGGCTCGTGAAAATCCTCCCTCCAGGGTGGCCGGGCAAGGAGCTGCCCTTGGGGCCGCTGGGGCAGTGCCAGGGCTGGTGCTGGGTGGGATGAAAGGGGCCCAGTGTGAGGTGAGGAGGGCAGTGACTGCCCAGGGCTGGGCAGGCAAGGTGCTGATTTTGGTGCTGTCAGGTGCCCTGTTCGGGGGGGGCTGTGCCTGGGACTGCCCCACATGGTTCACGGGGACAGTGCCTGGCACCCACGGGAGAGAGGCCCCTCCTTGGGTGCCCGGGGAGACAACAGGAGCTCCTTCTGCCCCCCGGACGTGCCACCCTTCCCCTCTGGGTGCAGAGGAGATGCTCTCCCCTCCTGCCTCCTGGCAGGGGTCAATCCAGGAGGCTCTTAACTCTTCCCATTTCTTCCCCGTAGGGTAGGATCTCTTCGTCTCCTCATGCCACGTTTGCCTTGTGTGGCCCCTATTTCTGATGTGATATTTATTGATGGCTGGAATGACCTTATACTTATCATGTGCTGTCTGGAAGTGCAATATCTGAGAGACTCTACAGTCACAACGTCTTTTTGGTGTATCATTTGCCTAATACAGTATTAAATATTTTTTTAATTTGAAGAGTCAGTGAGCCCTTTATATTGATGCCCTATTTCTTTCGTCATATTATTGGTACTGCATGGACTCCAAACCCTGGATCAGGTCAGGAAAGGATGTATGTGTGCTCCAATAAACAGGATTTTAAACAGTGCTGGCTTTGAGCCTTCTTTGTAGAGCCCAAATTAAAAATATCATTAATCTCTATCTCCCTCAAGATCTTTGGGGCACAAGGCTGAACCCCAGTTAAACACCACAGAAATCACTGGTCTGTGTAGGGCTGATTGAAGTGTGGCACATCCAGTTTGCAGCCGAGTGACTGTGCTGAGGTCCAGCTGCATTTACTGATACGATAATCTCCAACCTGCATGTGGGGATTATGGAACTGGGGAGATCTACACAGGGCAGGACAATAGTAAAGGAAACCCCAAACTGTCCAAACAAGAATGCCTTTATTTAAAAAAGAATCCAAATAAGTTAGCAAAAATAATAGTTAAAAAAACCCTAAATGGCAACTGCACACAGCGTTCAGTAGAAAAGACAGGTGGGCTCCAGGTCGGCACCACCGCACACTGGCCGGAGAGAGACCTTGGTCAAGGAGCATCTGGAAAACTCAGCAAAGCCAACCCAGCACACACATTGGCCCCAAACCCGCCTGTCCCCGGCTGGGCAGCGGAGCAGGGCCTGACCCCGGGAAGCCCCTGCAGGACCTGTGGCCACTGCGGTGCTGCCCCATCCCACCTCTGCCTGTTCTTCTTCCAGCCCGACAGGAGGGCTCCACAAGGAGTGGGAAGGGGCCTGAGTGGTGTCAGCCATGCAGCCCACGACACTGGAGGGGTGGATGTGATTTCCAGAGGCTGGACCCTTCTGGCATCTCATTCCCACCCTGTTACCATCTCGAGGAGCTGCCAGGGTTTGCGCCAGCTCAGTTTTGACCCCGCTCCTCTGGGAATGTCACAGCCACATCCTCCACAGCAATGCTCTCCACAATGGAAGACAGCGAGTGCAGGTTGCGCTCCTCGGCTGCCTCATCGGCCAGGAGGTGATCTGGGGAGACAGAGGGGTGAGGACACTGTTGGGAAAGGGGACTGTGTGCTGGAGATGGCTCCTGGTTCTGCTCAGGGGGATGTAGGTTAATGGTGAACATGTGGTGAACACGGCTGAGGGTTGGACTAGATCATCTTTTGCACCTGTAACAATTCATAGATTCTCTTCTACGATTCTATGATCCCATTATCCCCCTCATGGCCAGAGTGACCTAGGCACCTGCTGCCAGCCCCCACCCAGGGGAAGGATGAGAGAGCAACAGGAAGTGGAACTTCTGGATCCTTTATATAGGATATAAAACCTATATATAGGTTATAATCTCCACTGGAAAATGAGATTTAAGTTTCTGCCTTCTGGGGAAAATAACAGGTGGATTTGGCAGGGGTGAGGATAATGGCAAGCATGGTAAAAAAGATCAGCGATTGCGAAGGGGGTGTAGGGAGAGAAGGGGGACTGGGGCAGCACTGCTCAGCTGATGCCCAGCCATGCCCAACAACACAGACAGCAAAGCCAAGCCAAGGGATGGCAATAGATGAAACTTGCTGGGGATGAAGGCACCAGGGCCCAGGCTGCTGCAGCCCAATTTCTCAGCTCCCAAGGGTTGGTGTTTTGGCGAAATCAGGGCTGGGAAAGTCCTAAATTGCTGAGCCTTGAGCCAAAGAGGTGCTGTAGGATTTCTGAGGTCATCACTCTGCAGCAGTGGGATGGATGGGGAGAGAAGGACAAGGTTCCTTCTGTCCTTTGCTCCAAGCATCTCCTGCCTGGGATTGTTGGCTCAGTGATGCTCTGCTCCAGAGCTGTGGTGTCCCCACTGTTCCCACTCCCTGCAGAGCCCAGCGAGGCTGTGGGATGCCCCAGGGAGGTGAGGCGGGCGTTACCTGCAGGGTTGGTGCCGAACTCCAGCTGGCTGCTCCACTCGGGGCTGCAGGAGGAGCTGCCGGACCCGCACTCACTGGCTGCCTGCAGGAGCCCAGAGCAACTGTGTCACCCCCTCCGGCACGGCCAAACCCCACCAGCATCCCCACAAACACCCCAGGGGGCCCATCCCACAGCACGACACCCCTGTGGAGGGGGGCACATCCCTCCCCACCTGGAGGAGTCAACATCATGCAGGGTCCCCAGGACCTGTCAGGGCCAGGTGCTTCCTTAACCATAAAGGCTGAAAAACCTCCTTTTTTTGGGACGCTGGCCACAGAGAAACGGGGCTCCCCTCTCACTGTAGGTAAAAAGCATCTCCCCACTGATTATGAAAAAGGGCTAGAGACGAACAAATGTCCTTGCGCAAAACACTTTTTTGCTGAGAATCATAAAAAATTACACATGGCTGGATGCCCTCAGGCCATTCCCATGCCAGGGGATTGGGAAAAGCTTTTGGCAGTTTGATTTGTGGTTTTGGGGCTGAGTGGTTATTTTGGAGAAAAGAGCTGACAGCATGAAAAATGAGAGCATTATTCAGCAAAGCTCAGAATTCACTTTTTTTGGAGTGTGTCTTTATCTAGGAGTTGGTGTCAGCTCAGGTAAAACCCCAAATGTGATTTATATGAACAACCCCACGGACCCAACTCTTTGTAGCAGACTAGAATGGCACTTTGGATCTACAAGCTCATGGCAACATGGGATAATTAATTAACGCTTGGACTTATTTCCCATTAAAGCAGGAAATTCTTACAGATTTTTTTTTCCCCAAAAAATATTGGGTTTTGCATCAATATGTGAACCCCTGGCTACCCCTGGGAGAAGGGGCAGCTCAGTACAGAAGTGACAAAGGGACAGCTCAGCACAGTTTTGGGCACATTTGCAAAGCCAAGTGGATTCTGGGAAGTGGAAATTGGATTCTGGCATCCAAGTCCCACAAATACGTAGGATGGAACCTAAATACTTTTTCATTCCTTTATTCAGCATTAAATTGGACTGTCTGGATACCTACTGGTTTAGCCCTTAAATCCCTTAGTCTGGAAGGAGATGCGGGATTCCCTCTTTTGGGTCTCTGATAAAGTCCTTCCATATCTATATTGGTATCTGTATCTGTATCTGTATCTGTATCTGTATCTATCTGCATCTATATCTATATCTGTATCTATATTCATCTAGATGTATCTTCATATATGTCATATTTATATCCATATCTACATTACCTATTTCTGTATCTATATCATCCATATCTACATTATCTATATCTCCATAATCAGTATCTATAGATATACCTGTATGTCATTTATATTTTATATACCTACAGATAATCTATATAATCTTTATCACTGTCTATATTGTCTATATATATTTATTTAATCTATCTCTATAATTTGGATCTATCTCTATAGCTATCATATCCATATCAATTTCATCTCTAATTTATCTATATGATCTCTAGATCTGTGGAACCCGTATCATCAATGCCTATACCAATACATACCCCTACACCAATCTATTCCATCTGTATCAATCATCTCCCTACACCTGTAGCTTCAGCTCTCTATGGATTCCCAGATCCAAACCTCAGGGCAGCATGGAAGCACATGCCCAGTGTCCTGGTTTAGGGCAAATTTGGGAGGAAATCTCTGAATGGGGTTCCTCTGAAAAGCAAATCCAAACAGCCCCTCCCCCCAGCAGGTCCGGGGAAAGAACTCCCTCAAAGAAGAGTGGAAAAAACCCTATTTATTTAACAAACAAAATGCCCACAATCATAAAGAAATAATAATAATAATAATAATAATAATAATAATAATAATAATAATAATAATATGAAACAATAAAACCTCTCGCTGCTCCGAGAGGCATCATAGTCACCCTAGGACACCCAGCCATCCACAGGAACCAGGGGGCAGATGGAAATACCTCTCAAAAACTTGGTTAAATGACCAAACTCTTGTGGAGTAACAAATCCTGGCCCTCTGGGGATGGTGGCAGGACACAACTACTGAGTGTCATCAGCCAATCCCCAAAACAGCCCCTTTGGTCCTAGAAACCAGAGGTGTCCCTGTGCCACCCCTCTCATCCCTTCCTCTGCCTAAGTGTGATCAGGGAGTGTTAATTTTATATTTTTATGCTTTATATTTTTTTTGTATATTTCATATATGTATTTCTATTTTCGTATTTAGTATTTATAACTCTTATTTTATCTTAGCTTAGCTTAGCTTAGCTTAGCTTATGCTTTGTTATATTATATTTTCATTTAGTTTAGTTCTATGTTATTTACTTAATTTTCACCATTCCCACCCCTCCCCAGTCCAGGCCCACGTGTCACTCACATGCGTGGCCCCAGTGCACCCATACACAGGGACAGAGTGGCAGCGACCACTTTCCCGTAGGGATGTGAGCACTCGGCAGGGCTGAATCATTGTGTCTGTGCCCCCGTGCAGGACACACTCACACATCCACCAGTGTCCCAAGGTGGCAGTGTCTGCCTCACCCCAGAGCTGGGGTTCTGTTCTGCCCCTCAGCAGGACCCAGTGCCCCAGAGCTTCTGCAGTGCCTCTGCTTGGGGTTACCCGCACAGGACATCACCCCCATAGAGCAATGTCCCCACGGAGCAATGTCCCCATAGAGAATCACTCCCCTATGTCATCATCCCCAAAAGGCCTTCACCCTGAAATGGCATCAACCCCTTAAAGCATCGTCCCACAGAGCGTCACCCATGTAGAATGGCACCCCAAAATGACATCACCCCCACAGAACATCATTCCCATATGGAATCAACCCCATAAAGTGTCACCCCCATAGGGCATAACCTCCATAGGGCACTGTCACCATAGAGCATCTCTGCCACAGAATGGCACCCCAAAATAATCCCACATCAGGCATCAACCCCACAGACTACCACCCCTCAATGGCATCCCCCTACAGAACATCATCCCACAGAGTATCACCCCACAGAAAGTCACCTCCATAGGGCATTGTCCCCACAGAGCATCAGTCCCATATGGCCCTTCTCCCATGGATTGTCACCCAGAAATGCCACCACCCCCACGGAGCGTCACCCCCATACGCATCTCCCCACGGGGCACCACCTCCCGCACCTGCTCCTGGCCCAGGCTGGGGACCCGGGGGACAGCCGGGGACACTCACGGCGGGCCGGAAGCGCAGGTCCCGCTGATCCCGCTCCTGCTGGTTGAGGGAGCTGAGCAGGCTCTGGAGCCGCTCGATGTACTGGATAGCGCTGCGCAGGATCTCCACCTTGGGCAGCCGCTGGTTGGGGTTCAGGAGGGTGCTGCGCTTCAGAGCCTCGAATGCCTCGTTCACCTTCTTGAGCCGCCGCTTCTCCCGCAGCGTGGCCGCGCGCCGCCGGTCCATGGACACCGATTTCCTCTTGCACACCTTGCAGGCCCAGGGCAGGCACTGCCCGGGACAGTGCTCGGCCAGCGCCTCCTTGTCCTCCAGAGCCACCCTGCCCTCGGTACACAGGGCCGCCTCGGCGCGCTCGGGGAACGCCGCTGGCTCGTAGGCCTGCAGGCGGGAGCCCAGAAAGTTTTCCCCATCGTAAAACCTCTGCTCCGGGAAGAAGTACGGGTTGGTCTCGAAGAGCTCCATGGGCGGCTCGGGGACGTGTGCGCGGCTCGGGGACGGCTGCTCCCTCTCCCCGCGCCAACTGCTTGGTGCCATTTAAACCCCGGCGCTGGCATTAAATCACGGAGATAAATATAGAAAACCCAAAGGAAACCTGAGCCCACCCTAAGCTGCTGCCTCACATCAAAACTTGTCCGTCTGATTCTATGTGCTCTCCCCACGGGGATTACAGTGCCCGGCCCGGCGGGGTTGGGGGGGCTGGCACGGCGGGGGAGCAGGTCGGCTGGACCCGAACAAGGGCTTTGTGTGAGCTCCGAGGTGCCACTGGGGACGGCGGGCGGCTGCCAGTTCCACCGCTCCCTCCCCCCTCCCGGCATTCCCGCATCATCTGGTCCCTTCAGTTATGGCTGGGTTGGGGGAGTCGTGATGGCCTCGTGGCCAATCTGCCTGACCAGGGCACCCCCATCCCTTCACGCTGTCCCCCTGCATCCCACGGCGTCAAATCTGTGCCTTCCCTGTGGTGGGACGCCAACACCAGCACAGCATCGTCCCCTTCCCAGCCCTTCCCACCTCCCGATCCTGCTCTGCCCCATATTTCCCACGGCCCCATCCAGCCGGTCCATGTTACACCGATCCCACTTCTGCTGAAGCCTCGGAATCCAGCCCGCGGAGGGATATCCCAATGCAGGGAGCACCCCGGGCTCCAGTCCGTCCCTGTGGACACCCCTCTCCATGCTCACCAGCCCCCGTTCCAGCTACTTTGCCTGCTCCCTGTCCCGCAGGAATGGAGCAGGCAGGAGCAGGCAGGAGCAGGCAGGACAGACCCAAGGCCTTTCCTCTTCTGTGGGCTTCTTGAAGGTGCCCAGCCAAGTCCCTTATCACACTTTTCTCACAAAATCCATGTTTGTGGCTTCTCCCACACACCAAACCCAAAGGACACCTTCTCCCACATGTTTCCAGGTTCCAGCAGAGCCAGGCTGGGCTCGACCCTCTCCCAGCTGGCACTGTCTCATCCCACCTGCTCTCCTGTGCTGGCCTCTGTACCTGTGGATAACCAAAGCCCCAATGCCATCCTGATGCACGCCTCTCCCAGAAAAGGCACATTGCTCACGCATTCCCCACAGGGAAACTGAGGCACACCCAGCAGCAGCAGCATGAGGGGGATTTTAATTCATCCCCAGCCCTTCCCTGCTGACTCCAATGGCTTGGCTACATCTCTCCAGCTTTGTCTTTAATTCAGAGGGGATTTTTTTTTCCATCTGGAGCATCAGAAACCATCTCCCAGCTCCTCCTATTCCTGCACCAGGCCAGATTCCAGCTGAGGGATCGGTCAGTGGAAAGAATGTCAGCAGAGTGAAGGGCCAACCCTGCCGGGATTTTCCTTCCCCAAATTCCCCCTCCTCAGAAAGGCTGTGCTGTGGCACATTCCCTGTGCCCACTGTCAGCACCCTTGCTCCCTTGGGATTGATTTCTCGCCTTGTTGGAACCTGTCATGATGCTCTCCTCTCCTTGTTGTGATTTCTTTGGGGCCAGGAGCTTTCCAACATCTCCTCACCCCAATTCCTGCTCTCCTGGGGTCCCAGCCCTGCAAATTTGCTGTCCCTATGGCTTTAACATCTGTGAAAGTCTGCACTAAGGAAAGCAGGACCTGCAGCCTTGAGGTTCACCCTCGGCACAGCCCCTGTGCTCCCCACAGTCAGTCAAACTCCAAAATGTTCAAGATGGAAAGAAATCAGAGCATCAGCTTGGCCCTTGCCTAAAGTAAAAGCACTATAAGGGTTGGGAGGAGGCAGGATTCATCCTTCAGGTGTGCAGAGATGCCCCTGGAAGGAGTGAAGGCTTTAGGAGTGGATAACCTGAGCCTGAGATCTTCACATCAGCCCCACACCATCACATCAGCAGCTTGAGTCACTCGTGGGGACCTTTTCAGTGGCACTTTGTGGACATGGCCCCAGTGAGCCCCTTGAGCTGCAGCCACATCCCTGGGTGAGAGGTGTCAGGACCACCCTGTTATAAATGGGCCTTTTGGAATTGCAGGAGTATGTTTGGAGGGTGAGAGACACAGTGGTGACACAACGGGCCCCCACGGGCACCTGGCTGACCCGCACAGGAGAGCGGTCAAGCGTTTGTCAGTTCATAAACAGGGGCAGCACTGGTGGGGCAGTGCCAGCTGCATGTCCCCAGCTGGACAAGTGGGACAAGCCAGCCCCAACAGGCCACCAAGGCCACTGTGTCCCCACAGCTGACCGTGCAGGGGAGACAGAAAGCAGCTCACGGAGATGGGGAGGAAAGGCCACTCAGTGCCAGTGTGGGGTGGGCACTGGGAAGAGGGATCCCACTGGCAGCTGGACTGCCCCAGCAGCTGCACTTGCTCCAGTTCCATTTGGATGTGGAAGCAGGGATAACACTGTGCCCACTCAACTGCAGCTCTGCAGCTCCTTCAGGCCCTCCATGCCGTGGACGATCCCTCCTGAACACAGCAGAGGGACAAGGCGAGGTCTGGGCTCTGTGGTCTGTGGGTCCAGCGGCCTCATCCTGGTGAATATCAAATCCAGGATAATGAATTGCATTGGGCAAGTAGCATCATCAAGGGAGCCCATGTCTGGGCTACAGGGAGGCTCCCATCATGGCCACCCCCACCCCACAAAGGCACCTGCTGAGGGACGGGCGAGCATGGCTTTTACCCGGTCCCGTGGGTCCCCACGGCGGCTGAGGCTGCGTCCCGGGTAATTCGGAGCCGAGGGGGGATTAGGGCTCTGCTGCCGGCTGTCAGGTTATCCCGTGATGGATGGTGGCGGCTGGGAGGCAACACAAAGCGACGCTGTGTGAGCCCCGGGCAGAACGTGCTGCGATCCGTCACGGGGTGACCTTCCCCTGGCCGGCGGGGGCCTCGCGGGGACGGCTCACCCCGACACAGCTGGCGGGGAGCACAGCCACGAGCCCAGAGCTAAAAATACCCGTCCATTGAGAAAATCCCAGGGAAGAGGGTTTGTCCTTGTTCCTCCGCGGCAGCTTCCCAAGCCGGTGGCCAGGTCCACGGAGCGGAGTCACGGGGAGACACCCAGGGGCTACCTCGGCTGTTTTGCTTTCCCATCACGCCTGATGGTCTGGATTTGCTGAGTTTTGGGGATACACATGAGCGTGTTGCAGCCTGGGGAGTGTCCCTCCCAGTGCAGGAGTGTCCTTAACCAGTGCATGTCCCTGTTCCCTGCTCGGAGCTGCACACACGGGTTGCACATCCCTGCGTGGGGCATGAGGCTGCGCCGTGCCCACGCTGGGGAAGCGATGGTGGGGTGGTGCCGGCCAGCTCCCACTGGGAAGGGCAGAAAAATATCGGTTTAGGGGCTGGTGAAGAGATTTGGGTGCCCCAAGCAGCTTCCACAACCCGGGGTGCCGGGACCATCCCACTGATAGGGAGAAAGCGAGGGAAAGCCAGGGCTCAGCAGGTATCATCCCTGTGGGATTCCAGCACAGGAAAGGAGACTCACCAAAATGCCATTTCCAGTCGGAGCCACCCTCCCACCCCCACCAGGCACCCCACCGTCCCATATCCCTTCTTGCTTTCCAGGCTCACCGACATCCCTTCCTGCCTCTGTGACAAGTCGTAACACATTTGGGAGCAGCTGCAGGCGGCGGGGAGATGCTTGGCCCTGTCCCCGCTCTCGACCGTGGAATGTGGAGCAGACCTCTCCTCCGACACCCGGGATTTCCAACGTGCCTGCTCGCCGGAGATTTGGGACGGCGACAGCTGCTCGGCCAGGATGGAGCTCAGCAGAGCCTCCCCGTTCAGCCCCAGCCAGAGGCTTTGCACATCCACTTCTCGTCCTCTTGGGGATTTGGGGTTAGTTTGGGGCCCAGCCCGTGGGGAGGGATGGAGGATGATGTCCTGCTGTCTGTCCCGGCAGGGATGGCAGCAGTGGTGACAGCACCAGCAGACAACCCCTCCCTCACCCAAAAGTGCCAACTCATCCAGTTTGAGTTCCCTGGTGGGCTGGGAGGGAGGTGGGGCAGGGCTGCTCCTGCAGGTCTTGTGTCCCCATGGGGCTCAGCACCCTTGGTGACCCCTCACTCCCGTCTAGGTCCCCCAGTTACCCCATCAGAAAATCAGGGATCATGATGGAGGTCTAAAATCTGTCTAGAGAACAGTTTTATTTTGGTTATTAACTGTCTTTGCAGGTTTTACCTGGGAGGGGGGTGAGGGATCGACAGAGAGGTGCTGGTGGCTGAGTAGCCCCCTGTTCACTGGATCCCAGTTTAGGGACAATACGGGGTGTCCCAAAACACCAAGCCACTGGGTCCAGTCTGTAAATTCCAGTGGGTGCCCTGCTGCAATCACTCTGTGTGCCCTGACCCACCAGGATCCCCATTTGGGACCAAACCAGGTACTCTGAGCCACGAGTCTGCTGGTTCCCAGTCCAGGGGCCATGTTGGGTGCCCTGACCTTTCTCCTTGCCCACACTGATCAGGGGATGCTCTGCCCCACTGCAGCACTAAACCTCCATGGCCTCCTCCATTGCTCCATAGCCCCGTGGTCTGGACATGATCTCCACAGTCCCTAGCCCCAAATTACACCTGGAGGAGGGATTCACCCAGCAGGACCCCACTAATGAACTTCACAGTAGGGTTTCCCTTCTGGAGCCCCACCCCAGCTGCCATGCCAGCAGCGTCCCCGGCTGCTCCATCCCCTGCATGGTGGCACTGGCTGGGCTGTCCCCACATGTGTCACCTAGGGAGGAGCAGGGGGGACCTGGGTTGTCAACAAGGGGTTGTTTTCCCCGGAGTGGGACACTGTGGCGGGAGCGAGCTGCAGGACAGGTGGGTGTTCAGAGGAAGACCATGAATGTGAGGGATTCAGCAGTGACATGTGGTGGCTGTTTGACCCCAAGAGGGGACAGCTGTCCAGGCAGGGAAGACCATGAGGCCCGGGGACATGACTGGGGACAGCAGTGTCCCTCGGCAGGGACAGCCCTGACACAGGATGCCTGGAATCAGCAGGGAGGCCAGCATGGCTGCCAGCCAGGTGTCCAGGTGCCAGCCAGCGTGGGTGACTATCAAATTGTCCCCGTGGTGAGCATGTTCCTTTCCCTCCACGGCCTGACTGGGGCTAATGTTGCAGGACCAGTTTCTGGTGAATAGAGGAAAAAGGAGCTTGTGACACTCATGTCGAGCTTTCAGGACATAAACTGGTGACTCCTGTATTTTTCTGCTCCCACCCTAAGTGGCAGCAAATTTTGGCACAAGGAGGGGTGGCACCCACCCTCCTCTCCCCCATGAAGGGCACCCCGTGGTAACTCAGGGAGACAGGGAGGGAGAGTTGTGACGATTTTGTGGCTTCAGCGTGGGATTCCCCCGGGGAAAAGGGACAGCAGACTCCCCCCCCCGACATGCCAGCAGTGATGCCGGATGCGCCGGACCCCAGGGAGGGGCCCCGAGCCCTTCCGGAGGTGCCCCACCCTGAAAATTCCCCAGGCAGGGGCAGAGCCTTTCTGTGCCCCCCTTCCCCCCCCCCCCCCCTTTTTTTTTGTTTTCCCCCCTGTCCGGGGGGCCGAGCTTCAGCAAACCCCGACCCCCAATCGCATTCCCAGCTGTCGCCGCTCTGGCACCAATGCCGGCACCGCTCCGGGGGCTGGAGGAGAATCCCGGCCCGGGGCCGGGCAGAACTGCACTCCATGGGGGTTTCCCGGCCAGCCCTGCCCGAGGATATCGTGCTCCCAAAGAGCCGATGGAGCTGGAGCACAGTCAGGGGGGAGGAGAGCCGGGAGGATGAGAAGGGGTTGGGAGGGGTGAGAAGGCCTGGTGGGTTTTGGTGTAGGGAACAGAACTGGGGTAGGTGTTTTTTGGGGTGCTCCGTGTGCCCCGTTTCAGGGGATCAAGCTCCTCCCAGCCCATCTCAGTCACTGAGAAAACGCAACCCCTGGCTGCCTGCAAGGAAAAATGCCTTGAAAGGCAAATTTGTGTAGCCATGAGGCTGTGACCAAGGATAAACCCTCCGTTCCTTGGTCAGGTCGCCCGAGGGTCCCATGGGACCAGGGAGGGTCCAGATCTCCAGTTCCGTGCAGGAGGAACGGCAGAAGGAGGGAGGAGAAATGCGGGAGGGATAGAGGAGGGGTGAAGGAGGGATAGAGGAGGGATGCAAGATGCATCAGCCACCGCAGCTGGACGGGAGAGGGCACCAACAGCCCGGTTATCCACAGCCGAGTCCGGATTTACGGAATGCGCACCGCGAATCAGAGCGCAAAAGCCTCTCAGATCCCTTTGAATCCCCCTTTTTTGGGGGGCAACCCGCCCTTCTCCCCGCAGGATCCAGGGTGGGGGGCCTGGGGGCTGAGAGGGGAGATCAGTATCTGGAAACCCGTGGGGTGTTCCCCTTGTATCCAGATCCAGTTCTCCAGCAGGGATGATCCCAGCTATTTATTTCCGACCCCCTCATGGGAGAAAATCTCGAGGTTTGTTTTTTCCCGCGGTGTAATGACCCAAACAGGTGCTTTTCCTGCCTGACGGCCGAAAATAACTCCCAGGGTTTGGCTTCCTGCAGTTCCTGCTCCAGTCCCAGTTCCCTCATTCATCTTTTGGGCCAAAACATCCTAATCCGGGAAGGGGAGGGTCCAGGGAAGTGGGGGGACCCCTGGAAACACTTTCCTTTGCTTTTTCCTGCTCATTTGGGGATAAAATTGTCCTGGAGAAGGAATTTTTGGCCTCAACTGTAGCAGACACATTTATCCCCAAATCTGTTTTGGGGAGCAGCTGGCTTTCATCCCATATGGAGGGGCAGGAGAGTGGTTTGAGGGGCTCCCTTCTCTATTTCTTCTGCAGCATAAATATAAAATAATATTAATAATAAACAATTAATTTATTGTTATTGTTATTTTTTGTTATTAATAATAATAATAATAATTTTTTTCTATTTGTTCTTTTTCTCCTCTCTCCCTCATGGGATGCTCTTTCCCAGTGGCCATGTCCCATCTGGTCTCTTTGGCTCCATGGATTTAATTGCTTTTGGGGAGTGCAGTGGCTGGGGTAGGGGGGAGTCCCTCAGCCACTGGAGTTCACGTTGGCCTCTGCCCTTTCAAGAGCATTTATTTAGGGATGTGAAACTGGGAGCCTCAGTTGCCCCTGGGGCTGGGGAAGTCCCTTGTCCCCCAGGAGGGGACCCTGGGCTTCTTTCCCAATTTCCCAGGTTCCAGTGCCTGGGTACCTTTTAATCCCAGGGGATCTCTAAGAGGTGCAACATCCCAGCTTCTGCTCCCTGATAATATTTTGGGAAGGGTGAGCAGGTGTGAGTGTCATAGGGACACAGGGGTGTCATGGGGAGGCTCCTTCCCTGCTCCATCCCCACGTGCCCAGCCTGGATGGAGGAGATGGACATGGATGGCAAACACTGCTCCAGCCAAGGCTTTTCTTGGAAAGGGCTGCCTCTGGGGTGAGGAGAGGAAATTTGGGGTTACTGCCTTCACAACACTGTCTGGGGTCTCTGCCGTTCAGCCTGGTGCTTTCCCCAGCCTTTCCCAGCAAGGGAATGCAGGGCCTGCGTTCCCGCCCGCCCACTCCCGCTCTGCTCCCCCAGAGCCCGGAGAGAATCTGGGGGATGTCAGTCCCCCAGAACTGCAGCCGCCCCTTGGCCTGTGCAGGACTGATGAATCCCCCTTTTCCCTTCTCTCCAACCTCTGGAGCCGTGCGGCACCGCTACGGCAGCAGGTCCGGGGCATCACCGAGTGACCTCCCGGGCACAAATTCCTCCGGGGCTCCGCAGTGTGAGGCTGGGTGAGTCCCCGCTAAGCCCTTCCACCAGATCCCCCAGTCCTTGGGAGAAGCGGGTGGAAAGGCAGCAGAAGCTTCCGCGTCCAACAGAGCTGATGCATTCCGAGCTCGTGGCAGGGCCTTCTGGCCTCGCGTCCCCGAGGAAGGCCCCCAGCTGTGGGAACATCTCCCCGGTCGTCCCGGGGCTGCTGTGAGCGCTGTGGAATGTCACATGTCCCGCTGCAGCGTCACCGTGCTGGACAAGCCATTCCCCGGGGATCGGCTGGGACTCTGCTTTTGCCGGCTCTCGGACTGCTCCGACGGTGTTTGTGCTGCTCTAGGGCCACGGGGGAAACGATTCCAGATGGAAGAGAAGTGGAACAGGGCAGGAGGCGGATCCCCTGTGCTGATAAGGAATTTTCCATGTCTTCCGTAGGAATCTGCAGGTTTAGACCTATGGGAAGGGTTTGAGCAGCTTTTCCTACAACACAGAGAACCTACCCAGTGAACTGCTGTCCTGAATTATTTTCTGGATATAAAAGAATTCTCCTTAAATTGGTTGAAAGGCAATAATCTGGGCAGCAGCAGCAGCGTGCAGGGCTCAAAGGCTGCAGGAGCTGGGTGGAAGAAGAGTTTTTCCTCTTGGAGGATGGTGAGATGGTTACAGTTTGCGAGAGTCTGAGTGGGGGGAAAAGCTCCGTTACCAAACCCGAGAGCTGCAAGTGACAGCTGGAAGCTAAAAGCAGGGAATTTAAAAATAGAAATATGGGACAAAATGCTGAACTGAGAGATAAGGGCTTGGGGACCAGCAACCATGGTTTCTTTTTTGCACGTCTCCCTCCTCACTCAGAGGCACCGATCCAGCCCAGTCCTCCTTGGACATTTCCCACTGTCACTGTCACTCCTTCATCCTGGTTTTCTCCTTTACCCCAAATCCTCATTTTCCACCATCCTGTGGTGTCCCCAGGCCATCACAGCCTCAGGTCTGGAGGTGGCCCTGGGCTCTTCCAGCCACAACACCCACTGAGCTCTTCATCCCCTCCCCAATATTTCCCCAAAGATCAATCAGAAAATGATTTTACCATCTCCAAGATCCATCAAGGGAAGTAGTTGCTCTTATTCTGCCCTTGTAGCAAAACAGAACTCATATTTTTCCTTTACATTTTCGTCCCTCACAACCTTTTTTTTTTTTTTTTTTCTTTCCTGAACAGTCACTGTTTCACGCCAGTCTTTGCCTCAGAAGGATCTGTCATCACTTCTGGGTGTTCCAGAGCCCTCACAGCACCGGGCTCCCTCCTCCCACACCACGGCACAGCGGGGCTGAAGGCAGCAGGCAGTATCCTACCCTTCCACAGGCTACTGCAACTGAAACCAGCGGCCAAACAGCGCTGGGTTTGTTCCAGGAGTGGCCCTGGAGAGGGGGCAAAGGGTTTGAACCGTCCGCGAAACTACTTGGCAGGATTGGAAATGTTTAACCTCTCCTGCCCCACAGAGCCGGCTGGAAGCGGTGGCAGGAGTAGCTCCTAGCCCTCAGCCTGGCTTGATAACACTCCCGGGGCTCCCTGGGGAACAAAATAACGCCGGTGTGGTGAGGAAGAGGCGGCAGCGCCGAGGGAAATGGCCCGGATCAGGGTGTGGGGGCGGACCTCGGGACAGACCTCTGCCCTACCCCGCCGCCCTGCCAGGGGCGGCGCTGCCAGAGCTCCCTTGGCTCGCATCAGTTTTCTCTTCCACCCAGGGATGTCTCAGCAGCTCCTCCCTGACAGGGCAGCACAAAAGCCTAGCAATATCCTGCTGTGCCAAGGTATCGGGCACAGTGACCCAGCTACCTGTGGGCAACATCTGGCCGACATCTGGCAGGCATCCGAGTGGGGGATAACCTATTTGTTTATTGTGGGAATCTGCAGCATCATGGATGTGGCATCTACCCAGGCTAGAGGGAGCTGGGGCACATCCTTGTGCCAGCACAGGCACCTCCCGGGACTCAGTTTCTCCCTCAGTACACAGGCACCACTGCCAACCTGCCCTTCCCAACCTGCTCTGAGTGACAGGGGTGGGATGTGCTCAGTGGGAAGAGGGAGTCCACAGGGAAACAGCCTTTCCTTCATCCACTCTCAGGGATTTGCCCATTTAAATTATCTTCTGGGATACTTTCTGTGCAGTGTCATTGCTGCTGAACAACTCCTGCCAAGCCCAGATGGGGATGCACCACCCTGTAGAAGTCTGGGACTCCTTGCTCCCCAGACAGCTTCCCAGGGCCGTGTATCCCATTAAATGGGAGAGAAACTGAATGCAAGTCATAGACCAGCAGTGTCCTGAGTGAGGTCCCCAGGGCTGTGTGTCACTGGCACACACAGAGTGGTGGCCCCAGCACTGTGGGATGAGCATCACTCCAAAACATCTCAGCACAATGGAGGCCTCCTTGAAAAAGCTCAGAGATTTCCCTTTGTTTGCTGCTTCTTTCTTTGCCTTGTGCCATCCTATGTGGAACCTCTGGACCGTGGCACTCAGGGGGTCACTCGTCCTAATTAATGTCTCTCAGAGCCATCACCCCTCCAAGCACACATCACTGTGCTGCTGGCACTAGCCACACTCTTAATTAACTTTCCTAATTAAGAGGCCCCTTTCCATGACCAGAAATGCTGTGGGATGGTCACCATGATGGAAGAGGTGGAGAAATCTTCAACTTCGACTGCCCTGATCACCCAGAGTGGCACCATGGAGCTGCTCTTTGTGTAGGTAAACTGAAGCAGGAGGGGAAACTCACACCCCAGAGAAAAGCTGAAGAAAGATGGGCAGAAATGAGCTCCCCATGCCCTGACTTGTCTCCCTTGAAAAGCATTTCTTGGCTGCTGCCAAGCCCTGGATGTTCAGTCAGGGTTTGGTCTCATCAGCCAGCCCCGACACGCCACAGCCTCGGGTGCATCCCGCTGACGTGGAGCCAGACAGCAACGGTCCCCTCCTGCCATGGCCACGGGCTGCTTCTGTCCCCAGCTCACAGGAGCTGGCACAGGAAGCCACACCATGTCCCCTGTTTGTGCACTTCATCCCATCTCTCCCTGTGTGCCAAGGGTATTTATCTGTAGCAGCATCATCCAGCACTCTGGGATCTTCACAACCTGTTGCAGCTCTCAGGACATTTTCTCCTTAAAAACCCCAGAAAGAGCCTGGAAGACCTGAATAACTTTCCTAGTGTTTGACACTCATCAGAAAATTCGTTTTCATGGGTTTTAAAGGAATTCCTGACTCTCTTTGGACACATCCTCAGTTTGGTGTCAGGAGAATGAACAGATGGTCCCTGTCTATCAAGAATGGGCTCTGTGCAACCACCTGTATCAATTTGGTCATCCAACTTCTGCAGCCTTGGCCCACGCCGTGGAACACTTTGCTTGGGCTGGTGAGAGAGCTCAGACCCCCCCTGGCAGGGAGGTTCCTGCAGCTCATTTTTGGCATAACTTGGGGGGGTTTAGGGGTGCTGCTAAAATTGAGCATTCAGGAGCACGAATCCAGGGAGGGAGAGCAAACTTCAAATCCACAAAGGAAAAGGAGTGGTTTTAATCTCTGTTTGAGAGATTTGCATACAATTAGGCAGGGCCCTGCCTGCCTTTGCTTCCGCATTGCACTCCCGTGAGGAGCCTGCCGGTTTTCCTGCCCTGCTCCCAGCCAGAGGTTGATTGCAAAGACACTCACCCTGAGAAGGTGGTGGGCGAGGGGTTTTGGGCTCTCTGGGAATGCCCTTTCCACTCTCAGTAGCCCAGCCTGAGCACCCCCATCCCACTCCCTACCTCTGGATTTAGGGGCTCAGCCATAGGGGGCATCACTTTTCCCCGCAGTGGAGGAGGTGTGAGGAGATGCTGCGGGATGCAAACGCTCCATAAATAGCGCTGTGTTTACAGGAGCCCGTGAGGCTCGGGTTTTTTTCTCTCTGCACAGCAAACAGATCATTCAGACCAAACTAAGCTCACTTCACCCTGCTGCTGGCACAGCCAAGTGCCCAGAGGTGGCACAATGCCACAGTCTCTGGACAGCCCTAGGAGGCTGGGACCCCCAGCTCTTTGCTGGCCACTTGCTCAAGGGGGAGAGCAGGCACCACCTTCCATCAACAGCAGTTGATGGAAAATCAGCCCTGGGTTGGGATGGTCCCACAGCTGATCCCATCCCTGCAGTGGGATGTGCAGGCTCTGATGAAGACAGGGATGAGGGGCAGCCCCCCAAGGGGCAGATCCAAGGGTTGGGACATCTCTCACGAGGCAGAACAAAGCAGGGGACAACTCCAGTCCCGAGTCTCACTAGAGGAAGGAGAAAGGATGGGAGGAGGTGCAGATAGGTGTCAGGAGAGTCTCGTTCCCCCACGGATGAGGTCCTGTTCCTTGCAGCATTTGGATAAACCAACCGCACTCCTTGGAAGTGATTTATGTAAGATGAGCTGTGCAGGTGTCTGGTGCACATCCAGCGGTCCCTGGAGGGATTGGGTCGTTCAACTCCATCAGTGAGATCGAGCCCCTAGACCCATTTTCTCTGTACTTTCTGGCCCAGGGAGGGGAATTGGGGGGTGTCCATATACCCCCAAACTTCTCATAGAACCTTGAAGAGTGTCTGGTCCAGTTCTCAGCAGCAGTTCGGGGCCACCGTTCCTTCACATGCCTTGCATGGACAGACCCTTCCCCTGCCCCAGGGACACAGCCCCTCCCCAGCCCGCGGAGTGCAGCAGTTCAGAGCACGAAGACTGCTTTGGGGGTCTCATCCCCCACCCACTCCAGCAGTGATTTTGGTTGAGGCAGCGTCAGCCAGAGCTCGGGTGAGCACCAGAGCTCCTTGAGGCCGTTCGGGTCTGGTTTGGGGTCCCGACGCCGTCCTGGGGCACAGCCCCAAGCAGCGCTGCCCGTGCCGAGGTCGGGCCGGGTCCTCGCCTACCCCAGCTCAGGCTCTGTCTCCGCCCTCCCCTCCCCGCCCCGATCCTCTGCTTACACCCGACCTCAAAAACCGGTTTTAGCGTTAAAACCGGAGCCCGACTCGTGTCAGCAGCGTTGAGGCTGGGACGGGCTCCGCTGCTCCCCCTCCCTACTCCACCCGGTCCTGCCGCCTCCGCCCGCCCCCCTCGCACCCCCCTCCCGGTTCTTCCCGGTGCCGGCGAGCCCCGAATCGGGTCAGTTGCTCTTTAAAGGCTGGAAGGCGGCACCATGTGATGCTCCGGCTCCAGCGGGGAGGGGGCAGCGCCTGCGGGAGCCGAGCGGTGCCGGGCACCGGGGACCGAGCGCAGCCCCGGCGGCCGCGGCCAGCCCGGTCGCCGCCGGCTGCAGGGTCCCCCCGGCCGCCCCAAGCATGAGCCCCGCCTTGCCCTGCGGGGGGACAGCGCTGGCTCTCTGGGGGTGAGGGCACCCCAAAACAAGCCCGGGGTTTGCAGGACAAGGTGAGAGGGGTCGGGGCCGGGAGCGGGCGGGCGGCGGCTGCAGGGACTCGGGAGGCTGCTGAAAGCAGCGCAGAGCAGGGAGGGGATCCAGCGAGGGGAGAGCGGGGGTCCCGCTGCAGCTCCCTCGGCCCCGAAGGGCTCCGACAGATGGCCCCGGGGCGGCCCGAGGTGTGGGGGGCTCCGCCGCTCTCCCAGGACTGGTCGGCGGCTCCCGCTCCCTCTTCAGCGCCGGGAGCGGTCGCGCTGCGGGATGGAGGTGGGTGCGGGATGGAGAAGGGTGCAGAATGAGCCCGGGGGAGGGGGGGGTTGGGCCGGAGCCCCAGAGCCCCGGGGGACGGCAGATACGGCAGGAGGGTTTTTCCCACCCCCTCGCACAGGCTCCGTCCCGCTCCCAGCTCAGTCAGCGATGCCACTCTCTCACCACCTCCCTGTGCGTTTGCAGGTGACCGAGGAACCCCACAGGAGCAGGGCGGACCGGATCATCATGGCACATCCCATCTCAGCCTTCCAGGCTGCTTACATCTCTATCGAAGTGCTCATCGCTTTGGTGTCCGTGCCGGGCAATATCCTGGTCATCTGGGCTGTGAAGATGAACCAGGCACTGCGGGATGCCACCTTCTGCTTCATCGTCTCGCTGGCGGTGGCCGACGTGGCCGTGGGGGCTCTGGTCATCCCCCTGGCCATCATCATCAACATCGGACCCCAGACGGAGTTTTACACCTGCCTCATGGTGGCCTGTCCCGTCCTCATCCTCACGGAGAGCTCCATCCTGGCACTCCTGGCCATTGCCGTGGATCGGTACCTGCGGGTGAAGATCCCTGTCAGGTAGGAAAAGGTGTCGGAACCACCTCTGCTGTGGAGGTTAAAAGGGAGTGAGGAAACCCCAGATTCTTGGAGAAGCACTGGGAGAAAGGGCTTTCCTCCCCACTGCCATCCCAGACAGGTCTGGCTGCATCAGCAACTGGGCGAGGAGGGTGTGTGTGGGGGGATATCCTGGAGCCTCCAGCAGCTTCTTTTGGGGGCTCAGGGGGTGCTGGGTGTGCAGGCAGATATCACATTGTGGGAGCTAGCTGGCAGTGAGGGGCAGTCCCTCACGGGATCCCCATGGCCAGGACAATATGGGAGAGCACATATGGGAGAGCCCAAGTTGGGTGCTCCAGAAGGAAAGGGGACAACAGGTTTGGCTTTCCAGCCCAGGTTTTCTCTTGCTATGGGGAGCATGGGGGTGGCTTGCTGTGGGACACAGCTTTGGGAATTTGAGGAACCAGAGGTGACAGCCTGGCATGTTTCATGGGGCAACCTCACCCAGGTGAGACCCTTGCTATGGGGTGCCCTGCAAATAACTCTTTTCACTATTTTTCCCCTTCTGTATCTCTTGCCATTCTAAGCCCAGAGCAAGTGCCTTGGGGCATAAAGGAAGGGGACACTTTATTTGAGCACTTTGTTTGAACTCTGCAGCTTCTGGAGGAGATATTTAACCCTTTAAGCCCCACTCCCTCCCTGCCAGGGCCATACTGGTCTGGGGAGGCATTTCTGGGGTGCCACGGTGGGACTGGGGACTGTTAGCAGGGCTGGAAGGGGATGTGACACCTGTCTTGGTGCCCCCGAGCAGAGCCAGGCTCAGCCCCTCTCTGTGAGTCCCCCTTGCTCTGTGGGGACACCTTTTCCAGGCTTGTCGCCCCTGCAAGTCTCTGGAACTGGGAGCATTGTTGGAAAATAGCCCGCCCAGCTGAGCACTTGTGTCACCCTACTGACCCCTTTGCAGTTCAGGCAGTTTGCTAGAGGGGTCCCCGACCCTTCATCAGCACAAACACCCTAGAAAGGCATCAATCACGTTGTGTTGATGCTGCCTAGACCCCAGCAGGTGTAGGACCCTTCCTGGGGTAGGAATTGCCTTCCCATAGAGGGAGACAGGGACAGGAGGCCCCTGTGTTGGGATCACCCGACTACTCTAGAATGCTCAGTGTTCCCAGATCCATGGGATCAGGCCAGAGATTTTAGGATTTTCCTACAAGCCACCACCAGCAGAGGTTGCTTGGAGAAGGAGTGTAAGACAGAGGAGGGAGTGCAGGATAAATCCACAATCCCTGCACACCCCCTCCCTGCCACACATGATTTCACAGACTGTTCCCGACTTCCTCCCTAGGTGTGATTTTCCCAATCACTGTCTCCCAGCCCGTCGGTGTCACCAGAGTGATTCCCACCCTATCACTGCTCTTGGAGCTTTTTTGGGCTTCCCGCATCCCCTGCATGCAGGGAAGGCTCCAGTGTGGGAGTTCTGCAGCTCCACAGGAGCAGCACAGCCTGTCAGGAATTTTCCTAACAAACCAGTGAATTTTTAATTCCTTGTCTGCCTCTGAGCATCAGATGAGCCTTTCAGGGGAGATTCCTGCCCTGATCCCAGGAGCTTTCCTGGGAGCAGTATTAGTATTAATATTATGCTGTACCCAGTTTGGGTAGGTTTTTCTCATGCAGTTTCCACCCTGAATTTTTGATCCCATTGTGTGCCCAAGCACTCAGCAGCAGGAGATTTTCCTCTGTCTTTTCAGAGCCTATTTTAATATTGAAAAGCTTTATAACCTCATCAACTTAATGGTTGCACTCAAGTATTTCAGAGGTCTTTCCCAACCTTAAAGATCTTACAACCTCATGAATTCCTGGCAGTTGGTATATGTGGTGATTTTAGGGGATGTAGTGTGCTATATATAGCACATAGGACAGGAAACACCACTAAGGAATATTCCCTGGATCTGAAATGCCTTAAGTTTCTCGTAGCCTGTTGCAGGATGCTGAGGATGACAGTGACAGCACTTTTGCAGTGCCTATGGCTTTTGTGGTGTCATTCCTGACTGTGACACCAAACCCAGCAATGGCAAAGTGGAAGCTGGGAACCTGGAGCAGCTGGCAGGACTGGGGGCCCTGGGGGAACACGTGTGGCCACTGTGCCTGGGAGAGCTCTGGGAGAGCTCCAAGTGTCCCCAGAGGGCTGCAGGCAGTGATGGCAGCCAGACCTGAGCAGAGATTTGCAGGCAGGTGGGGAGGGATGTGGGGAATATCTGCCTCAGGCTCATCCCTAGGACAGCCAGGACACTGAGCAGGGATATCCCCTCTGGCACAGGCATGGACAGTGTCCTCACTTCAGCCCATTCGTGTGCCAACAAGATTCCTCAAACAAGCTTGGCACAGAGTGGATTCTCACCAGTGGGACCCACATGAGGCTGAGGGGGTCTTGTGGGGATCCCCCACATTCCAGCCCTGCCCCACATACACAGGCTGCCCTGGTGCTGGCGAGGCTCAGGGAGAGGGAAATGCATTTCACAACATCACAGAATCCCTGAAAGGTTTGTGTGCAAAGGGACCTTACCCTGCCATGGGCAGGGACACCTTCCACTATCCCAGGTTGCTCCAAGCCCCTTCCAGCCTTGCCTTGGACTCTTTCAGGGATGGGGCAGCCACAGCTGCTCTGGGCAGCCTGTGCCACCTTCACAGGGAAGAATGGCAGGGAATGGGGAACAAAGTGCATGGCAGCCTTAGTTCCAGCTCCAGCTCCAGGCTCCCCTGGCCCTTGGGCTGTGAGTTGGGATGACCTGCAGGTCTGATCCCCCTTCCAGGAAACATATGGACCCAGCTACTGGAAACCTGAGTCCTGGGGGGACACTGAGAACTTGGTGGTCCCAGGGGTGGGTTTCTCCTGGAAGAAATGATGCCCTGAAACATTTGGGGTGTCTCTACATGGCAGTGGGAGATTCCAAAGCAGCATCCAATGCTCCATCACTCCAGTGGCCACTTCCCATGGACACAGAAGCACAGAGGGACGTGGGCCACTCCTGCAAGGTGGAGGGAGATTTTATCAGATGGAGAGGGGCCTTGTTTGGATTTGAGTTGGAAGCTCCTGTTCTTCCCTCTCTACCCAGCACACAGCCAGCAAGGTCAAGGGACTGGGATGTCCCACCAAACCCTCTCCCTTTGCTTCAACCCCTGGGTAGGGCCCTCCTGGTTGCTGGGGCCTGAGTGATGCTGTCTTCCCCCAGAGGGGCTTTCCCTTGACTTTGGAGGGATGCAGGAGCATCACTTGGGCTGAGCAGACTAGAGCAGAGGGTCCTGCACCTCCCAGCCCCCACAGGAACAGCTGGAAACCACCTAAAATAGATTTGCTGGTGGAAAACTCCCCCTCCCCTCACATCCTTCCTCCCTGCCTGGCAGCCAGGCAGGACCCCCAGCCTGTGATCCCCCCCATCCAGGCACAGCAGGGTTCCCCAGCCCAGCCCAAACTTCCCTCTCACAGCCATGCTTGGGGAAGATGAAACGAGTTCAAAGGGAGGGGAAGTGGCCAGCTGGGGGTGTCTGGCAGGAACTGGCCCCTCGGCATCCCGGTGGAGGCAGGATGCTGGAGGAGATGGTGCTGGAGGGATGTTTGGTGGGATGCAGCTCCTTCAGCACCGGCCTCTTTGTCTCAGGGACCCTGTCTCTGCTCTGAGATGTGGGTTGGGCCTTTTGGAAAGGGCCATAGCAAAAGGAGCTGCTGTCCTTGGGATGTGCCAAACCACCCCTTTGCTGGGGATGCTGAATGTGTGGATGCAGCCCAAGCGTATCTTGGAATGTCCCTGGGGGTGCTCACATTGTGATCACACCTCAAACACTTTGAAATATGCCAGGAAGAGAAAACCTGCAGGAATCTGGTGTTTGCAGGAGCCCTTGTGTTGGAGTCTCTCCACCCACAGCCAGAACTTCCACCCTCTGTGCCTGGGCCTCAGCATTGGAGTAGCCTCCCAGCCCTGCCCTTCCCACCCTGCAGGATCCCAGGAAGCATCCTGCCAGAGAGAGCTGCCTTTGGTGCTGCTGAAGGTTTGGAATGCACACCTGTGAGGCTGCAGAGCCATAGAAGTTAGATCAGAATGGTTGGAACTCTCTAAGATATGGGGGGCAGGAGGCTGGAGCACAGCAGGGGGAGACCCCAGGATAAATGCAGTGTTAGGGAAGTGACTCTGTGGAGAGTGCTGGCGCTGTCTGGTGGTTCAGGAGTGCCCTGTCTGGAATGAGATAAAACAGCTCAGGGATAGTAGGAGCATCTCTCAGCCCTGCAGTGCCTGCAAGGCATGAAGTGAGGGGGATGTGCAGGAGACCTGTGAGCTCCTGGCTGGAGCTCCTTACTGGAGGGGAAAGGGGGAAGCTTCCCCACTGGACTCCCTGTTTTCCAGGCTCCTGCCTGAGCTCAGGCTCTTCCTGGGATTGTAGTGCTCTTTCCCCTTCTCTCCAGTCCTGCCAAGGGCCACAGGCATGGGGCCAGCTAGGGCTAGGTCATGGGAAGCCTGGGAAGTGTTGTTGCCCTCAGCCAGCTGGGTGGTGGAGCAGGACACATCTGAGGTGGCTTTTCCCCATTCAAGGTGTCCTAGGGAAGCTGTGGCTGCACCATCTCTGGAAGCATGCAAAGCCTGGTTGGGCAGGGCTTGGAGTAACCTGGGATAGTGAAAGGTGTCCCTGCCCATGAGTGGAATGAGATGAGCTTTAAGGTCTCTTCCAACCCTTCCAGGAGTTCATGGAGGGTCTTGGCAGGAGAGCAGTGGGTACCAACTGCCATGGGATGGGGAGGAGGAGAACACTGGAATGGTTAGGCCCAAATTCCCAGCTCCCAAAACATCCCAGGGCCCATAGGACATTTTTCCAGCACTCACAACACTTAGTGCCAGGAAATCTTCCTGTCTAACCAGGCCAGTGAACAAGCCAAACTACAGCTCTTCCAAGGCCTGTTTTACATTTGGAGAAATTTCAAAAGCATCTAGGTGACTCAGAGCTCTCACCCAGGAGCTCATCTATTTTCTTTCAACCTCCATTAGTCAGTGCAAAGATGCCATCCATCCATACAGGCCCTGTCCCTGAGAAAGCACACTTCATTTCCAAGAAGAACACTCCCATTTTCCCTAACCTGGAGGAATTTTGGGGACTGGTAGGTCTTTGCAGCCACCTCTTTTGTTTCTTCCCTCGCTGCCCTCCTCCAGGAATATTCTGGCAAGTGAGAGTGATCTGTGGAGACCTTCAGTCCATGGAACAGGCAGGTCTGAAACAAGGATAGAGATTAAAATGCGGGAATTGCAGTGCAAGAGGGTTTCTGCAGACCTGAGGTTGTTCCCAAGCCACAGTTTCCAGCACACTGCACCAGCTCAGCATGTGGGTGCTACATCAGAGCCAGCATTTCCCACCAAGCTCTGCTCCAACCAGATCTGGCTGTGTGGATGAGCTGTGCTAGTGCAGCACCAGGAGCTCAATTCCAGTATCACCAAAATCCCAGAGCCTGGGGCTGTCAGAGGAGCTATCCAGAGATGGGCAGGGATTTACCAGCAGGTTATGTTGGTCTGAGATCTTGGTAAATACCTGTAAATACCCAGGTGAGCTGGTTTTCAGCTCTACTCTCTGATCCACAGAATAATTTTCAGCCATGAATAGGCTAAGTCAGGGATCAAAGCCATGAGGGCTCTTCCCTCAGCGAGGGGGTGCCTGGATTAGGCTGCTGGGAGCTCACACAGCTGCTGCTGCAGTGCCACGAGCTCTTCACAGGCAGACACAAAATCAGGTCACTCCCAAAAGCTCCAGATGCTGCCATGCGGCTGCAGGGAAGAGAGTAGGGCTGTCAGTAACATTCCCAGCTCCTGGAATGGCAGGAAAAATGCTGGGGCATGGAGGTGTCAACTTGGGATGTAGTGAGGGGCTGAGTGTGGGATTCTCCATCCCCAGTACAGCAGAGGGAAGGGGAGGGAGTCCTGAATCCTGTGGGGGCATGCTCTAGACTTGCTTATATTTGGAGTTATTCCCAAATTCTCTCAATTAAAAGGGCAAGCAGAGATGAATGGCCTCAAGAGACCCTGTATGGGCTTCCTGAGTAGGACCCTGTCCCCTCCCAGTCCTTGTGTATTCCAGTAGGGCGAGGCGTGGTCCCCATGCCAGGTAATCGCTCTGACCCTGATAGCAGAGTCACATCTGTCCCTGAGCAGAGCTCACATCTGCCAGGGCTGTGCTGCAGGGCCATGAATGAAAACTGACTCCTTCCTGCTGCTGCACCCCAAACCCCTGCTCTGGGAATGTTTTCATTGGGCTTTTTACCTACTTCTTGATTTTCAGGGTAAGGCATCGACCCTTGGCAATGTCTCACCAGGATATGTTCCCTGCAAGGACACATCTGCACATGGGGAAACTGAGGCACTGAGCTGCACCGTGGCTGGCTCAGGGTGATCCCACCAGTGAGGGATGGAGGCTGGAAACAGGGAAGGTGTGGAAACTGAGATTTGCTGGGACAACATGGGCTCTCTGTTCCTGTATTGGAGTCCTGCCATGGCTGTGCCCAGGGCTCTGGAACCAGGCTCCTCCAGGATCCAATCCCAGCCCTGGTGATCCCTGCAGGAGTAATTCCATGAAATTAATTTTTTTCTCTTTCACAGCCCAGGGTGCTTCACAGCATGGGTTTATAGCCATTTGTGGTATTAAAGTAGACTGAATGTGTCTTAAATGGGCCAGATGGGCTCAACTGTAGGACCAGACAAGGAGCAATGGGTTCAAACTGAAAAAAATGGAAATTTAGGTTCAGTACTGGGCAGGAATTCTTCCCTGTGAGGATGGTGAGGCCCTGGCACAGGGTGTCCAGAGAAGCTGTGGCTGCCCCATCCCTGGAAATGTCCAAGGCCAGGTTGGATGGGGCTTGGAGCAACCTGGGATTAGTAGGAGGTGTTCGTGCCCGTGGCAGGGGATGGAATGGGATGAGCTTTAAGGTCTCTTCCCACCCAAACCATTCTGGGATTCTGGGATCCTATGGCTCCCCATGAACTCATCCTGCAGCGAGCAGGACACCAAAATGGGTGGGGATGTGTGGACAGAACCCAGCAAGGCTCTGCCACCTCCGTGGCCATGGTTCAGGTGTGGTACCATCAATCCAAGAGGGTCTACCCTGCCAAGCAGGTGGGACACAGCCAGCCTGTGTTCCCTCATCCTGTGGCAGCACAGAGGGTCCCTGAGGTCCCTTGAACAGAAATTGAGGAGTATCTACAGCCAGGACCCCCCAGGCATGGTGGGACAGACAGCAGGTCCCTCACTGGAGCTGAGAGATGCTCCTGTGTCCGGGGTACAGATCTATGGATGAGCTACAGGGCCCCAGAACTGCCTGGGAACACCCAGACACACTGTCACACTTCCAGGACATGTTTTCCCTTTCCTGGAGTGACTGGGCTGTGTCCCAAGGGCACTGGGTTGGTGGAGGTGACAGTGATGCCCCTCTGGGCTGGGTGTCCAAGAGCCCTGTGCAGCTGCTGGCACAGAGACAAGGGAAACACCCCAGGAAAGAGGCTCTGCCAAAGAAAAAGCTGCTGATTCAGCTGTCCTGGCCCCCGCCAGCCCAGCCTGGCCCTGCAGGCTGGGTGTTGGGGTGAGTCAGGCTCAGCTCATCATGGTCTGTGCTGAGCTGGTGCAGAGCATGCAGGATCCTTTTGATGGGGTCCCAGCTCTTCCCCCATCCCTGAGGTGTAGGAATGGGACTCCATCCAGGGGAGGTGCCATTATCACTTGACCTTTACTGAGTCAGTCCTGCCTCTGGTCTCACCTTCGCTCCATATCAGCCAGAGCAGGTGATAGAGCAGGAGTAAGTGATTCACAGGGGGTGCAGAGGAGATCAGATGCCACTCTGGGGTGCAGGCTGGGGTGCAGAGGGGCTCAGATGCTCCTCTTGACATGGAACCTTTCCCAGTGACTGGCTCTGGGGTCTGGGCTGGTCTCCATGTCCTTGTCCAATCCTTGGCACAGGCATGTGGCCTCTGTCTTGCTCTTGTTGGATATGTGCCATGTGGCCAACAGCCAAACCACCCTCAGCTCCTCTTACAGCCCCAGGTCAATCACACCAGGGTTTCTTTAGTCCATTCGTGGTGTCAGAATAAGGTTAACTGTACTGTAAAAGGGCCAGATTGGCTCAGTTGACCAGGAAGGGAATTTTGGCCATGAGCTCAGATGGGAGACAGCTGGGACAAAGCCCACCAGCCTCCACTTCCAAATTCGGATCTGGAGGGACCCCTGTGAGGCCAGACCCAGTGAAATCTCCTGAGACACCTCAGAGCAGCCTGTACCAAACACCAGGGACTGTTGGCTGTGGGTATCTGCTCTGAGGGGACCTGTCTGAGTGGCCTGGGACATGCATCCATTGGTCTCCAAGGCAGAACAGGCAGGGCTGGGCAAAGGATCAGGGATGGGGACAATGGAGCTCCTGCATCCAAATGACTGTGCTTGAAATCAGCCTGACAGTGGGGAATGGCTCATCCAAGGGGTCACAGTGGTGCATTGGCAGGTCTGTGTCCTGGGGTGGAGGCAGGGGGAGGGAAAGGTCATAGCAACACAAAGAAGGACGGGAAAAAAGGAAAATGTGTGGGAGTCACCACAATGAAAGAACCTGGGAGATGAGTTTCATTGTGACACACAGCAGAGTAATTTCAGACTGGAGAGGAACTGATGGGCTGGAAGAAAACCTCTGTCTGGAAGGACAGGGAAAAGCCCTGAAGGATCTTGCCTACAGGGCTGTGAGGGAAGCCCAGACACAGCTCGGGGAGGGTTGTGGTCTCTGCAGACAGCAGGACATAGAGCGTGGAGGGGACCACAAATGCTAGAGACTCCTGGGAGGGATGGGGACAGCTCGAAATGCTCATCCTCTGGGGGACAAAAGCACTGTCTCAGCCTGGGGAAATGAGTGCCAGCACAGCTGAGCTGATAGAAACAACATTAGATTATCCTGGAGACAAATGAATGATTTTTCGGTGATCCTGCCAAGGCAGCAGGGATGGACACAGCAGCCGAGAGCTGGCCGTGGGTTGGGAGGAGTGTCCCAAGGGACTGGTCCTTTTGGAACACCTCTTCACCCAAGGTGGCCTGAACTGTCAAGGCCATAGAATGAGAAAGGTGTTGTTCCAGAAACTGCCTGGGTTCTGGCAGGGGATTCTTGCTCTGGAAGTTCAGCTGCCCAGCTGCTGAGGCCAGCTCTTGCACAGCGTGCCCAGTGGCAAGAAAGAACAATTGATGCTCTCTAAGGCAGCCACAAAAAGCCCCCAGAGCCAGTGGGGTGTCTTGCAGAGTAGCAATGAGCCAAGCACCCTGGCCATCCCCACAACACCTCTGGCCCTGCATGGAGGTGCCGTTCCCAAGGGTGGCTGGATGCGCAGGGCAGGGGGAAGGGGAGACATCAGTGGTGATAACACCAGTGAGAGAGGATTAAATAACCCTGAAAGACCGAGATCCTGCTCCTTGCAGAGTCCTGTGGACTGAGGGCTGGTGGGCAATGGGGGGCAAATAGGGGAGGAGGGGCCACGTTTGGTGATGTAGGGAAGAGTAGAGCAGGATCAGGCATTGGAAAAACTTGGGGCAGCTGGGTTTTCCTTTCTCTGCACTGTGGGACCCAACACTTCCCCCTTGCACCCTCACCCTCCCTCTCACTGCATTTTCCATTGTTCCCCCATCCCCTCCTTGACTGGGCTTTGCCCCCTTGCACTGAGCAGGCAACTATGACCAGCAGCTGTCACAGTCTTGGGGTGGTTTGGTTGGGTTTTTGTCAGGTACCAAAGTCTCTGATTACAAAAAGGAGCTGGAGGAGGACAAGGGATTTCTTCCCCAGCCTCTTTCCTGTGTGTCCCTTGCCAGCCTCCCTCTGTGTTGTCCCTGGCACCAGCTCTGGTGCTGTTGCACAGATCCCAGGTACTAACCTCACCCCGCAGGACTGTGGGGACCCAGAGGTGGCACCCCGTGTCCCAGCCCCTGCCTGGGGTGCCAATATCACCTCTCCATCATTCCTCTAAGGAAGGCACAGAAAGCCAGGACATTGCTGCCATGGATGGTTATCTGCCTTCTCCAGACCTTTTTTCTCCCTGCAGCCAGAGATGGGGATGATTTTCTTTTGCCTCTTTCAAAGAAAGGAAGTGCCAGCTCCTGGCACCAGGGATGTTTTCTCATTCAGGTTGGTCCATGTTGGCAGATCACAGCTCCCCTCTGCGACTCAGTCTCCCCATCTGTTCACAGAGGGAGTGATGCTCTCTCTGACAACAGCGTGGGGCCAATGCTGAGAAATGCTGTCTCAGACATAGCCAGAATTAGCACAGGTCTACGGATTAAATTATTCCTCTTTCTTTTCTGCTCTGGTAGCAACACTCAGTGCCTTTACCCGTGGAATACACAAATGGAACACTCACTTCTCTCAGTGCAAAGGCTCCATTCTCCACTGAGTGGTCCCGACTGGGAGAGCCAAGGGCTCAGCCTGGGTCCAGATGGACCTGGCAAAGCCTGAGCAGAGGCAGCAAAGCCCAGCATGGGTGCAGCTCAGATGGGTCTAATTTCAGGGAGCTCATTCCCCACATTCAGCACTGCTGGGGCACAGGTTTCTTTATGGGCTCAAGGAAGTTCATCTGCTCTGAGGGAGCTCAAGGTGCTCCAGTAGCAGAAGACCAGGAATCCCAGAATCCAGGAGATGCTGCAAAGTTTCTTGGCTTGAGGATGGGGCAGTCACCGACACCCCTTTTCTCCAGGGGATCATGGAATCTGGAATGGTTTGGATTGGAAGGTCCTTAAAGATCATCTCATTCCACACCCTGTGTGACCCACACATGAGAGGGTCTTGTGGGGATCCCTCACATTCCACCCCTGCTTCCCACCCACAGGCAGCCCTGGCTCTGCTGAGGCTCAGGTAGAGGGAAATGTATTTCATAGAATCCCAGAGTTCCAGACTGTCATGGGTGGGAAGGGACCTCAAAACTCACCCTGTTCCACCCCCTGCCATAACACCTTCCACTATTCCAGGTTGCTCCAAGCCCCATCCAACCTGGCCTTGGACACTGCCAGGGGCAGCCACAGCCTCTCTGGGCACCCTGGGCCAGAGTCTTATCACCCTCAGAGGGAGGATTCTTTCCCAATATCTTATCTAACCCTGCCCTCTGGCAGTGGGAAGCCATTCCCCCTTGTTCTGTCCCTCTACCCCTTGTCCAAAGGGATCTTTTAATCTAAATGAGAAAACAGAGTGCAAATAAACTTCAGGTTTGCTTTGCATTTGCACTTTTTATTTGTCTTCCCGGTGACAGATTCTCAGAGGTGAGGGAACATTTAATTGTGCTGTTAACTGGAGCCTTCACTTCCAATTTGGCATTTCATTTGACTGACTGAGATATAGATTCACTGTTCAGACTCATTCCAAGATAAACAACTCAATGGCTTTACATAGATGTCCTCTGACCTTTGCTTATTCCATCTTTATGGTGTGTGGAGGGGATAATTACACAGGTTTTGGGGGGGAATTGTGTTTGGACAGAAGTTGGAAGCCAACTGTAGCCCAAATTGGTACCTCCAAAATTATTTCCACCAGTTGAAACTACATATAACCAACTCGTTAACACAAAACTTAAATGAATCCAGCTGCTTTTGCATTTGAAATTGATCATTTAATCAGGGGAAATATGCGTTGGACAGAAGTGCTGGACTGGTTGCTTTAGGTTATTGTGTCCTCTGAGGTTTAGAAACAGTAGATCTCATCAGCAATGCTAATTCTCTTGTAGGCACTGGGTGGAGAAAACAACCTCCCTCATTTTGGGAACCTCCAGTCAATTCTTCACTCTTGAATGTCCTAATCTTTGAACTGGGTCAAGTGCAGGAAAGGAAATGTTCCCTTTGCAGTGACAAATCTTGGTATGAGGATCCTGATCTAATAAGTTGCAGCCTAAGAAACTGAGGAGTTTAGTTGTTGACTCCAAAATCAGGAGTCAAGTTAGTAAGAGAAGTGTAAACCCCAAGACATTAAAAGGCAGCCAATACCAATCTTTTGTTCCAAGTGTAATTTAGGATATCTCCTTTTTTTTCTGATGAGTCCTTCTGCATTGGAGAGATAAAAGACCTACCTCAGCCCTGCTCTGAGGTTTGCTTGGTCCCTCTTAATCGAGATTTTATCTCCAGTTTCCTGCCTCCCATTAATCTGGGGAGCAGATCTCAATGTCCTGTTGAATGCAGATACAACAACAACAACAGCAGCTCTCAAGACCCCCCTCATTTCCCTTCTCCTTGGGGTCCCTGATCTGCTTCTAGCTTTTAATGGCTCTTGATGTTTTCCAGACTCCTGTGGCAGGTCTCCCTTGGAGACGCAACTGGCCTTTGCCTATCAGTGTGGTGGTGACAGGCAGGGAAGGGTGGTGGCACTGGGCACTTCCTCAGCTGGCACCTCCCTCCCAGCACAGCTGTTTTCCCTTTGCAGCTCAGTGTTTTGTGGGATGGACTCTGAGCCACAGAGGCTCTGGGAGCCCAGTCATATCAGGCACTTTATATCTGCTGTCCTATTTCCATTTCTCAGAGCTACATTTGTCACATTTGGCATTTTAAGTGGGTTTTAGAGCTACTTTCTTCGTCCTTCCCTCTTCCCCCTCTCTTCTAAATTTTGAGGGCTGACTCCAGAGTCCTCGTTTCAAAGAGGTTCTTTTGCATAAATAACCAAAATGTGCAATGCATAAAAAAATCAGGTGCAATACAAGCAATAATTGAAAACCCACCGCTTTTATCCAGCCAAGCCCTGGATTTGCACTGAAGATTGGCAAATGCTGCCTTTTATCCCTTCTGTTTTGTATTCAGGGAATACCTCACCCTCACTTATATCAATTAGCCAGGAGCTGATTGCCCAGACCCAACTGAGCAGAGTATCTATGTCATTGGATGTCAGGGGCAGGGCTGTTGTGTGACACCCCTGAAAATGGCCAAACCCACAGGGTGATGGCCCAGCATGGCAAGGGAAGATGATCTGTGACTCCTGGCCAAGCAGGTTGATATCCTAACACAGCACTGGGTGAGAAACACCTCCAGCATGGTCACAGAATCATGGAATGGTTTGGGTGGGAAGGGGCCTAAAAGTTCATCCTGTTCCATCCCCTGGATTGGGCAGGGGCACCTTCCCTAGACCAGGGTGCTCCAAGCCCCGTCCAGCCTGGCCAGAGAGAAATGCACATGGGGGTTGAGTGGCTCTGCCTGAAATTGTCTTCTGCTGGAGGTGGGGTTGCCCCCACAGCACAGTGGGCTCATCCCTGTGATGAGGTTGTGTGGGAGCCACCCGCAGACTCAGACACCTCTCCAAGGAGATGCTCACACAACAAATTCCTATTTTTGACAACAAAACTGTTTAGACACTAAAAATGTCCAGGAAATATATTGCACAGGGCCAGCACTGGAGACAAGTCCATGGTGTTCATGATACTGTCCTGCAGCTTTCACAACCTCACCCCCATCTCTTGGGGACCAAGCTGTCCTTCTCTGTGTGTCCTAATTCTCAAAGTCCTGGGGCTATAAAAGAATCTCAGCTTCTGCTTCTTTTTTTTTTTTTTTTTGAAAAGCAGCATTTCTCACACTTTGCTTTGCTCAAAATGTTGTCGCCTGAAAGCAGCAGCCAAAAGAGGAGAACATCACATTTTTTCAAAGAACATCACCAGTTCTGAGATTCTGCAGCTTGTTTCATGATTTTGCAGCCATTGCCAATAGTGTTAAATCACTTCCCTCCTACCTACCTCGGGGTCCTGGAAGAAGAAGCCAGAGGTTCAGGAAAATTCAGGGATCGTGGAGGGCCCTGACTACACCTGGTAGAGCTGGGAGGGAGCCCTGGAGCTGCCTGGATGCAAAACTATGGCTCAGTGGGACTTGTGCCCCACTGACCAGTGCCAGTGGGTGCACCCTTACACTGTCACATGGCAGCAGGAGGGTGATACGTCCAGAGCAGCCTCCCACTCAGCACCCTTGGATGGGCTCGGTGCTGCCCATGACATCAGGGGTCTCACGGCTCCCTTTGGGGCATGAAGGGTATCTCTGGGGTTGGAGGGCAGTGCTCACTGATAGACACAAACTAAATTGTCATTTCCCTCAGGCGTTGGATGACCTGGGCATCCCAGCTCCCTGCTTAACTTCCACACACACATTTGGGATGAGGGGCTGAGCACAGGGTGAGTGGTCCTTGCTGAGAATCTGCTTGTGCAGTGACAGAGTCCACATCAGACTGAAAGACTCAGACTGAAAACCAAGTTCAGTTTGGAAACAAGATTAGTTTTCTGAGGAGAAAGGATTGATATTGGCTGTTGGGGTGAGGGATGCTGCTGGAGGATGTGAGGAAAGTCCTCTCTGAGCAGAGTGGGTGACTCGCACTCCTTCACCTTCCTTGGACAGCAGCCCCATCTCCTCCACACCAGGGCAGAACCTGAAGGAAGGATCCTTTGGGATGAGGTCTCTGTGCTTTCCATCCTCCCTCCCTGAGGTTTCCAGGCTTCCCATGCTCCCCCTTTCCCTGCAGCACCTGGTCACAGTGGGAGCCACTGGGATATCCCAGGGGAGCCGTCGGTACTGCTCCGTGGAGGAGCTGCTGTGGTTACTCACCCCCCACCTCCGAGCTTAGGACAACGGGGCAAATGATCTGAAAGAAGCTCTGCAGTTACTGGAAGCCTGTGGTGTGTTCCCAAAGGCTGTGATTCATCGCCGGAGCCGGAGCAGCCCCGCGGGGGGCGGGCATCCAGCCCCAGCAGGACCGGGAGCAGTCCCAGGATGGGATGTGGGGAGCTCAGCCTGCCTGCTGGGATGTTGTGGCTGCTCCCAGCACAGGGACCAGTGGTGTGATAGGGCAAGTGTCCTTGGCTCTGCAAGAACAGACGGAATCCTGTCACTGGAACCTGAAATATGGCAGGTTTAGCTCAGAACCAGCTGGGCACTGGGAGGGCATGTGGGGATATGGGGAAGCAGGGAAACCTCCTGAGGCTCTGAGTGATGCCCACATGGGAGGTGCCAAGCTCAGGGTGGGCTGATCTCTGGGGTGTGCTAGGCTTTGAGGTTTGGTCCTACTGGGACTGGTGGCATCAGGAGAGTGGCAGAGTTGGGGGGATGTGGCCGGGCTCTGAGTTAATCTGGGCGCTGCTGGAGCTGGGGGCCACCTTTTCCCATACCTGTAACCTCCATCTGAATGGACATCCCTGATGGACCCTCATTTTGATACTGCCAGTCTGGGCTGAAGATAACCTGGCATGGCCAGGCTGCCCCATGGAGGCATCATTCCCACTTCCAACCATTTTAGCACATAAAGCTCTTCTGTCTTATTTCTTCAGCTTCTTGTGGGGATATTTGTGTCCCTGGGGCTGCTTTTGGATCCCACATCCCTCTGCAGTCCTCAAGGACTTGAGAATGACTCCAAGGTCCTGAGAGATGCTAAGGATGTCAGGGCAGGCTGAACCCACATCACGGCTGAGCCCACACCAAGGCAGCAGCATTTCCCCAGTCCCTGTTTGGAGCCCAGGACATCTGCAAATGCTCCAGGTCCCTCCACAACCTTCTCTGACAATGTCCAAAGCATGAAATCCCCTTTTTATGTTAGTCTCTTGCCAGCTTCTTCCACCACATAATGAAGCCCCCACCTAAGCCCTGGGGACTCCACGTTTCAGTGTGTGGGGACCAGTCAGTTTTGGCAGCATGAATTTGTTCTCCTCAGCCTCATAATTACACTCACCTGCATCCATTAGAGAGTTACTGGCTGTTAGAGGTGATTGCAAACATGCAGAGGTCTTGCCAGACACTTCGCCTGGCCAGAGTTGTTTGTGCTTTGAAGTCACTCATTGCAGAATCATTCCTACACAGTCATCATTTTGGATGGCAAAACCAAACCCTGAACACAGATGGACCAGGATGGTCAGTAGTGGGATGCACACATCCACCCTCCCCCATGCTTCTGGGATCTCTCCTGGTGCCTTTGGGGGAGGTTTGCATCAAGAAGCCTCCCGGTGTGGAACCATGTCCTCGTACTGCAGTGGAGGAGACCCAAAGTGTTTTGGGAGCAGAGATCCTCAAAGAAGAGGCATCTCATGCTCAGGTCCTCTCTGAGGAGGCAGGAGTGGCTGCAGCTCCGGGTCACCACGTGGGGGCCAAGCTGCCAGGTTAGGAAGGTGCCAGCTGCTCTCAGAGCTGAGCCAAGCAGGAAAGATACCATATGGTGAGAAAATCCTTCCCTGTCTCTCAGTGGGGTGGTCCTAGCTGTGCTTGGGTGCCCTGCAGGGCAGAGTAACAGCGAAGAGTGCTCCAGTGACAGCCATGACCTCTGGAATCATAGCTCAGAACACACAGGGACACTCACAGAGGTGTGGGTGAGAGGACCCAGCAACAGTGGGGAACATCCATCCCTGGACTCCTTTTCAGCTTTGGACCTCTTGTGCCCTCCTCTCTTGCAGCACCTGGCCCAGGGAGCACCAGGCACCCGTGGCCCCTGGGCTGTCCCAGTGCCAGCTCCAGACTGGGGCAGCTGGTGGTAATGGAAGCAGGGCAGCCCTGACCTGGGCTCAGTGGTTGCCAGAGAGGTTCCAGGTGGAGGTTTGGGATGCAGCCCCACCCATGTCAGTGGTAGGTAAAAGGTGCCTGTTGCCATTGGTGCCTCTCCTGCCCTGGGAACCCTCCAAAAGTGACACCTGTAGAAAAGCCACCCTTGTCCTCATCCAACTGTCCCTCACCCCAAGCAGACAGACATGGGTGAGGTACCAGGAAGAGATTTTTCTCCTCAACTCCTTTTAAATCAGGTCCCCAAGGACCCTGAGGCCAGGATTCCATGTCACAACCACCTGGCCCATCCACTCCCATTGTGTTTCCCACTCCCTCTTGTCCCATGGATCTGCTGACACTTCTCAGGTTTCTCCCACAGCTCAAATCTCTTGCAGACCAACCAGCCTGAGGTGCTAGGAAAGGACACACACAGGATCCTCCAGGTCCCTTTGGAGAGCTGGGAAGTGGCTCTGTGCTAAGATGCAGGTGTCAGGGTGGAAATGCTGTGCTGTGGAGACTGTTGGGCTACTTTGCTGCAGGACAGGGGCTCCAGCACCAACAAACACCCAAGTCCTTGCTGGATGTGCTCTTCTGGCTCGCCTAAAAGACCAGACCAGTTTTTTATGTCTTTACTTGCCAGCTGGGTTTTGACAAGCAATCAGTCTGGGATTTGAGGATCAGGACAATCTCCCATTTATCCCAAGGGGGTGCTGATAGGACTAGTCTCTTCATTCCAGGCATTTGTAGGAACAAGCTGTAATGTCCATCTAAATACCAGCTTTGACTGGTGTTGGTTGACCTGTGTCCCTCCCAAAGCCACTACTCACATGGTGACACACCCACCAGTGGCCACAAACCCACATTAGCTACCATTCTGTGATTCTGTGAAGAACCAACCTTTCACTTTCAGGATCAGAGGTGACAAAGGCTCTACAATCAGAGTTCCTTCTGCAGCACTTCCCACTTTGTGTGAGTACCCAGGGACCCCCTTGTCCCCAGCCTTGAGCTGTGGCTGACCTCACCCTTGCAGAACCCAGACACCACTTTGCATTTCTCAGGTTCTCATTTCTGAGCAGCTTTGAACACCAACAATCTGAGTTTTCCCACCCAGCAGCCTCCAAGACACTGAAAGATCTGAAGGGAAGATACAGCCAGGAGAAAGGAGCAGGAATCCAAATCCTCTGAGATCAAAGCACTGTTGTCTAGAGACTTTCAATTAGATCAGGACATTGTCTGGCTGCTTTTTCTTGCTGTGTTCATTGTGCAGATGAGCTTCATGTCAGCTTGGCCTCCTTTCCCCCTGCCACGTTGGCTCCAGCTTCTTTTCATTAGTAATGGTCTGTCTTCATTAGTGAATTAATTCCCCAGGAATTGTACTGCAATAAACTCTCCAGAGCAAAGACCAGCAAAGCCACATCTTGGCACTGGCTGGACAACAGCAAGTGTTTTGTGGACAGAAAAACTAATCACAGACCTGCTAAAAACCTCCACATTTTATTCAAACCAGGCCTAGAGGCTTTGAAGCTTTTTCAAACAAAACAAGAGTTGTTTGGTGAGTGTTGGGTGTGGATTGACCTCTGGGTTGGGATCTTGGAAAGGAGCCCTCATCTCTCTTGGGGACAGACCCCAAGGCAAGGGTGAAATCCATGAAAGCAATGAGTGCTCCATTCTCCAGGTGCTTTCAGACAAACCCTAATATCTGAAATGGTCACAGGGCCTTTGCCTGCCCAGGGCTGGACACCTCCAGAGCAGGATCTGGGCTGCCCTGGGCTCCCAGGACTGCAGCAGAGAGGGCTGAGGAGGTCTAGACACATGCAGATGTGGCAGAGGAAGTTGAATTTAGTCTGGGAATGAGAACCAAAGGGAAAGGAGGGTGGGTGGTGTCTTCAGAGTGATCGCCAGGGGGCCATTACAAAGGTCTGGAGGGACAGGACAAGGGGGAATGGTTTCCCACTGCTGGAGGACAGGGTTAGATGGGATATTGGGAAGAAATTCTTCCCTATGAGGGTGGTGAGGCTCTGGCCTGGGTGCCCAGAGAAGCTGTGGCTGTCCTGTGCCTGTGAGTGTCCAAGGCCAGGTTGGACAGGGCTTGGAGCAACCTGGGCTAGTGGAAGGTGTCCCTGCCCATGGCAGGGGATGGAATGAGATGGGATTTAAATCCCTTTCCCACCAAACCATTCTAGGATCCTGTGATCTCCATGAGAAAAAGGGCTTCAGTGTCTGTTCCATCCTCAGCCTCTCCTGGAGACAGCAACTTGCCCTGGAGAGCTGCTCCTTGTCTCCCTGGCAGCTCTGTGCAGCCCCTGGGGACAATTTGTTGGTCTCCACCTCCACCCATCACCTCTTCCCTTCCCCTGGGGAGCAAACAGTTCTATCAATAATTGCCATTTTGCCTCTTGGCTTTATCTTCCAAACCCTCAAAGGCAATTTTGTTCCACACCACAATTCCTGCCCATCCCATCTCATGATGAGCCTGGATGATTGTTGGTCCTTTCTCCCAGACTTGGCACCCAGGAGGGCTTGGGTCAATGTCCATCTCTGTGGGGAAGGGATGGTGCAAAAACCACCACTCAGGGAGGGCAAGGGGAACATGTACCAATTATAGTCAGGCTCTAAACCCCAGAGGCAGAGGAAACAAACCCAAAGTGGATGACGATAGGGTTGATGATTACCATGGATGTTTTAGTCACAGATGTTAATAAAAATAACAGCAGTAATAAAATTGCAATGATGCTGGTAATTGCTCTGGTGATGATGTGAATAATAAGATTATTTATTAACAATGAGCCATTATCAGCATTTTCTAGTGCTTCTGCCTCCCAGACTGTCCCAAACTTCAGCCCTATCATATTAATGCAAAATGAGACAAATGAGAAAAGATTTTCTTTATGGCATAACAAAGAATAATATTGGGAAGAGCAGTGTCTGTCCTTGTCCCTCTGCTAACTGTCCTCCCACCATGTGGCAGAGGTTGAGAATTAGGTGGGATATTGCGTTTCCACCCTTTACAGAATCACAAAATCAACCAGGTTGGAAAAGGCCTCTGAGACCATCAATTTCAACCTGTAACAGATCCCCACCTTGTCACCCAGCCCAGAGCACTGAGTGCCACATCCAGACATTCCTTAGACACCTCCAAGGAAAATAAAGTGTAAAAGGAATTGAAATTGGACTTGTGGCCTTCGGAGCAGCTGAGCCCCATGAGAGCTCCATGGTCAGACCCAGTGTGTGGATGGACCTGGTGGGCTGGAGGGAGGAGGAACTTGGAGCAATTTTATAACTTTTGTCATTCTCCATGTGGGGCTGATGGAGACAGTGGACACAGGTCCCTGGGAGCACATTTCCTGCAGATGCCTCTGCCCTTGGCTAGTTGCTTGAATGAGCAACAAGCTCTAAATGTGGCTGTTTTCTATGGGGTTTTTTGGTTCACTCACTTTTCTGTGACCATGTCATACACAGGCTGGAGGATGATGTCCAGGTTTGCCCTGGCTGCTTCTGCAGATGCACCCTCAAACCTTATGGGGCAAACTGAAGGGAGGAGCAGGGAGAGCCAGGTCCTGCTCCCAAACAGTCTCAGGCCAGGCACTGCAGGAAGAAATAGAGATGGATATGGACTATGGCATAGAGATGGACATGCAAGAAGGAGGGGTGGATATGGACCATGGAGAGAAGGGTGTGCAGTGAGGAGGGATGGACCCTCTGTCTGGGTGGTGGCTGCAAGCCCTGGGATTGTGTTTAGGACCACAGTGACACTGCTGCTGCTCAGCAGCTTTGTCTGTTGGGCAATGACGCCCACACAGCTCTGCAGATCAGGGAGCACCTGGAGGACCAGCATGTCCAGCAAAATCAGTAGAAGACCCCAGAAACCCTCAGGAGTGAGAAATGGGACACACCTTGCAGGGGTTGCAAAGAGGGAAGAAGCTGGGGCAGGGGGATGTTGCTGCTGTTTCTGGTGTCACCCCCCCAAGCTGTTCAAGCCTGGGGAGGTGGAAGTGGGGTGTCAGAGCTGGAGGGCACATCAGCCCTCCCCAAGGACCTGCAACTAGACATGGGGTGCAGGGGTCAGCACACAGCCCCACGGGAGTCTCTGCCACCCCCTGCTCCCTTGGACCCTCCTTGCCATTCCCTTCACTTGACCCGCAGTGTAGGTTCTCTCCCACTGCCCCTTGCCCTTCCTGTGCCCCAGTTCTCCCTGCCCTGCACCTTTCTCAGGGTCTCCTGCCCTCTCTCCTGCCCATAAGGAATAAATCACCCTCCAAGGCCAGCCTTGTGTCTCAGCGGAAACAGCTGCCCACATTGTCACCTCTTTCCCACGGGGTCTGGCTGTCACCAGGATGTTGTGAAGCTTTTCCCAGGGCACAGGAGGTTCATTCAGGAAAGCTATTGGGACTCTCTGGACTCACAGGGACTGATGTCCTCTCCTCCAGCCTGTGCCACTCCAAGCTCCCACCTTGATGCCTTACCCATGAGAGGGGTCTTGAGAAGGGGGAGTGGGTTTGGGTCCTTGGCTGTATAAAAAAGGCCCAAAATGCTCAATTTCCATCACAGGTAAAGGATGCAGACCTGCAGCAGGGAGCTCTGAGGCTACCTCCACGTGGTCACAGTGATTGGGTTAACACCAGCAGCACTGACAGACCCAGCAAACAGTCAGGGAAACATTCTTTGTTCAATTCCCTTTGGTGGAAAGCAATAACTCTTGGGCTGAGAATATTCTCAGCCTCCAAAGAAAAGCTTTCTGGAGGGCCAGGGGAAAAATCAATCCAGCAGACTGCACTTCCCGCTTGGAGAGCTCTGGAGAGATGAGTCCAGCCACGGTAGCTCCCCAGGGGCATCAGGGAGGGAGCAGAGCCTAGCCAGAACACAGCTCTCCCCCTCCTGCCCCTGGCATCAGCCCATCAAGAAAGAGGGTTTCATCAATCCGAGCACATTAGGAGAGGAACAGGCTGTGCCCAAAGTTTCCCCAGGGGTCCATTAGCACCCGCAGATCCTTCCTCCACCCCACCATATCCCACAGGATGCTTTTGCTGGCGATTTCCTCCCCAGGCATAGAGCAATTGTCAGGGACAGTGAGCTGGCAGTGTTGATGTGTAGTGGGAGGAGAGGGTGGCCTGCTGCTGTGGGTGCAGGTGTTTGGATGGGAGCTGGGCTCCAGAGCATAAGAACTCCCTCCAAGACATAAGAGTTGGACACTAAGGCATATTCCAGGTGCTAATGCATTCCCTGGCTTGGCAGCATCCCCCAGAGCTCACAGATTGTGTCTGGGGTCTCTGCCATCCCAGGACACAGGCAGGGAAACCAGTGTGTGAACAGTTTTCAGAACAGGCTGTTACCCACTTCCAGGGGAGGGGAGGAGGAACATCCTCCTATCTCAGCACGAGCACTGCCACCCCACCACTGCCACTCCACCTGGAACCACACACCCCCCAAGCAGAGCATCCCACCCCATGTCTAACTCCCTCCTGTGGCTGTGGTCTCTCCCACAGGTATAAGAGCATGGTGACACCGCGGCGGGCAGCCGTGGCCATCGCCTGCTGTTGGATAGTCTCTTTTCTGGTGGGTCTTACCCCCATGTTTGGCTGGAACAACCTCAACAAGATGCGGAGGACTCAGGAGCTGAATGGCAGCCACACAGAGTTCATCATCACATGCCAGTTTGAGACAGTCATCAGCATGGAGTACATGGTGTACTTCAACTTCTTCGTCTGGGTTCTGCCTCCCCTGCTGCTGATGTTACTCATCTACTTGGAGGTTTTCAACCTCATCCGCAAGCAGCTCAACAAGAAGGTGTCCTCCAGCTCCAACGACCCCCAGAAGTACTACGGGAAGGAGCTGAAGATCGCCAAGTCCTTGGCACTGGTTCTCTTCCTGTTTGCGCTCAGCTGGCTGCCTCTGCACGTCCTCAACTGCATCACCCTGTTCTGCCCGTCCTGCCAGACCCCACACATCCTCACTTACATTGCCATCTTCCTCACCCATGGCAACTCGGCCATGAACCCCATTGTCTACGCCTTCCGCATCAAGAAGTTCCGGACGGCCTTCCTGCAGATCTGGAACCAGTACTTCTGCTGCAAAGCCAACAAAAATGCCACCAGCACCACCACGGCTGAGGCAGGCAACTAGGAACTGGGAGAGGGCAGAGGGGGGCCTCTGTGCCCACCCAGTCCCCACCTGGACACTGCTGTCTGAGGAGGGGGTAGGAAGGACCTGACGGTTCTGAGTTCAGCAGACCCCTGCAGTCCCCACAGCCACCCTGGGGGGTTATTTATTCACAAGCATTGTACTGTTTGGATATTGTAGCCTGCACTGTTCCTTTCTGGTTTAGGATTTTTTCTCCCTGTTTGTTTTTGTTTTTCATTTTTTTAAGCGTTGCCAAGTATTTAAGGAGAAGTTGTACAGACAAATGCGCAGTTTATCTTCATGCAAATAAAATCCAGTGATCCAAACCACCCAGGAGGTGCCCTGCCATTGATGGAGACCCTCAGCTCCATGGTGTTGGTGGTGCTGGGGGTACCTCGTGCTCTGGCCCCACGTCCATGGAGCCATGGGGGTACCTGGCATTGGGACAAAGGGGTGCCCTGGGTGAGTGAAGATGCTGAGAACCAGGAGAGTCCAAGGCAGTGTGATTTCTGAAGAAATTAAGTTTGAAAGCCCTTTCTTTCCCCTCTGTAACCAGGGAGAGGTGAGCTGAACTGAGACATGGGAAGAGATAGGAAAAGTCTTCCCATGGTATTGCCAGCACCCACAGGGTGGTGAACCCACCACCTTGCAGAGCAGAGGGTCAGTCTCCTGCTCTCAGCACTACCAGAGAGGTAGGCAGAGTTGGGTATTGGTGAAACCCTTATGCCTTATCCCAGAGAGCTCTGCAGAAACTACTTTTGCTTCCTCAATGGCTCTCCATGGGTCCTAGCAGCACCCACTACCCCTGTGAGCTGCACCCCGGGAGCATGTCCTTTCCACTTGCCTTCTCTCTCCCTTTCCTCTGGCTTCGAGTCATTTTCCCTCCTTTCTCCTGGCTGTTTTCTGTGAAAAGCAGTAGCAAATCTCTCCCAGGCTGTTCATCTCACAGCTGCCATGTTGCTCCCTCCCATCCTCCCTGTGCAGCCAAACCCTTTTGACCCAAACAATGTGGGTTGATGCAGTCACCTCCATAGCCCAGGGAGCAGAGGGGAATCTGGACCCCTCTGGGAGCAAGTGGGGGACAGCTACAGGCCACCATGTGGGTGCTGATGCTGCCACACGGCACTTTGCCACTTCTGAAGTTCAGCTGTGAGTAGGTTTGAGGAGGGGGTAGCTGGAGATGGACCATCCCTCATCCAGCTCTGCTCCTTCTGCATGCTGGAAGTGCCAGTCCCTGCTCTGCAGCAAGATCACCTTCAGGGCTGAAGCAGTGGTGGGAAAAGTTAATTTGAGTTGATTTGGATTCTTTTCTTATCAGAATCCCTTGTTCACCAGGCTCCCATTGGAAACACAGGTCCTATGACCCTGCCCCTGCCCCAGCAGGGCCATGCTCCTCAGAGGGGACGTCAGCAATGGACAAAGGGACTGCAGCAAGTTCCCACAGAGACTAGGGGTGCAGACAGGAAAAGGACCTTGGATGGATGAGATTTATGGGTGATTTTTAGCAATGTTGGGAGTGTGCAGCAAAGGCATTGGGGCAGCTGGGAGACCATTCTCACACTGCTGCAGAGCTCTGTTTAGCTCCGAGGGATGAGGAGGGCAGCAAGGAAGAGAGGAAATGAAAGGCTCAGCCACCCACATTTTGCAGGGGCCTTGAGGTACTTCCAGGCTCCTGGCTCAGACCACACTGGGAAAAAGGGAGCAGAGCAGAAGAACAATGGCAAAGACAGGAAAAAAACCTTCCCTTAGTCCTCATCACAGTAGAGGGGTCCTGAACACCCTCCCAACCTTCCCATGGTGTAGATGATGCTGTGCTGGTGCTGGGCCCTTGTGAACAGCAATTCCCTATGGACTTCAGCCCACACCCCCCTCCCAGACATCAGCAGGTGCCCTGGGGCCAGCACTGGACCTCTCACATGAGGGTGAGCCTTTGGCTCATTCCATCCTCTGCCCAGTGCAGTGACTCCTGTGCCCCCACTTTGCCATGTCCTGTGCTGGCTCTGGGCAAAGCCAGCATCTCCTGGAAAGGGCTAAGGGAAGTGCCTCAGGTCTCACGGAGCACCAATATCAGTCGTGCTTGAGGAGGCTGCAACCCCAGGTTAGGGCAGAGAGGATGTCCCAGGCCAAGGCTGTCATCTCTTGGCACAGCAGCACCTTGCCTTCAGATTAGTGCTGCTGTTTGCCTGGCTCTGACTCCCACTTGCATCTTATTTCTGTTGCTTTTCTGGAACTGACGCTTTGGCCTGTTCCTTGCTAAGGTGCCCAGAAACCTGGTGACTGAGATGCTCATAAATTAAAGGGCACGTGAATGGTTGCTTCACTAAAAAAAACATCCAGTGGATTTTTCCACTCTGTGCTCTCCAGACCTTTCCCCGGGAGCCCTCACTAAAAGTGGATGTTGTCGCCCACCTCAGTCCCCTGTGGGGTTACAAACACAGTCTGTGCTCTGTAGGACTGAAATAAGAGCCTGGAAAGGACACAGTATGCAGCATGACCGAGTCCTGGAGATCAGCTCACAGCCTGCTTCCAGACCTTATCCCTGAGAGAATCCCACTGGCCAAGGAAACATGGTCAGGTGCCAGGGACACCAAGGGGGACAGGACACCCCCAGCAGTGTCCAGGGCCGGGTGTGAGCATGCCAGGGAAAACAAGCTCTCCACTTCCCAGCTGGGACTGCAACCTCCACTCTGTGGCATTACCACCAGTAGCAACCACCTCAAAAATCCATCCTGACCAGAAGTGGGATAAAATTAATCCAACAATGCCCTCTGATGGTGGAAACAACCCTGGTGTGAATGGTGCTGCACCAATGCTGAGCCTCTGGGAACAGCAACACTCCCTGAACTTCAGCTTAGGCTGAAGGTGCCTGAGGACAGATGGGGACCAAGTGGGGGGGCTGCAGAAGAGATGATCCAGAGAGAGGTCTGATTAATCACAGGCACTGCCCAGCTTTGCTCTCCGTGGCACCAAGGGTGGGCTGCCCTCAGATCTGTGGATGCCAGGCTGGATTTGCATCTACACTAGCAATGCCAGGGCCAGCCAGGACATGGGCAGGATGTGGGTCTGGCCCCATGACAGAGCTGCCAGGCAGCTGGGAGAGCTCCTAACCTTGTGCCCCCAGACTGAGGGGGAAGCCGTGCTGGTGGAGAAATCACCCCACGCCCCGACCCTGGGCAGCCATGTGTTCCATGGGTCCTTCTGGGCTCTGGTAACACCCGGTGTCTGCCCCAAGCTGGCCCAGAGCTCAAGTGATAACTCACCCTGCCCATGAGCCACCAGCTCACAGGGACAAGTCCCTTCCTGTGGATGACACATCAACATATCCTGTACCCACCATGGGGAGGTGACAGCTCCTGGCTGGACCACTGCCTCACTGGGGTGGATGACAAAACTGTGCTTCAATAAAGAAGCATTAAGATGCTGCAACATTGATGCGGCATTTCTTTTTCCCCAGCCAGAATTATTCCCCTGCTTCAGAAGGAAATCTTTTCTCATTCTCTTTCTCCTTGTTGGGCTCCTTCTGGTTCAGTAATCTCTATATGTGTTTCATAACGCTGGTCCTTTCTTCCAAGCTCAAAACCCATCTCCTCCACCATTGGTTGGGTGGGATCCTATGTCACTCCACAGCAACCCTGGCACCTCTCCACATCCCCCCACCCAAACCCCACAATAAGCAGGACAGAGGGGTTTGGTGGCTTTTATTAGGACCAAAGCCCCTCAGCTGGGTTTGTTTTATTGTTACAGTTAATGACAGGTTCAGAGAAGGCCATGCCATGGCAGGCTGAGGTGCAGCCTCCCAAGCACTGCCAGGGAGGGACAGCCCAGCAGGCAGCAGAGACCATGGCCAGGGACATCAGCACCTGCCCCGCCACCACCTGGCACCTGCAGGATCCACCTGGGAAAAGGAATGAGAGCCTCATGCTGCAAGGGCACCGAGAGCCCTGGTCAGGGATGGGTGGGAAACATGTCCCTGCCACAGCTCTAATGCAAGACAAAGCCAGCCACATTTACAGCCCTTCCTCCACCTCACCAAGGGACAGGTTTCCCTCAGGTTCATCATCCCATCCCATCCCAAGCCAAGGAAGACCTTGGGCTGGGACTCCATCAGCAGGTGACAAGGGCTAATGCAGGACACTCAGCCCACTCCAGCCCCCTGAAGTGATCCACCTTCCCTCCATCCTGGTGCCCCAACCCAGACCTACCTTGCTCTTTGTCTTGTCCTCCCATCCATCCTCACTTGGGCACTACAGGAGAACACAGGAGACAAAAACACCCTGAACTCCCCTTGCCTTACTCCTCTTTTGACTCCCAAAACTGCCTGTGTGTTCACCCGAATGTGCACCTGCACATCCTAACTTTGCACACCCCATCCCTGCACACACCATCTCCAAGCAATCCCACACACCACCATCACTGCATGCTCCTGGCCAGTGTCCCCCAAGTCACCAGCCTGGGTGACTCTCAGGTGCTCTGTGTCCCCAGCACAATGCCCAGCTCATCTTTCTTGGCCAACTGGGCTGATCCCCCAGTATAGGCAGCAGGGGAAAGGAGGATTCTGCCCCTCTGCCCCACTCAGCTGAGACCCCACCTGCAGGGCTGCCTCCAGCCCTGGGATCCCAGCACAGGAAGAATGTGGAACTGCTGGAGCGAGTCCAGAGGAGGCCTGGAGCCCCTCTGCTCAGAAGGCAGGCTGGGAGAGCTGGGGGTGTTCACCTGGAGAAGTGAAGCCTTTGGGGGAGATCTTAGAGCCCCTTCCAATGCCTAAAGGGGCTTCAGCAGAGATGGAGAGGGGCCTGGGACAAGGGTCTGGAGTGACAGGACAAGGGGAATAGCTTCCCACTGCCAGAGGGCAGGGATAGATGGGATATGGGGAAGGAATTCTTCCCTGTGAAGGTGGCCCTGGCACAGGTTGCCCAGAGAAACTGTGGCTACCCCACGCCTGGAAGTGTTCAAAGCCACGTTGGACAGGGCTTGGAGCAACCTGGGATAGTGGAAGGTGTCTCTGCCCATGGCAAGGAGTGGGACTGGGTGGGCCTTAAGGTCCCTTCCCACCCAGACCATTGATCTGTGACTCCACAGAGCCCCTGCACAGCTGAGCTGAGGATGTGCCTGTGGGGCCACGGGACCAGACCCAGCGGGGTCAGTGCTCCTGAAGGGTCCAGCAGCAGCTCCCACAGAGCTGAACACTGACCCTGTGCCACACACCCCGTGTCACACCAGCAGCCCTGGAGCTTCCATGCAGACTGGGGTGCTGGGGTTGCCAGATTGGAACCCTGCCTGCATGGGAAGTGGGGCAGAACATGTCTAGGGGCAAGAGCGTGCTCAGAAGACACGGTAAGGGAAATAGAAGTGTTTAAGGACACGTGGCCAGCACAGGAACACGCAGACGGTGTGCGCGCAGTGATCCTCCCACAGGCCGAGGAGGGGCTGTGAGGAGCAACATGGAGCAGGTATGTTCTGGGTGTTCTGCTGAGGGAAATGTGAGTGAAAAGTGTGGGCAGGATCCCAAGACATAAATCAGAGCAGCCCAGGTGCAGGGGAGGAAGTTCACACACACTCCCCACGTTTGGGACAAGAGCAGCGGCAGCCAGTGCTGGGCCAGGCCTCCAGCAGCTCCTCTGGCTCTGCCATTTCTAGTTTCCTCCCCATTTTCCCCCCCATGAATAAGGAATGGTGATTTCAAGAGGCTTCAAGACCATGAACCCAAGAAACCCAAAGGTGCAGCTCCACAGGGCTGTCCAGTGTCCTCAGACTCCCTCACAACCAGGATCAACACAAAACAGGGGCAAACCACAGCACTGGGAAAATGAGACCTGGAAAAGGCAGGCAAGGGCTCCTGCTCCTCCTTCCCCTCAGCCAATCTCACCTTTCACATCCAGTCTGCAGTCTACTGAGGCTTCCCCCAGGGGATTCACAGCCTTGCAGGTGTAGACACCCCCATCGAAAGGGCCAGGCTTGCGGATTTCCAGGGAGCACACCCCCTGATCAATCAGTGCTATGTATTTGGGATCTTCCCGGATTTCCATCTGATTTTTCAACCAGATGATTTTGGGCTGAAAGTTTGAAGCAGGGAGAGAAATGAGTAATGTAACTGGCCCCAAAATGCAGCCACCTCTCTCTGCCTTTGCCTTAACTCTGCCTGAAGCTTGTGGCCATGGTCAGAAGTATTTTGAAGATCCAAATCTCCCACTTGTGAGCTCTAACCACTGCTCTACCTTTCCTCCCCCAACACAGGGGAAACAGGACATGGCTTGATTTAAGACCAGTCTCCCATCTCCATGCAGAAGCACCCCAAATGTGCCCCAGTTTGACTCAGAGGGCAGCTGCAGCCCCTTAACCTCACCCAACCCTAATCCAACAGCACCAACCATCTCCCAGCGACCTCCAGCCACTTTGCAAAAAACCCTACTGGTGTCCCCAGGCCAAAGTTATGCTCCATGGAGAGGCCACCGACCTGGGGGAAGCCCCTGACAGAGCAGAAGAGGTGAGTGCTGTAGCCCCGTGTGGTTGTTCGGTCTGTCAGGGGCTGCGTGAACTTTGGAGGTTCCATCATGTCCCGCTGGGGGATCTTCTCTGGCTGGTAAGTGGTTTCTAAGGAAATAATTAATTCTAGCTGAGGGAGGCCTGAGGCTCCCAGGCTGACCAACATAGGAATTCAGCACAAGGTACCCAAAACCACTTCTGTTCCCTCTTGTAAGAAACCACATGTCACTTGGCCCAACCCAAGGACCTGGCTCTCAGTTCAGAGCAGCCCTGTTTCCTCATCCAATCATGGCATGGTAGTGCCCAGGCCCTGCAAGGAACAGAGGGGATGCCAGTCCCCAAACCCACTGTGACACATCCTGTGTGCAGCAGGTCAGACCCAGGCCAGGCACACTCTGGATCTCCCACTCCATCCCCAAATCTCAGTCCACAGAAATAAGGGGTGGAGGGAAGCTCTGGAGATGGCAGAGACCCTAGGTCACTGTGTGCTACTTGGGAGCAGGACAGAAATAGATGGAAGGAGAGCAGGGCTGGTTGGAGATTTGACCTGAGCTGTAGAGCCAAAGCCAGGGCTGTTCTGACCCTTCCCAGCTCCTGCTTCCATCTCATCCCAGGGATGTCCATGCCTTGGTTCCTCTCAGAGGGCTGAGCATGGCACAAACTTTCCCCAAAGGAGAAATGAGGTGCAGAGGGGGGCAGCAGACCTCTGGACCTTGGAAATGCTCAGCCTCACTCCTGCTGGTTTTGTCCTGATGACCAGCCCAGCAGCATCAGCACAACCCCAGGGAAGCCCCATTTGTCAGGACACTCTTGGCTACCACCCTCCCCAGCCCCTCAGCCGTGTCCCCACTTGTCTTCTCGATGTAGGCCACCCCAGAGGCCACGGCAGCGCTGTCACTGAGCCCACAGATGTTCTCAGAGAACACTCTGAAGGAGTAGGTGTTGCCAATGATGAGGTCGGAGATGGTGCAGCTGGTGCGGGTGCAGCGCTCCAGCACTGTGAACCATTTCTGGAAGGAAAAAAGGAGGAAAAAAGAAAGCAGTGAGGAAAGACACGCCATGACAAGGATGGAGAAGGTGTGGGGTGAGGCAGGGAGTGCAGCTGTCCCTCTGCCATTAGGGCATCACCAGCAGCAGGAGTGCCCAGGCTCACCCCACTCTTCTTGTCTGATTTCTGCACCCTGTAGCCCTTGATCTCAGAGTTCCCGTTGTCCACAGGGGGTGTCCACTCCAGGGCCACATTGAAGCCCCACACATCCACCAGCTTCAGGTTCTGGGGAGGGCCGGGTGGCTCTGCAAACACAAGTGTCCTCAGGGTGACATCCCAATTTGCTCCTCCCACATTCTGTATCCTTGACCTGCTTTTAATCTCTTCTCACCCTGCTCCAGCACACAAGGGATGAGAAGCTGTGACATGCAAGGCTGGCGGAAACTCTGCATCCCCAACCAGAGAAGCTCACACACATGATCCTGCTGAGGATCCCACTGGAACAGGGACTCCAGAGTCCCTTGCCTTGTTGCTGTCGCATCACATCCCACCCAGAACAAGACCTACCCAACTGAGGAGGAGAAATGAGCCCCAGAGTGATGCTGCAGGATCCCATCCTCAGCTTACCAACCACCTGGATGTCCAGGGTAGCCTTGTCCTCGGCTCCGTTGATCTGCACGGTGAGCTCGTACTTGCCCGAGTCCCCGCGCTGGGCCTGGCGGATGTAGAAGATGGTGTCCCGAGCCGTGTTGCGGATGTTGATGCGGTTGGTGTCCAGGGGCTGCCCTCCCTTGGTCCAGGTCACCTCGGGCTGCGGCTTTCCCTGGAGCAACAGGCAGGTCTGGAGCCACTCGGGCACCTGGTCCCAGCAGGACCTGCTGGGAAGGACAGGAGGCAGAGCCACCCCACTCTGTCCAGGCAGCAG
>JANPWX010000385.1:367244-432598 GCA_024734555.1 Trochalopteron elliotii
GAAGGGAAGGGAAGGGAAGGGAAGGGAAGGGAAGGCCCAGTAGGTCAAGTTGTGTGTGAGTGTCTCAGCTCTTTGGGTTTTACACCTGTACATGTGCCTGGGACAAAGCTCGGGCAGCAGGGACAGGGTGTGAAAAGCACAAGTTGTGCATTTGGCATCTCATGCCAGTCCCTCACACTCCAGTTTTCCCAGTTATATGAGGTTTGGTGGGATGGTTTTGAGGTCAGAGGTGAACAGGTGCAACCACCACCCCTAAACCACTTTCACCTCCTCCAAGCACACTGAGAAGATGGACACTGCAGGACCCTTTCCACAGGCTGATAGTCTTCTCCAAGCCTTTTCCTATGAAAAGCTGGTGGTTTCCGAAATAACTTTTGTTAGTATTAGTATTTTTAAGCAGCTGAAAAAACTGATGTGTTGAATAACAAGAAAACTTGAGCATTATTAGTTTCTTCTAGAGGGAAAATAAGTCTCTATTTGCTGTTTGCTGTGTGCAAACTGGCCCTGCCCTCCTGCATCAGCCTCTGCACATTGGCAGCACCCCGAGAGGAATGCGAGTCTTGCTAAGCATGGGAGCAAGTCATTCATTAGCGAGTTCAGCATGATTAAAGTTCCCATGCTCCAGACAACCAGCTCTTGACTTCCCTGAGCTAAATAAACAAAGCTGTCCAATGTGTGCCATGGCATATTTGGGATGTGACACGGCCAAGAGGAGGAGACATGCTCAGGGGGTGGTGGATTCTGAGCTCTTGCTGTGAAATGGGAAAATGTGGTTCTGCCTTTTGAGTCCTTCACCCCCAAAGTTTCAACATCAGCAAGATTGGTGAGGTCAGGAATCTTCTCCCAAGGGACTGAGACACACTCACTGAGAATAACATCTGTCAAAGCCTGGATGAGAGGCTGCTCATGCTGCAGGGAAGGACAGAGATTTCACACAGGAATTTTGCCCTCAGGATCAGTACTCACGGAGGATCTCCCTGATGAGCACTGGCTGCTCCAGGGTGGCCGGGACGCTGGCTCCGCTGGCACTGACAGCCACCACCCGCACGTGGATCTTGTCCCCGGAGCTGAGGTTTGGGATTGTGTAGCGGGTGGAAAGAAAAGGCTCCTGGTTCACAGCTTTCCAGTCTGAACCTGCAGCAGACCCAGCACAGAACTTTGGATGTGCCATGGACAGACAGACACACCCTGAGCAGCAGCATCAAGGCCCAGAAGGTGACAGCCAGAGGCAAAGAATCCCTTCCTTGGAAATGTGGAATGATTTGGGCCACCAGCAGAAAAAGGGACTTTGGAGGGGGGGTTGGCCGCCCCTGCCAAGGACTGTGGGGTATGAAGTGCTGGCAGGAACTCAGCACTGGAGCACGAGGACATTTGCAAGCAAGAAAAGGCATCGGGCCAGAGAACACATCCCTGCTGACCAGGTGCATTTCTGAAAGGAAAGATCCTTGAAGGTCCCTGCCAGCCACTCTATGCTCCTCTCACTGTCCCAGGACAGTGGGGCTCACCATGACCTCCACAAACCCCTCCACACCAGGCAAGGTTTACTCAGGACCTGCCCCTGGCCCGATGGACCTCTCCAAGTGTTCTTCCTGTTTGTAACGGACATCTGAAACTCAAGCCAGAGCCCAGCCCTCCCCCAGCCCCAGCTAACATGGCCTTGCCATGTGCCAAACTTCTCAAAGTGTTTCTTACTTAGAAAATAAACTGCCTCAGTCCCTCAAGGACTGGGTGTCCCAGGTGGGCAGTGAGAGTGACCCATATATGCCAGGGTGTGCCAAGCCCCCATGTGCACCTTCAGAACAAGGTTTTCTTGTTGATGCCATTGGACCAGCCAAATCCCACCAGATTCTCTTTCCTCTCACCACTGGCATTGCTCAAATCAGTCCTCACTCAAATCTCACCATATTTTAGCCAACCAGAGTCTTGTACCAGCCCAAACACAGCAGTTCCATGGCCCCTGGGTGATGACAGTGGGACTGGAGTCCTCCTGTCCTCCAGCAGACCCAAAGAAAGCCAGGAGAACATCCAGACTGGGCCCTTTGGGTGTCCATCAGACAGATCCCTCCAGGAATGGCTGCATCTTTCCTTGTCTCATGCAAGGGCCTCCTCACACATCCCACCCAGGCGTGGTAACCTCTCCACCCCCAGCCCAATGATGGAAGGCTCTCACAGCCAAGAATGTGTCCATCGTGTGTGCCACAAGCTAAACAGCTGAGGATCAAGTTCCTTGAGGTGCACGGGCCACTTGGGTTCCCCAAACCACTCCAGCCCAGCCTCCCCTTGCAGATCCCCCCAGCTACACAGACCCTTCACTCTCACCCCAAAGCCCAGCATGGCTTCAAGACAGGCCCAAAACACAAATCTTATCCACCCACCTCATTCCACCACCCAGCAATACAACTGGAGAACCATGGACAATTGCTGGACAATTGCTGTCACCTGCCAGCCCACTGCCATCCACCACAGCCACCCTCCTTCCAGACATAACCAAGTCTGCTGATACATGCCCAGGACCCTTCCCTTCCTCATCCTCCCATTTTATCCCCATTCCTTCCATGCTTCATTTTGGGCAAACATGAGAGGATTGAACTTTTTCCTCCTGTTTTCTTGGATTACCATCCCAGCCTTGGGTCTCTGCAGATCTGGAGTCCATCAGAGACCAGCCCCAGAGGGTGTGTTGGTCTCTGCCCCACACTAGAGCTGGACATAGCAGTGACTCTAAACCTGCTCCAAGCCCCTGCTAAAGACATTACTACTGTCTGAAGCAAATGGGAGGTCCTGTTCCTTCATGGAAAAGAAATAACTGGATTCAAAATGTATCTGTTTGGGCAAAGAAATGTAATTGTTGCTGGGGGAAATGCTCTTCTGGATTCCACCCAGCTCCACCCCATCCCACAACCATGCACCATCTCTCCATGCTTGTGAGGCAGGAAAGACCAAACCTACTTCCATCTTTGCAGATCTCCACCACATATCCATCCAGGCCTGCCCGGCCCATCTGCTCCGGGGCTTTCCAGGTCAGCGTGAATGAGTTTTCACTCACTTCTTCCACGGCCAAGGACAAGGGGCAGCTGGGTGGCTCTGCAACAAACCCACAGTGGTGAGGGCAGGGCTTGAGTACCGGGGCTCTTGGAGGGCAGTCACTCAACCTCCAGGTCTGTCTTCAGTCCACTTAATCCCCAGCCCTATCCCACTGCAAAAATATCCTTTCATGACTTCATCCCCCCATCCCTTGTCCCCAGCACATGTCCCCTCCAAGCCTTGCTTATGTCCCCTCCCCACTCCAGTGTACTCTACTCACCTTCCTTTGGTTTCTCCAGTTTAGGTTCAGGGGCTGGGGCTGGTGGTTCAGCTGGGGGAGCTGGTGAACCTTCTGCAGGCATTGGAGTCACTTCTGCTCCAGCTTCCTTGGGGATGGGAGCAGGTTCATCTCCGGGGACTGAGGGCTGCTCCTGGGGATGCTCACGGGCTGGGGGCTCTTCAGTAGCTGGGGCTGGGGCTGCTTCTTCCTTCGGGGCTGCTTCTTCCTTTGGGGCTGCTTCTTCCTTCGGGGCTGTTTTTTCTTTCGGGGCTGGCACTGCCTTTTTCTTGTCCACTGCCGCAGCCGGTTTTTTGGCTGGAGGTGCAGTTTTGCCGGTCATCGCTGCAAAGCCTAGGGACTGGGCAAGGGGATGGTGTGGGGTCTCTGCTCTGAGGTCTCTGCTCTGTTTTGGAGTTCCTGCTCCAGACAAAAGATCTGTCCTCTGGATCTGGGGTCTGGACTCTGAGGTTGGGGTCCTGGCTCAAGACCAGGCGTCTCCACTCTGTACTGATGTCTCTGCTGCGGGACGGCTGTGCTGGGAGGGGAGAACTAGGTCACTGAGCCAGAACAGGGGCTGGGTGACTTTTATAGGCTTTGGCTGGCACTTGTCACCTCCCTGCAAACCAATCTGCCTGTGCAGGCGGGGCTGCCAGGAATAGCCACCCGGGACCTGCACATTCAGCAGCCCCAGCTGCCCCCTCCTATGGGATGGCAGCACATGGGCCCGGCCCCCCCAGCGGCCCCCCTGGGCTCACTCAGGACTGGGTAGGCCAGAGCCAGGTCACCTTTCTTTGGGGACATAGCCCTGTCCCCAGCACCAGCACCCCTCTGGCTAAGGGCTTCCCCATCTTCACTGCCACCTCCTCAGCCACCCACTGCCACCCAGTCCCCACAGACTCTCCCTGGACCCCCTCATCTGCCTTGCCTTCTTTAGCCCCTGCATTAATACCAGACCCCCCCATCCCAGCCATCCCTGTTCATCCTGCATTGACCCCCCAGCTCACCTACTCCCCCTCATGTCCTCCCACAGTCCCTGTAACCCCAGACCCCTCTGGTCCCTCTGTTCTTCCTCAGCCTCATCCTCAATCCTACTGGGTTGGCAGAGATTGGAAGACAATCTTTGGGTTTACCTGGACCAGCCCAGCTGCCCATATCCCTAACCTACATTTCTGGGGAAGACAAATCACTCACCAGTCCCGTGCCATGTTCTCCAGCCTCTGTTCTGCCCAATCAACCATCCTTATCCATGGAGACTGGTCACCCCGGAAATTGTGACCAGCCACCCTACTGTTACCCCCAAACTCAGATTCACCCCAAATCCCCCCAGTGACCCAGGAAAGCCCCATTAATCCTACAGGTCATAAACCACTCACCCCCTGCTTGCTCCTGTTCCTTTACTTGCCTCATGCTGTGCATGAGACACTATCAGAAGTGTCTCTGTATCCCTAACCTTCCTGCAATTTTGGTTGAGAGAGTGTTTTCCCCATTTCCCAGATAACTCCCTGTCTCCAGGAATGCTGCTATGGAGCATCCAAGAACCCCAGAGGGCAGGGTTAGATAGGATAAGGGGAAGGAACATTTCCCTGTGAAGGTGGTGAGGCCCTGACACAGGGTGCCCAGAACAGCTGTGGCTGCTCCATCCCTGACAGTGTCCAAGGCCAGGTTGGATGGGGCTTGGAGCAACCTGGGCTAGTGGAAGGTGTCCCTGCCCATGGCAGGGGTGGGAATGGGATGAGCTTTGAGGTCCCTTGTAACGCAAGCCTGGCTCTCCTGGCTGCTGGTCCACAGGCTCACGGTTCTGTGGTCCCCAGGAAAGACCTCCAGATGTGGACATCAGGGTCAAGAAGCATCTCTGAGACAGCCAGAGCATGAGGCACATTCTCTGCCAGGGCCAGATGATCCCAGCTTTGCTAACAAGGGGCTGGTTTTCCACATAGGGGGAGTTGTGGTCACCCAGGAATTGGAGGGAAAGCAGAAAGAGCAAAGCCCCATTGGTCAGGCTGGTCTTTAAATGGATGGTGACATCCCAAAAAAGAGCCCAAGGGGTGCACCCTGGCTGGAGCAGCATGACCCTCCTGCTCCAGGAGGAATGTATTTTCTCTCCTGGTTATTTGGCAGCAGGACAAAGCCAGGATACCACGAGATGATGTTGGTGCCTCAGAGAGGGTTTGTTTGGCCCAAACTATGTGATAACCCAGATATTCCTTGATTACTTCCCCAGTGAGGAGGAATATGACTAAAAAAAATCCTCCTTACCCAAAATACCCTTGCAATGCCTGAGGGTTGAGGTCCTTGAGGCAGAAGAGAGTGATATGGGGCTCCCAGGCATTTCTGCTGCCTGCATGGACAGGTACTGGCAGTTCCTTTCCTGCCCAGAGCACCTCGGAGTGGCTCAAAATTGCCGAGTTGGTCATGAACCAGAAAATTCCCTGCCACTGCTCTAGCCAGAGAGAGGACAAGCCCTGCTGCCCAGCACAGCAAGGAAGGACTGGATCATCCATCCATCCTGCTCCAGCTGTCTTTGGCTCCCAGGGGCCAATTGGAGAAGCTCTGGTTTCTCCATACCTTGGGCCACCAGGATTTCATCCTGCCTTGGATGACCTTGACCCCTCCTTGACTCCTCCACTTGACCCCTCCACATAGGCCATGTTTTGATGACTCTTTCCACAGCTCACAGGTGGCCAGTTCTGGACTCTCACAAAGATCTGCTCAGACATCTTCCCTGTGTCTTTCTCAATCACAATATCTAATCTAAACAAAAAACCCACTTAATCGCAAAAAAAATGGGCTTGTTTTGATAAGATGCTAAGAGAAGCAATTTAAAGAGCTCAGAAAGAAAAATAAATCAATACCAAAATACCAGTTCACAGGGAAACAAGCACTCAGATTTCTCTCTGATTTCAATTTGGGGGAGTGCAGCTGAAAATTGAATACTTTCCCAAGGAAAAATAAAGAACATCCATGCAAGAATTTCACTTGAAGTTCTTAATTTGAAAGAAACTTGGGTCTGTAAACCTGCTCCATGACATTTGGATGCTTTTGCTCTGTTGACTCAGGGGGTGACTAATAGGTTATGAGCAAATGAATCAACATGGTTTATCACCCACTCTTATCTGGGCCATGTTACTAGAGTTTATTGGCATCTTGTTTATTCACACATTGGGCAAGTGCTGGGTGTTGAGCAAACCTCAGCAGGGAGACACTGAGGAGCTGCTGCTGTCGATGGGAAAGGCACCATGGGAGCTTGTCCCAGTTCCAAGTCAAAGGGTTTCCCACAGGCTCCAGAGGCAGGAGTCGACTTCCTTACCCACCATGATGGCTTCACTTGTGGATTCACAACGGGGACGGAGAAGCTGCTGCCAGGAGGTGATTTCACCATCCAGGACAGGAGTGGGCTGTCCCAGCCCCCAGTTTTGGGTGAGGGAGCTCCTCATTTCATCTGGAGATGGAAATGAAAATCACACAGAGGGGGCTGTTCCTGCAGGCAGCTGGGAGGACTGAATATTAAAAATTTAGTGATAATTTAAATATCAGCACTTTTTTGCCTGAAACTATAAGTATTTCAGTATTTAGCTGAAATACAGGTTATCCATGTTTTCCAGTGAGAAAAATCTCTTCCTACAAAAAGCTGGCACTTTTATAAATTGGTTTTGACCCACATTTCCAGCCCACCAAGTCACTAATACATTTGCTTACTTGTTTTCCAAGTAAGTATAGGTCTAAATAAGGGGAGTATCATTTATGCCCAAAAGGATCAGATCCTCCTCATGCCAGTGTTATGCCAGCTCCCCCTGATGACCCAGCACAGTGGTCAATCGTTTTCTAGCTGCGTTTTTTTGACAGGATCCCATTGCAAAGTGGTGAATTTGTTCCCCCAAAATATCAGATCGCCCCATTCACCCAGAGTCCCAGCTCAGGAAAGCAGAGACCTTGCCAGGTGGAATGGGGGAAGCCTCGGGAATGCCTTCCCCACCACAACAGCTGATGTGTCTGTGTGGGGAGATGGAAGATGCCTCCAACAGCTGGGGCAAATCCTGGAGGCTTCCAGAGATTAGGACCATCTCCTAAACAGGGCCCCAGGATTAGACAGAAGGTGGTGAGACCTTCCCACTTGCACATCGTAAAGCAAAGCAGAGATGGCAAAGGCCTGGAATAAACACAAAGCTTGTGTCATCAGGGTGGGAAGGGCTCTCTAAAGCTGCCACATCCTCTGTGCTCATCTTCTCTTGTTCCTGTCGCCATTAACATCTCTGGAGATCCTGGTGGACTCTTTGCACCCCAGCAGGACTGTAAAAGCAGCAGGTGGACATCACACCTGGGCCATGACAGGCTCTGGGCATGGTGTCTTCTGGTCCTTGGCACAGTCATGGGTTTGGCCAGGGCAGAAGACAGAGCACCAGGGGATCAGCACGGGAGTCAACAAGGAGTGTCACCCACAGCCTGTACCAGGGAATAACCAGGACTCACAGGGTCCCCACTGCCAACTCCAGTGAGATAAATTCAAAGTCAACAGGACAGAGAAGGAACCACCCCCACCTCTCTTTGGCCACATCCAGCCCTGTACACATCGTGTGGACTGTGAGTCCATGGAGACATGAGAGAAGGCCAGAAAAATGCTCAAATCCCCTGAGTTTCAGCAGAAAGGAGGTGTCCAAGCCCCTTCAGGGGGGGTATTGCTGATTGTTACTGTAGCTGATTCCTGTGTGGGTCTGTGCCCTCCTTTCAACTGCTGTTCCTGCTCTTGCCTTGTCCCCTTTCCAGGGTTAACTCAGACCTCCAGGAAACCAGGGAGCTCATCTGGAAAACAGACAGTGGTCAACCACAAATGCCAGCAGGGCATTTAGGTAGGCAGGCTCCGTGCTCTATCTACCACCTCCCATATTCCACATTCCTGCTCCTGGCTCCAGCTCCAGATCCCAGCAGCATTTCCAGCCTTGTTGTCACTGTGATATTCGCAGAGCACTGAGTCAAGCAGCCGGGGCAGGCAGCAGGTGGGCTGGGACCAGGCAAGATTTCCATTTGTCTGTCACACACAAGTGGACGCTTACTTCATCCCAAAGCAATGACTGCAGGCAGGGGCTCCAGACCTGAGCTGGAACATGGCCCCAGTTCCCCTTCCTAAACCCCCTAGGAAAGGGCCTGTCCAGGTGTCACCCTGGACACAGAGTGACATCTGGGACATTCCTGGGACAGTAATTTTAAGCAAGCATTGCTTTAAAATATCCTTGTCTGGTCTAGAAAATACAACCAGGTAATAAAGAAACATTAACAGGAGCATCTCTGAGGAGCTGAGGAGCATCTCTTGCCTGGTGGACATCCCTTGGTGGGCACCAATACAGGATTCTAACAGCCACAGGCTCTAGAGCTGTCCCTGTTGCTGGGTGCAGCCCAGCTCATCCCAGAAGCACTCAGCAGCACTCAGCATTCACCAGTAACCTTTTTTTCAGGGAAAGAGTTGTCCAGCCCTGACACAAGCTGCCCAGGGCAGTGGCGGAGTCCCCAGCCCTGGAAGGATTTAAAAGCCATGTGGATGTGTCAGCTGAGGATATGGGTTAGTGGTGGCCTTGGCAGTGCTGGGTTAAGGGTTGGACTTTAAGGGTCTTTTCCAACCTAATTGATTGTCTACTTCCATGATCAGTCAGGGTTCACCCACCTCCAGGTCCCCCAACATCAGCTCACAGAGCAGCAGGGTGGGTGCTCAGACCTGCAGTCTCCCTTCTGGGATCAGGAGCTGCCAGATGCAGGCAGGGGATAAAAACACCCAGAACCAACTTTTGGGCTCTTATTTTTGGGTTGTAATGGGATCATTCTCCTCCAAGATGGATGGGGTAAAAAAATTGGAAAACCCATGCAGAGATGTCCTGATTTTACCCCGTGACTTGCTGGGAGCTGAGCCAGGGAGCTCCGTGTTCCCTCCAGCCTGCCACAGCACTGCAGTGGAAAAACCATCACAGAGAGTCATCAGCTGCTGCCCACAGCCAAAATGGTTTCCCCAAGACCACCTGTGGGGCCACCACAATTAGAGCCACAGTACGAGGGGACAACACAGGCCAGAGCAGGAGCTCCAGGCCAGTGACCTGCAGCAGCTGCACCCAGGGCCAGCTGGGCCTGAGTGTGCCAGGCCAGCAGGAACCCTCACACACCTTGGCACCACAGCTCTCACCTGCTGTATGCCCAGGAGCGATGCCAATCCTGGGCCACTGCTCTGCCTGGGGTGGGTTTTTCCAGCCCTGCCCTACTTCTGGAGCTGCCAGCAGGAGCTTACCTAGGATGGAGAGCCTGCAGGGACAGGGCTGTGTCAGCCCCACTCCATTCTGCCCGGAGTCACCTCTACCAAGGCTTGGGGACAGCAGCTGGAGATGCCAATAAGGTTCTGTCACCACCTGCCCTGGCTGGCCCTGCTCTGTGACAGGGAGAAGCTGCAATGAGCAGCTCAGGTTTTCCTTCTTCATTAAAACCAGGAGCTCAGGAAGGCCTGAATTGTTTCAAAGCCCCTTTGCTGGTTTATTCTGAACATTTGCACCCCTGGCCCAGAGCCACACCAGATGCTTCTGTCTCCTGAGCAAGGAGCTGAGAGGCTCTGCAGGAAAAGGGGAGGGGAACAGCTCAGCTCCAGGTTCCACCAGCACCAAGGGCAAATTTCAATATGGATTAGGACCAGCAGGGAACTCAGTGTTTGCTCTGCACAAGGACAGGCACCACTTCTCAGAGCCTGCTTTGCTCATTTCCTCACCTGCAGTCCTAGGCAGGACCAGGCACTGCCAGTCCCCAGGAGGGTGTTCAACCCTGTCCTAAGGACTTTGAGGGCCTGAAACCCCTGCCAGGGTGCACCATGACATTGGCCAGTAACAGCCCAGGGTTAGACATTCCCAGTCTCATCTGACCTTCAGCATCCCCTTCGTCAGATCCCTGTACTTCCATCAAGGACTTAAGGCCACGCTGAGTGTCTTCAAGGCCATTGCTTCCACCCAGCCCCTCCTGTAGAACCAACACGGATGTTTCCATTTCCCCTTCCAGCTCTTTCCATATTTTCTCACATCCAACACCTCCTTTCCTTGCCTTGCTTTCACTGGCACCCTTACCTTCCCTGTGCTCTCCCCACCTCCTCCTCCCCCCTGCTCCCTTCAACCCGCTCCCAGTCCCTGCAGGACTTTGCCAAGCTCCATCCTGGAGTATCCCTATTCAGCTGAGAGCAGGCAAGACCAGCAGGATGTCCTGCAGCCAGACCTGCCCCAGCCCCAGGGACACTGACGGTACTGGGAACAGCCATGTTTCAGATGAGGCAGTGATATCCCAAGAAGCCCTTGAAGCCAGTGTGGTGGTGGCCATAAGGGCTGCTTGCACCTTGCCATGTCCAGGGTGTTTGGGAAGGGCTGTCCCTTCCCAGGATTCTTGGAAGCAAATGGGATCTGCTCCCTTGTTGGGACAACACATCCTGGGCCCATCCCACAACCTTCTCTAACCCAAACACCTTTATTTGAGAACTTCCCTACTGTGTCCCCCTCGCCCTGGAGAGTTTGCTGGGTCGGAGGGGCTATGACATGGTTTGGAGCATCCCCAAATCCCAGTGACTTCCACCAGGTCCCAGTAAAATGGGAATACACACCAGTTTGTCCTGTCCAACAGGGCCCCACCGCACCCTTTCCCTGCTGCCACCAGGGAGCATCATGGGGACACTCAATCCAGCTGTCCCCGTGCTGGGTCACACCCCAATCCTCCACAGAGTGAAATACTCCCAGCCAAGCTTTGGAAATGCCTGGTCCTGGGAGTCCCTGAGCCAGCTGTGGCGTCCCCAGAGCCAGCTGTGGCCCAACCCTGTTCTAGATGGAGGGGCTTGAGTGCCACAGTCAGGGCACCCAGGAGCTGTTCCCTGCCCCTGCCCCGTTCAGCACAGTGTGACAGCCCTATGCCACCCCTGGGGGAAGCATTTCTACAAAACACCTCCAGAGCAGCTGGGCCAAGACATGGAAAACAAAAGGAGGTCGATCTGTTGATCCAATAACCTGAAAAGAAATAGCCATGGAAGATGCTCCAATCACATCCTCCTTGCCCATGAGCAAGTCAAAGCCAAAGGGACAGTTGGATATTTGCAGGGAAAGGCCAAAACCTCCAGCTGGACATGACCAAGGACAGTGAGATCCAGGGATGAGGCTGGAGGTGGCTTTGACTCTTACCCATCTCCTGGGAGTAAGGAAATGGCAGAGATCCCAAGGGATCCAGAGACAAGAAGAAGAGCTGGGGGGTCTTCTGCCTCCCAAGTGCTGACTCTGAAGAACGATGAGAAATTCTCAGCACACAAAATCTGAGAGCAGCCCTGGGAGAAGAGCTTGAGGTGCTAGTGTTTAATGTGCCCCAACTATGTGCGCTGGGTCTCAGAAACCCCCCTAGCCAACTGGGCTGATCCCCCAGAGTGGGCAGCAGGACAGGGGAGATTCTGCCCCTCTGCCTCATTCAGCTGAGACCCCACCTGCAGAGCTGCCTCCAGCCCCAGGGTTCCAGCACAGGAAGGATGTGGAGCTGCTGGACCAAGTCCAGAGGAGCCCATGGAGAGGCTCAGAGGACTGGAGCCTCTCTGCTCTGGAGCCAGGCTGGGAGAGCTAGGGGTGTTCAGCCTGGAGAAGAGAAGGCTCTGAGGAGACCTTAGAGACCCCTCCAGTGCCTAAAGGGGCTTCAGGAGAGCTGTAAAGGAACTTAGGACAAGGGTGTGGAGTGACAGGACAAGGGGCAGTGGCTTGCCACTGCCAGAGTGCATGGTTAGATGGGATATGGGGGAGGAATTCTTCCCTGTGAAGGTGGTGAGGCCCTGACACAGGGTGCCCAGAACAGCTGTGGCTGCTCCATCCCTGACAGTGTCCAAGTCCAGGTTGGATGGGGCTTGGAGCAACCTGGGCTAGTGGAAGATGTCCATGCCTATAGCAGGGGGTGGGAATAGGATGAGCTTTGAGGCCTTTTCCAAGGCAAACCAGTCTGGGATTCCATGGCACAGTGAGCTGGATGCAGGGACGCACCCCTTGCTCTGTGACACAGCCAACACATCGAGGGAAATGCCCCAGGATCCCCCCGGGCAGTGGTTGCCAGAGGCATCATTCCTGCCCAGCACCTGTAAAGCTCTTGGGATCTCTTGGGGTACTCAAACGTTGCAGGAATGCCAAGCGACCTGCAGGGCTGTCGCCCTCCTTGGCTGGCACTGAAGGCGAGAAGCTGATTTATTTTCACAGCCTGCAAAGCCCTGGGGAGGTGGACATGGCCAGGCTGGGCACCAGGGATGGCTCTTTTCTGTCCTTGGCACTGTGACTTCAAAGTAAAATGTTGGGACTCTCCAAAAGTTCACATCTTCCCACAAGCCAGGCCATGACCCGGTCCCATCCCATGCCTGCACAAGGTAAAACACTTTTGCTGGTCCCTTTTTTAATGCTGCTTGTGACGGTGGTTAGCTCTTCTTGTGGGGTGCAGGAGAAGCTGTGCTGTCTTTTTGCACCCCAGCACGGCAACCTGGAGGGACGGGGAGAGACAAGGAGGGAGCTGCCAGGACCAGTTATCTGATCCCAGCAGCTCCAGTGTAAAGTTAGCATGGCCTTTTAGAAAGTACTTGCTGTGGCAAAACATGCAGTAAATCACTGCTCTGAGTGCCAACAATATTTTGAGATTAGCAAATCTTAAAGCTCATGTTGGGGTCGTGGGTTGGAGCCCTGCCAGTGTAACTGGGGGAGGGGGGGGTCTTCTTCACTTCACATTCTCCAGCTCCCAGGGATTGCACCAAGCTGCAAATCCTTGCTTTTTGAAGGATATTGGATAAGATCTGGGGTCAGCAGTGGGTGGGGAGTCCTGCAACCCACTCCTGTGGATTATCACCCTGTGCTCCCGAGGAGCAGGACAGATTTCTTAGCCTTTTCCTTTCCAAACTATCTTGGAAAATCCCCAATTTCCTCCCTTATTTTACCAAAAAAAATGCCCTCACCCTTTCCAGCATCATCCTGTGCTCCCTGCGACAAGTCACAATGACCTCCAGCACCATCACCCTGCCCTTCCCTCCCCAGTGTCCCCAGTGTCCCCAGAGCCCCAGCACCCCAGCACTGGGCTTTCCACAGTGCTTTGGGGTAAGAATGCCCAGGATTTAAAAGCCACCCAGGAGGCAGAACCCTGGTGCTTCCAGACATGCCACAAGTTTTCCAAGCTCAGCTGAGGGCTCATTAGGCCTGTGAGACAAAGAGAAGGGAGAAGCCCTTGGAACTAAGTAGGAAAAGGGGTATCAAGTATCTGGAAGGCCCAACCAGGAGCATTCCAATGGAAAATCACCACAGGCTCTGCATCCTGCAGGAGTCTGACCCCTGAAACACCTTCCCAAGGACAAAACATCCTTGAGAAAGCATTTTAACCCAGGATAAATCACTGGGTCATCACAGGAGGTCCTAGGGAAAATCCCAGGCTACACCTGAGAGTTCTATGGCTTGATTCTTTCCAGGCCATTTTGTAGTTTAGATGCAGCTGTCTGTATTGAGAATGCCACAGAGGAAACCACTTCATCTAGAGCAGTATTTCATCAAAGTTCTGGAGGAATGTGGGATGAAAGCCTGACTGCTGCTGTTCTTCTATCCATGCTGTTTGAGTGAGCACCCTGATTTATTTCAGGCTTAGAACTCCTGTCACTGAGTTCTCAAAAAGATTTGTGTTGGCCACAGGAGGTCATTCCTGTTTGTATCAGGGAGAGCAGAAAAAGTTGCTTGTCAGAAGGGCATTGTCAGTGTAGCTGAGCTCCTGTTCCTTGTGGAAATATTACAAAATAAAAAGCTGCCAAGGTCAAGTGCAACAGCAACACAGGCTGATATTAAAATAATGTTCCTGCTTATTGGCATTGTGGGACAGCTCCCACCTGTGATGCTGTATGGAACTGTCCTCAGAGTGCAGGGAAAATAATTCAGCAAAAGCAGCATGGAGCTGCGTCAGGGAAAAGTTAGTTTGAAACCAGGGAAAGTTTTTTCCCCCCAGAGGGTGCTGGGCACTGCCCAGGCTCCCCAGGGAATGGTCATGGCCCCAAGGCTGTCAGAGCTCCAGTATGGTTTGGACAATGCCCTCAGGCAGAGGTTGGGATTGTTGAGGTGTCTGTGCAGGGCAGGGGTTGGACTGGATGAGCCCTGAGAGTGCCTCCCAGCTCAGGGGTTCCTGTGATTCTGTGATCTGTGGTTGCCCATGTGCCAACAGCAATGCCAGCCCAGCTGGGAGCCTGTAAGCTGAGATGTCCCCTGGCCAGAAAACGGCCTTGGAGCACTTGCCCTGCCTGTATTTGCAAAGGGGCTGCAGCCCAGCATGAATGTTCCCTGCCACCCAGGCCCCTCTGCCCAACACCACATCCATGAAATCCCAAAGGTGGATTGAAATATTTGGGGTTAAAACCATGAGGTGTGTAAGGAAAAGTGGCTCAATTTGCTTTGTTTTCCAGTGCCTTGGAGCTTTGGAGCCTCCTCTACAACCACCATGAAAAAATCTGGCCCAAATCTTTTTCCATGCAAAAATGGGCCATTTTTGTGTGTGTGACTTTGACATGGGGGTCTCTGCACTCCAGCAGTTGAAATATGGAGGGCTTCGGGCAGATAAGGGATGTGCCTTGCTAAGAAGCTGTGATTTTGGTGTACCCATGAGGGCTGGCATCTCTTTTTCTTCTGGGTCTGGGTCTGCTTTGCTCCTGGTCGTGGCTCAGAGTGTCCCAGCTGAGTCCCCAGCAGGCCCCTCTGCACCCACAGGAAAAGAGGAGCCAGCAGAGGATGTTCCATGGCACCCTGTTTTGGGGTGCTGGGAGGGACATGGAGGATGGAACAGGGCAGAGAGCTAAGCATCAGTGGCAGGAGCAGTGCAAACACGAGTGCTGAACCCACACATCCCCAGCCCGAGCACAAACCTCCCGGGAGCCAGAAAACCAGGAAGAAAATGCTCTCCAGTGGAGGTCCCCTCTCCTGGAGAGATTTCTTTGCTCTAATGCCGCCATCCAGTGGGGAAAACTCCCTGACATGGGAAAGGCTGGAAAAGAGGGCGTTGGGTTCCCCACCATCCTCGGGCTACGCTCGGTAGCCTCCCTGCCAGCGATGCTGCGACTGCTCTCCATCCTCCGTTTCTAAACCCCGATCCCAGGCTGGGCGCGACGGGCAAGATGGAAACAACTCACACGGCACCTGAGCTCCTCCGGCACCAGCGAGGGGCTGGGGAAGGAGGGAAGATGCACCGGAGTCAGGCGAGGGCTGCAAGCCCAGAGGAGGAGGAGGAGGAAGGTGAGGTGCAGGCAGGGTCCCAGCGATGAGGACACCCCGGTCCCAGGGCGATGCGGGGGACACTCCCAACGCTCCCTTCCCGCCCACGCCGTGGGATATTTTTAGTCCGAGCACACTGTGCCTGCAGAAAGCCGAATTCCAGCGCATATTCAGCTGCACCGGGACTTCAAGGAGGGAAAAACAGCCAAACACGAAACTCCCTGCGGTTGGTCAGGGAAGCGAAATTACTTTGGCAGCGGCCACAGAGCAGCGCGACGGCGAGCGGGGGAAGCGCGGTGGCCAGCGGCCCCCAGGATCCCACAATGCGCCCGTTTGTTGTCCCTATGGGCGGCCGGATTCCGGCAGAAAGGAGCTTTCAGTGGGAATATTCAAAAGTTCAACCTTTCTCAGCAACGCAAGGTTTGCTGGATTGTGCGATGGCACAAAGGGACAGTGTTTTCTCGGGAGCGGGAGGTTTTGTGGCTGGAACACTGCGCTTTTACTGCCGCACAGAAGCCGCCTGAGCGGAATCACGGCGTTATCGAGGCGGGATCGCTGTCAGAGATTTCCCTTAAAGGCAAATTTGCCTTAAAGAAAGCAGGGGGAAAAAAATATGTTTATGGGTATAAAATCAAAGAATTTCGGGGGTTTTCTTCTGGCTGAAAGCAGCAGCTGTTCTCCTAAGGTGGCGCCCATTTCCAGGAAGCAGGCGTATTCCTGCAAAATCGAGGGGAAAGCCCCTAACTTTTTCTTTTCCCTTTGTGCCAAGAGGAAATTTGTCCTGGGAACAAGCCCTGTGCACAAACAAACACACTCTCCTCTCCTCCGAGAAGCACAAATGCTTTCCCACCCACTCAATATTACTGGAGAAATGACTCCTGGACCAGCAATTCTCTGATAACCCCAATGAGGAGGCAGCATCTTGGTTGAATCAGAGGCACATGTCCCGGTGGGGATGAAATTTGCAAGCATCCACCACCTCTGCAAGCTGGCGAAGGCTATTCCTAGAGGCTGCAAACCCATCCTGGAGCCCCAGCCCACACCCGGGAAAGGAAGAGGGATGGGAGATGTTGCAAAATAAAAAAGAAGAGGATATTTTGTGTAGGGAATCTGCTCTACAGCTGCAAACGGCCCCACGCTGGCACTGAGGCTGAGAACTCATAACACCTGAGTCTAATAACTGGTAGCTGTGCCCAAGGTCCCTCTGTGTGTTTAATTAGGATCATAGAAGATATTCATTACTTCAATTTTCGGATCAGAGAATTGTTTGGTTTGGAACGGATCTTAATTACTGCATAAGCACTACCCAAAAACAGCAGAGGAAATACCCGCAGACAGGCTGAGAATGGGAAAGGGGGATTTTTTTTTTTTTTTTTTTTTAAGATCTTTAAGAGCTATTAAGGGACTTTTCCTGTTGGTGCGTGCGGAGCAGTGAAACCACCTGGCAAAGCCGAGCAGCTCCGCAGTGCTCCGGCATGCCCGAGACAGGGAAACCCCCGGATCGCAGCCCCAGGACCCTGCTCTTCCTTCCTGCAAGGATGGAGGATGGCAACCGGCCTCCAGCTCGAGAGCTGGACGAAGCACCTCTCAGTATCTCTGGGAGGGAGGATAAATCTCTGACCGGTGGAGAAACGCCAGCCCGAGGAAAAGGACAGCCCGGCCTGCGTACCCGAGAGGTCAGGACGAGCTCGCAGCCCACGGCATGGGAATGAAGCACAGTGGAGTCATCTCAGCAGGTGATGAGACGCATCACATTGCAGAGCGAGAGACACCAAAACCTCTGTACCCTGGAGGGGACGGGTCAGTGCCATCTCCGACCCCGCAGAGGCTGCGCTGGGCACCGGTCCTGGCACTGGTGCGGTCCCGGGGAGAAAAGGGCTTGGAGGAGGCCGGGAGGCTGGGAGCAGGGTTTGGGCAATGTTGTAGCACTGTGGAATGGGTGTTCTCTCCCCTGTGATGTAGGGCAAACCTTGGTTCAAGTGTCCACGGCCCGATTCCCACCCTGTGCCCAGTCCCGCCCTGTGTCCCAGCCTAGGCTGGCTCCCCACTAGGATGCTTAGCCCCGTTTGAGGCGATGCTCAGCTCCCTCTGTGTCCGGTGCTTTGGGCGTCTCCGTGCCCGATTCTCCTGGATGTCCCATGCCCGGGTCCTCCTGGGATCTTTATAACTCGGGGTGTTCCCAGCTCCCCTATTTCCGCTGCCTCCACGACCATCGTGCCCACTAGGTCTCAGTTCCCAGTGTCCCCTGTACCCCCGTGCCCGGTGCTCCTGCTCTTTTGCAACCAGGTCTTTCCGCCTCCCCCGTTCCCGATGCTCCCAGGACCCGCGCATCCAGGTTCCTCCCAGGACCTCCGTGCCTCGAGCTCCCGACTCCTCCTCTCCAATGCTCCCAAGGACTCCCACTTCCCAGTTCTTCCCTTACCCACCTGTACTCCCGGATTCCCCATCCCCAGTTCCTCCTGGCATCCTCGGCTCCCTGCTCACCTCATTCCCGATGTTCCCGAGTGCCCTATGCCCGTTTTTCCCTGTTTCCTGGGCTACCCCGTGCCCCAGTGCCCCCTCTCCCCGGACGAATCCCCCGTGCCCGGCCAGTGGCAGGTGTTGACAGGTTCCCCGCTCCTCCTCCTCTCCGCCCCGTGCGGTCGTTCCTCCCCCAGGAAAGCGAAAGCGCGGCGGGCGGAAGGAGAGCTTTCCCCGCCAGGCTGGGCCGGGTCCGCACCGGGTCCGCGACGGGACCGCTTCCCGCCGGGGCCACCATGGCAACTTCCATCGGCAACTTCTTGCGACGGAGCTTGCGGCGCGCCGGCCGCAGAGGTGAGGGGCGGGACGGGCTTCGGGAGGTGTCGGTGTCGATGTCGGTGTCGGTGTCGGTGTCGGTGTCGGTGCCGGTGCCGGTGCCGGTGTCAGTTTCGGTGTCGGGACAGGTCCATCCCCGGTGCCGCGGCTGCGGGAGCCGACGGCTGCCGGCGGAGCAGGGACGTTCCCGGGCAGCGCCGCGCGACTGCGCCGGGTGCAACCGACGGCAGCGGCAGCCGTTCGGTGCTTCCAACCCTGCCCTTTCGCACCCAACTCCGCGGAACCCAGCTCGGGCCGGCTGCCCCTGGATTCATCGCATCTCTTGTTCCATTCTCGGGGGTTCAGCCCATCTCAAGAGCTGCACCCCATCTCCCGGGAGCCCACCCCTTCCCAACTGAGCCCACCCCAGCCCCAGGGGCTGCCCCACAGATCCCCCGTCTCCCCAGATCCCCACTGAATCAGGCATGGCAGGGCATGCCGACGCGTGGCATTTGGACGGCCGTGGGGGTATCCATGGGGGGACCCACGAGGGAGACGGTGCCCCTCAAGACAGTTGGGTGTTGCAGAGCCTTCAGAAGGCGGTGCAGAAATTGGTCCTTTGGGATTTGTGATATTTTCCGAGATACCGAATGGATCATCAGAGTTTTCTGGCTGCCGTATCTCAAGCCAGAACAAAGCAGTTTGGAGCAATCTACGGATTTGGGGGGCTTACTGCGCTCCCCTTCCCGTCTGTTTTGTGCTGGCTCTGGCCACGAGCTCGATTTTCTCAGCTCAGCAAAAGAGGTTTGAGAAAGCCAAAGCCATTTCCTCTCTGCTGGGGCAGCTGGGCAGCTGGGTGGCACAGGAAGCTGAGCTCCTCGGCAAACCAGCTCGGGAAACTTTGGCACACCAGAGGTCGGGAGTTTTCCGGGAGGAAAGAAACTGGTTGTGCCACAGGCAGAGTGGGGCTGAGCGCAGCCCTCGGCGATAAGAAAAGCCCGCGGCACCCTTTGCCCTCGCCGTGCCCAGTGGATGGACGGGTGAAGATCCACGTCACCGGCAGCCACTTTCCATCCGGGAGTTGTGAGAGTCCTCCCTGGCCACCCGCCTCCTTCCCCACCTCGCAGGGGATGCTCCCACTGCTGGGGGGCCGGGGGTGCTCCCCAAATCTTCCTGACACAGGCTATGGGAGAGTCATTGACTCTTGTGACCCTGGTTTATGTTCCTGGAAGATGAGGCACTGTGAATCCTGCCGGTTTGGGGCAGCGCTGGGATCTCTGACGCCACATTCAGCCTGCCTGACAGTTCACTCCATACATCCCTGGAGCTCATCTTCCAGCCCAGGGATGGGGAGTTGTGGTCTCAGAGGGATTTAGGCTCTGCCAGTGAGGGTATTGCAGTCAGACCTGGCACTGCTGGGGGATCCACACCTCCTTGTGTGAGAGGCAGAGCCGTAGCCTGGCATGGCCAGGCTCTCCAGAACAGCAGGTTTGGCTTGTTTGCTTGTAAACCTCATGGAAAAAATGCAAATCCAGTCCTTGCTGCAGAACACATCTGGCGTTCTCTGAAATGCAGAGTGGAACTGGATAGGCAGGATTTCACTGCACTTTCATCTTGCCCTGGTGATGGGAAAACAACCAATGCCAGTGTCCAGCGTGGATGGGGGACCCCAGCCACCCTCCCATGGCCCAGCCTTGTTCCCTGGGGTCCCCCCAAGAACAACCTCCTGCCTGGGTCCGAGGTGGGACTAGACCAAAGCCATTGCTGGAGCATCCCAAGGAAGAGCAGGAGAAGCAATGCACATCTTGTCAACCTTTTCCCTGGCCTGGAGCACCTCATTGGGCAGGTCCAGGATGATCCCCAATGAGGATAAACCAGAGGTATCTTCAGACAGGTCTCATCTTTCATCTGCTGCAAAGGGACCTCTTTGGGATGAATTTTGCCTTGCCAAAGAAGAAGGACTTTGCATGTCGAGGTGGGGCAGCCCCAGGGTGCACGAAGGGGTGGCTTTAAGCATCTCCCCACCCTGAGCTGGGAAAGGTATTTCTGGTCCCTGAGAAGGAGCATCCTGTGATGGGACCATGAGTGTTACCTCCTCCTATGAGCCTTCTGTTCCCATCAGCTCCCAGTGACCTGGAACAAAGGCTGGAGGGGTGTTTCCAGAGTAAAGGAGGTAGCTCTGGAGCTGAAGGGACATGTGGGCAGGGTGTCCACCAGCACTACTTTTTGAGAAGGATGCCATACTTGGAGAAGTATAATAGGAGTAGCTGATCATGGCCATTCCTTGCCCTAACCAGCTGTGGCACAACCAGAAGAGCCCAGGGACAAACTCTGGGATCTGGGGACGAACTGCAAGAGCCAGTAATCTCATCCAGCCACACGTTTATTTTTCTTGCTATTCCCAAAAGAACAGCTCAACTTTTCTGCTCCAGCTCCCCAACATAATCAGAGATGGGACAGTTTCTGTGTCAAGAACAAGGTGTAAATGGAAGCACAAGTGGCCTCTGGGAGAGGGAAGAGCTGTAGCATGGCCTGGCTGCAGTCTCTGTACAGTATTTAACTCCTTTCCAGCCCTCGGATCTCACTGTCCCACTGTGGTCTTCCCAGGGCCCTTTGAGATGCTGGATAGGGGGTTTTTCCCTCCTCTTCCTGGTTGTTCAGGGTGTGACAGCTGATGCTTCCCAGCTGCCCTCCCCAACCAGCCCAACAAGAACTGGGGTGTAATCTCCAGGAGCTGCTTTGCTTTTGGAACTGTGGTTTAGGGAAAACCCTCGAGTAGCTCATCTGCAGTCAGCAGTTCCCAGGACATCTGGCTGGGAGAGGTTAGGATTCATCTGACTGGAGCTTTAGGAGGTGCCTAAACAATTTCTGGGCTGGTTTTTTGCTGTTTACTTCCCCTAAGGGAATAAATTAACTGCTATAAACACATTCCCACACCTCCCTGAAGATGTTTAATGCAGACCCTATCTGCACTCCCTCATTCCATGTGCCTGCTTTGCTCTGGGCATCCTTCTGCCCTCACTGGGCTGAGGCAAAGGAAGGCTGGGGGTTGTCTTAGGATTTTCCCTAAAAGACTCATAAAAGCCATTTCTCTTTCCTTTGCATGTCCCCAGCTGTTCATTTTTGGGGACCAAAAGTCCTGGGCACCAGGACCTGGTTCCCTCCAACCACTTTGGTCAGTTCACATGTAACTCTGCAACTCCTTCCTTGCCCTCAGGACACCTCACACCTTTCATTGCACTCTGATCTGATTATTTGGGGGGATCTTTTTGGCTTCAGAAGGAAAAGATGGGGCCTCTGCTGCAGAAAACACTCCCCCACGGGTACCACAGGGGAAGATGGGGGAGCGGAGCTCAGCCTTCTACTCTGCTGGACAGTTCTTCTTCGAGTACCTGGTGGTGGTGTCTCTGAAGAAGATGCCAGATGGACATTATGAACCCAAGATAACCTACCAGTTCCCAAAGGTATTTAGTTCTGTGTTTCTGATAAGATTAGTTTTCCACATTTAGAGGAGAAAGGGATGTTGTTTCTTCCCCATCATTAAAGCCATGGAAGAAAAAAAAAGTGCCCCATGCCATTGAGTCACAGCCCCTGACCCCAGGACTTTGCCTGCCCTGGGTCGGAGTTGCTAGGACCATCTGTCTCTCCCCATAATCCCAGCCCAGGGCCACAAACCTCAGGAGGAAACTCCCAGGGGTTGTCCTTGGCCTCCTGTCCCAAAAAGGGAGACCACAGTGGGAAAATCACACCTTAGAGAGGTGGCATAAGAAGAGATCCCATTTTGTAGAGGGTCCCTCTGCTTTGCCTCACTGTCCATGGGGAGAGAGTGAAAATTTTGATTTTTGGGAAGTGCTTGTCCAGACATGTGCAGGCCCCTTCTGCACCATTCAGAGCCGGGAGTTGCTTAGGGACAGACCTCATTCCGCTGAATCCCACCCCATTCCTGGTGACAATGGGGACCCTCCATCTCCCTGACTCTTGGCATCACTTCCTTCCAGCGCGAGAACTTGCTGAAGGGCCAGAAGGAGGAGGAAGAACGTCTCCTCCAGGCCATCCCCCTCTTCTGCTTCCCCGACGGCAACAACTGGGTACCTGTCACTGAGTTCACCAGGTACCTGCCCCATTGCAGGGTCTGGGCTGGGGCCCCCACCCCTGTTGGACTCCTGAGGGCTGGAAGGACCAGCCCAGCCCAGCCTAGTCCATCCCAGCTCATCCCAGCCCCACGTTTTCTCTCCTTGCAGCGAAACCTTTTCTTTTGTCCTGACAAACGTGGATGGCAGCAGGAAGATCGGCTACTGCAGGCGGCTGCTGGTGAGCCCTCCCCACCCCACACCCATCAGGGGTGTCACCCCCTCCCCACGGTGGGACACGTCACCTCCTACCATGCCCAAAGTTCAGCTCTTGGGGACATGCCTCAGAAAGCCACTGGCCTTGACCAAAATGATGACAAGCAGCGAGAGGGTACCCGAAGCAGGTTTTTAAAGGTCTCTGCTGAGGCATCACTCAAATGTTGGATGGAGGAAACAATGAGTGTTCACAAAGTGTGTGGATGTGGCACCTGGGGACTTGATTTAGGGATGAATGTGTGTTGCTGGGCTGACTTTTGGACTTGGAGGGCTTTTCCAAACTTAACAGTGTTGTGATTCCCCACTGGCTTCCACAGCTTCCCTGGCTCCTTTCCCTTGTCTGCAGTGGCAGGATGGCTGCAGATCTCACTTGGGATCAGGATGGGGATGTCAATGCAGCCATGCAGGTGCCGAGGAGCTGGGAGCCCTCAGCCCCATCCCCAAAAACTTCATCCGAACAGTGTCTGTTTCTCAACTCACTTGTTTGACCAGCTCGGGGGCTCTGAGGTCCGACAGTCTTCCCTGGCTGCTCCTTTAAACAGGGACATAAATCCAGGAGAACATCCCTGTGCCTGGGGAATTGCTGTATCCACCACCCCTTCATCCTGGTGAACCCATTTCGGCATCCAGGACTGAGCTCAGGCTGTTGGAACTGAATGTCTGGAGGGCTGAAAGTGCAGAAAGCAAACAGACCCAGGACAGGCCAGTTGGAAAGAGAAAAAAAAGCCAGAGAACTCATCCTGATGGCCCCTGTTGTAGCAGGAGGCAGGATTAACCCCAAGGATGGTGGGGCAGGATATCTTGGACAATGTGTGTCTGGGTGGGAGGAGAGTTTGGAAATACGCCAAAGGACTTTGCACCAAAGTAATTAACAGCTTAGGCACCCAAATCACCTTCTCTGGGCACCCTCTGCTTTTCCAACATCTGCTTGGTCTTGGCCCTAGCTTTGAAAATCCCCCAGTGAGCAACTGGGAGTTTGAGGGGAGCAAGTGGGGATCCCTTTGGAGAACATGGAGCTGCTGCAGGGGGCTGGGAGATGCTCAAATCCTTTTCCCACACTCTTCCAGCCATCCGGGCGTGGTGTCCGACTCCCTGAGGTTTTCTGCATCATCAGCTGCCTGGGCTGCTTTGGGCTCTTCTCCAAGGTAGGGACGTGGTGGCTCTGGCCCAGTAGTGATCCTGGCAACTGCTCCTTTTTCTGCTGTGGATTCCTGGCTCACATCTTTCTCACCCAGATCCTGGACGAGGTGGAGAAGAGGCGCCAGATCTCCATGGCAGTGATCTACCCCTTCATGCAGGGCCTTCGGGAATCACCCTTCCCAGCTCCAGGGAAAACTGTCACCATCAAAAGTTTCATCCCCGAGTCAGGCACGGAGGTTGGTGTGGGGCTTGGGGGCACCTCCTGGACTGCTGCAACATGAGGAGCCTGGGCTGTGTCTGGGAGAATCCTCCAGACCTGCAGCACCCAGGGGTGCTCACACAGCAGGGCAGGGTGGGTCAGGCTGCCAGGGGCCTCATCCCTTGGGAATATGGGTGTATCTCTCTCCTGATCCAGGAGGAGAGCAGTCAGGATGAGCATGGAGCCCATCCCCAGGGGATGCTGCCCCATCTTTGCATCCTCTGCAGCTCCCCCAGTCTGGAGCTGAAACTGCCACACAAAAACCTCTCCCCACACCATGTCAGGACTTGCCTGACCCTCATGCCAGAGCAGGATGTTGTGCCAGGGGCTGGGAGTAGGGTGTTGTGCCAGGGCCCGGGAGGGGCATGTTATGCCAGGAGCTGGGAGCTGCTCCTGCTCCTGAGCCAGCATCAACTCCTCTGGCAGGTTGGGGAGCACAGTGGTGCCAGGGCTGTTGTGGGCTGCAAATTCCTTCCCAAAAGAGGTGTTCAGGCACTGGCACAGCCTGTCCAGCGCAGTGGTGGAATCACCATCCTTAGAAGTGTTCAAAAAACATGTTAATGTGGCAGCTGGGGATGTGGGTTAGTGGTGAACATGGAGTTGATGATCTTAGAAGGTTTTTCCAACCCTGATCATTCCATGATTCCATGATTATACTCTTCTCCATACCACTCTACTCAGCTCCCAGTCTTGATTTCTGCCTGGTTTAGCCCTCTAGGTGGGTGCAGGTGTGTGATAAGCCCAGTCTTTTCCTGTGGAGAAAAGATCTGATCCAGGCATGGATGAGAAGATCCCATTGTGCCCACACACAGCCCAGACTCGCACGGGCACAACCTTTTAATTTGCTTTTTCTTTCTCCTGTGGCAAAGCCAAGCTGGAAAAATGGGGAAGATCCACTCTGGCACTGGGCAAAATATCCTCAATGCTGAGCATCCCATGGATGTGCCTTGCCAGGGAGGGCCTGAGAGCAGGATCCCTCCTCTCTAGAGCAATTTAGCAGCTGATGATCTAAGTGATTTCTTCATCCAGGGAGCTTGTGCAAGACTTTGCAGGTTGCTCAATGCTCTGTCCCAGGGCCATGGTTGGAAGCACGGCCTGGGCTGCCAGAGGGAGGAGGAATGAGGATGTTCTTCGAAAGAGCTGCACTCTGGGGCTCTGGGCAGGGGCTGGAGCAAGGCAAGGAGATCACTGAGACCAGGAAAGGAGGAGAAATAAATCCTGGGTACTGCATGGGCTGAGAGCTGGGGATGGGGCAGGATTTGTGCTGGAAAGGGACCCTGGAGCCCAGCCAAGGCTGATACTGCTGGCTGAGAAGATGCTGCTTCAGTGGAAAGAAATATGGAGAAGGGGATTTTCCTCCTGAAGGATGGGGAGAGGGGCCAGGACTGTGTCATGAGCTACACAGTCCTGTTAACCCTTCAGTACTCACCATGTCTGGCTACCATGGGGATTGATGGAATTGGGAGGCTTGTGGGCAAAGGCAGTTGAGTAGCCAGCCCACCTGCAAATATCTATTAAATCCCTCACTTTTGCAACATCTTAGCCAGGAATTGCCAGGATGACCCTGCCAGAGAGGCTTTAGAGGAAGGTTTTGTGGCATTTGTAGAAGTCATGCCCTCCCCACTCCTCCCTTTCCTGGCAGCTCACAGATGACCTGTCAGACACTGAGATGGGACGTGTCCCTGCCACCCCCTTCCAGATACTTGGCAGCACTGGAGAAAAGAGGCATTTGGGTTAAATTTCAGTGGTCAAATAAAGAGCCCCACAGTGCACATCACTGATGTCTTCCCTGAGCTCTCAGTGCTGCACAGGCTGAATCTCCTGGCAGGATGAAATGGGGTTTGTCCCTTGCACATGGACACAGTGCAGATGCTGCAAACTCTGGGTCATTAATTGCTTCCAAATCACCTTCTCGGGGAGCCAGGGCAGGATGGGGGGAGTGTTGCCCCTCCTAAGTTGGGGTTCCATGGCTCTTTCTTGGCAGCTCATCGAGCTCACACGGCCTGTGGATGCCCACCTGGAGCACGTGGAGTTCCAGGCTCTGCTCCAGCGACTCAGCCCTCACCTCATCCTGCACATCTTCGCCTCTGCCATGTTGGAGCGACGGCTCATTTTCCTGGCTGAGGAGCTGAGGTGAGTTCCTGATCTCTTTATTATAAAAATGCCCATAAAAATGCCCTTGAAGTGGCACAGGACACAGCAGAGATGGGATGTTCCCTCCTCCCTGCCGTGATACCACCACTGACTGCCTGTTCTACAGTGTCCTGTCTCAGTGTATCCATGCTGTGGCTGCTCTCCTGTACCCCTTCACCTGGGCTCACACCTACATCCCCGTGGTCCCTGAGTGCCTGCTGGACACCGTGTGCTGCCCCACACCCTTCATGGTTGGCATCCAGATGCGGCACCTGGAGCAGGTCCTGGAGCAGCCAATGGAGGAGGTATTTCATCCAGAGGGGAGGGCAGCTGCATGGAGCCAGCGGTTAATCTGTGTCCCCAGGTTTGGCTTCGCCCTGGGGCTGGAGGCTCTGATTGTGCCCTTTTCCCATCCAGGGAGGCTGGAAGTTAGGGTGTCCTCCCTGTCCCCTCCTGTTGGCACCTGGGGCAATACATCCACACTCCCCTGGGAGCTGGCCTGCCCCCTGTGGCTCCAGGAGCTGCTTTTGGGGTCATCCTAGTCTTGAAGCAGAGTAAAGCTGTGCGGGGACAAGCCACCAAACCTGCAGCAAAAATTGTCCTTGTGGGGAATGCCCTGGTCCCCCTGCCCAGGTCCCTCCTGCAGAGAGGGGCTGATCCCTCTCCTGCCACCGTCACAGGCTGGTGACACACCAGTCCTAAATAGGTGGGAGGAAGCCCAGATCCTTTTGCAGGGCTAAACCTGGTCACTCCCTGCTCTTTTTCAGGCTCTGATAGTTGATCTCTGTGAAGGGAAGATCATCCGGGCGGTAGGTCCTCCCTGTGTGGGTGTGGGGCTGGGGGTGGCCTGGATAACCCTAGGAAGGGCCTTTTCTCCTTGGGTGTCACCTACCTGGCAGTTTCCACATTTTTAAATGGCTTCAAACTGCCAGAGGGCAGTTAGAGGGCAGTGTTAGATGGGATTTTGGGAAGGAATCTTCCCTGTGAGGGTGCTGAAGCCCTGGCACAGGTTGCCACAGAAGCTGTGGCTGCCCATGGATCCTTGGAAATGTCCAAGGCCATGTTGGACAGAGCTTGGAGCAATGTGGTCTAGTGGAAGGTGTCCCTGCCCATGGCAGGGGAAGGAATGAGATGAGCTTTAAGATCCCTTCTAACCCAAACCCCTTTGGGATTTTGTGTTCTATGATTTTGGGGGCAGAACCATCTCAGTGGCACCCTCCCTGGGGGAACATCCCATGTGGAGATGTCTACAGCCACTGCACCTGCTTTTAGGGCCAGAACAGCAGGGTCCGTGCACTGGATATCCCACACCCACATCTCTGCAGGACATTGTCATATGATTAATTAATGAGCTTTGAAAGCCCCACTGACAGGCTACACCAACGGCCCCCTGAGCCAGATTCACTCCAGTGCTTCCCATTGCCTTCCAGGTGGGTGATGAGGAGGAGATCCTGCCCAGAAAGCTGCAGAACGAGATGCTGATATCTCTGAACAGGCACAACAACAACAACAACGTGCATAGTAAGGATATCTGTCATGGTAAAACAGCCCTGATCTGCCCTCTCCATGGTTAGGGACTTCAACCAAGGGATTTTCCTAAAGTCACCTGGTCTGGGATGTTTCTCCCCGTTTGCAGTGGTAATCCCTTGGCTTTTCCTCTGTCCTTTGAAACACAAGAGCAGGAACAGATAATTCTGCTGGAAAAAATGGATTTTTTACTAATATTTAGAACTTTAAGATGCTGCCACCCTGGAAAGCAGCACCTCGGAAAGCCAGGGATCCCTCAGCAAAATCCGTCTGATCTTTGATTAGTGGCAGAGGAAGGCTCTAAGCAAATAATTCATTGGGATGCAAACACAGACCACGTTAAAATTAGCCATCAGTTCAGAGGTCCCATCCCTACCTCTTGTGTTCCGTGTCCCCTTGTAGCCTTGGAGCAGGTGAACACGCTGGTGTCAGAAGCCTTTGTGCACTTCTTTGTGCGGCTGGTCGGGCACTATGGCTCACACATCAAGTGGGGCAGGAGCGGCTCTGGCAGCTTCCAGGAACGAGCCTTCTGCAAGGCCATCACCTCCAAGAGCTGCCGCAGACTCGTGAAAAAGTTTGTGAAGACGAACATGTTTTCCCTATTTATTGAGGAAGCAGAGAAGAGCAGGATCCCACAGGAAGGTAATGGTCCCATTTCTCGTCCCCTCCCCTGTCGGGTGAGCTCTGTGGAACCCTGGGCTGGTTGGTTTAGGGGCAGAGACACCTCGTGCCTGGTGGGTGATGGGATGCAGCCCAAGCTGAGGGTGCTCGGGGCACTGAGCAGATCCTGTTTGCTCTCAATGGCCTCATTTCTTCATCCCTGTCAAGCAAAAAAAAAAAAAAAAATCCTCTTTTGTGACTCCCCATCCCTGGAAGTGTCAAAGGCCAGGTTGGATGGGGCTTGGAGCAAACTGGTCTAGTGGAAGGTGTCCCTCCCCAGGGCAGATGGATGAGCTTTAAGATCCCTTCCAACCCAACCAGTGTGGGATTCTGGATTTTATGATTCATTTTAGATCTTGTCACTCACCTGGAGCTGGGGCTGGCTCACTGGGAGTTCCGTGTTGAGGCAAACAAATGGCAGCAGCACAAACATTTGGCTTGGGCACAGCAGCAGCTGCCAGGAGCCTGACTCAGCTCAGCCCCAGCTCTGCGGCAGCAGGAATGATCCTTCCCCCTTCCTGGGGATTTACAGAGCACAGGGCAGAGCTGAGCCTCCTCCCAGCCTGGGAGAAGGACAAATGGGCAGTGGAGGTAGAGGAAACCATCCAAAAACTGTATTGCTGGATGGAGAATCCTGGGCTGGGATCTGCCACCCTGGGGGACTCCTGCTGGCACTGCCTCAGGTGCTGCCTCTCTGCCCTTTTATGTGAGACCTTATAAGACAAACCTGGGCAGGAAGAGTGGAATGGCACAATCCCTGTCTTTCTCATTGTATTCCCAGTCTGCATCACTAGTCTGGCTTTTTGCTGGGTCTGCTGCTTTCTCCCTTCCTTGCTAGTGGGAAACACAAAACTGACCAGAAGTGAACACATGGGTTAAAACCTCTGGCTAACCCAGCATAATAAAGCCTATTTTGGGTGAGAGGTGGCACTGCAACCTCCCCCATTTCATCGACTTATATAATCCCAGAATTCCAAAAAATTAGGTTGGAGGGACCTTTAAAGGGCATCTTGTTCCATGCCCTGCCATAGGTAGGGACACCTTCCACTATCCCACGTTGCTCCAAGCCCCATCCAACCTGCCTTGGACACTTCATTTCCACATTTCCCCTGGGTCCTCTGGATGCAGATGTCCATAGCCCAGGATGGCCTGGGACAAAAATACTTCCCAGGATTCGGGCTGTGCAGCCCTGTATCTCCCATTCCAAACACCAGCACCTTGCCCATGACCTTTTCTCCTCCACAGCATATTTCCAGCAGAAAATAATAGCGTACCACGAACAGAAGAAGCACCAAAGGGACTCCTGAAGTCCAGCCTGGGAGCAGAGAAGCAGGACTAGGATTGACACATCCCTGCCAGCAGCACCACACTGGACTCTGTTCCTGCCCACCTGGAACTCCTGAGCTGCCTCAGCAGCACTGAGCACCAGTCCTACCCCTTCTTCCTCAGGGCATCCTTGCACTGGAAAACTCTTTGCACAGAACTAGCACCAGGCTGGGATTTCTTTCCTGGTCGTGGTTGCTCCAGGGACAGACTGTGACTGCCAGTGTGTGGCCCTGCACAGACCTTGTCCCCTCAGCACCTCACACACAGGAAGAGCAGCCAGGGCCGGCGGCAGCACAACAGGGGTTTAGAGTAATTATTAGAAGAGGGGAAAAACAAAGGATGAGTAGGAAATAGTGTTACTTCTGATTAAAACAAACCAGGGCTTTGCAAATAAGGAACATCCCATTGCACAGTTCCTGAGGTTTTGTTATTAACAACTGGTTTATATTGTTTTATTGTGCCATTGTTAAACACCAGCAGGAGCAGGTGGGGTGGGGGAGGGGGGGTGTTAGTGGTTTCCTCTCTCGCAGCTGCCACATCACCGGGGCCACGTAGAGCCAAGTTTGTCTTTCTAAGGAAACAAAAATACTCATTTCCAGCAGGTTATTTATTTGTGCTGGAGCAAACTGTGAAGGACACGTGGCTGTGGGGTGTCAAGGGGGAAACAGCTGATCAACAGCTTTGGGGAGGGAGGAAGGATTTGTTCCATCCCAGAGTAAAACATGTCACCATCCTCCTTGGGTCTGGTCTTGGTGCCAACTTCCCTTAAAACCTCAATTTCTCTCTGAAATGTGATGCCAGCAGCAGATTAAAGCTAAATGATGGTTCTCCTCCTTTCTGAATACACTCAGACAGGAAATAAATATTGCAGCAAGGAAGCTGGGCTGGGGCTGCAGATCTGACTGGTCCCACCCACAGAAACCCAAGCCAGGTACTTCTCCCACGAAAGGCTCTAATGAAGGCAGAGCTTCATTCTCCTCTCTGGGATGTTACAGCCAGGCTGTCGCATTGCTTGGTACTGACCAGGCATCAAAATATCAAAAATACCCTGAAATCAAGGAATCTCAGATTGGTTTGGGATGGAAGGGATGTTCATGATTACCCAATTCAACCCCCTGCCGTGGGCAAGGACACTTTCCACGATCCCAGGTTGCTCCAAGCCCTGTCCAGCCTGGCCCTGGACACTTTCAGGGATCCAGGGGCAGCCACAGCTTCTCTGGTGTGCCAGAGAAGGGAACACAGGGAACAATCTCTCCCCAGTATCCCATCTAACCCTGCCCTATGGCAGTAGGAAGCCGTTCCCCTTTGTCCTGTCACTCCATGCCCTTGTCCTGTCTCTCCATCTTTCTTGTGCTTCCTTCAGCTACTGAAAGCACACAATTAGGTCACCCCAAAGCTTCTCTTCTCCAGACTGAACAACACCAATTCTCAGCCTTTCCTCACAGCAGAGCTGCTCCATCCCTCTGACCACCTTGATGCCTCTTCCCATGGCTCCAAATCCAGTTTAACACAATTTTGCAGTGGTACTGGAAGCCCCAGTGAGGGATTTTGTGCAAGCACTGAAATCCACCAGGCTGCCAGTTGGCTTTTACTCTCAGAGCTGGGCAACACCCACCCAAACAAGAGCGATAAAGGACATTTATTTTTGAACCCTTCATCCAGTCAGGCACAAATGTGACTGAAACATGGCTGGACATAGGGCATAAACGGCAGTGAAATTCTCCAGCCCTGCTGAAAGAAAATAGTTGATTTGTTGTTCAGCCCCCACATGTGTTTGGAGGGGGAATTATTTGTTAAGAAAAAAGGGGATTCTTGGCACTGGGTTGTCTTCTCTCGCTCCACAAGTTCCCCCTCATGGGTAGAGAGAGTACAGGGTTAACTACAGGAAATTAAAGGTCAGTGGTTTTTTTCTTAGTTTCCTTTTTTTATATTTATTTTTCAAAGTTCGACTGACAGCAGAAAATGGTGTGGAAAATCAAGGGCACCTATCAGATGCCAAACCTTTTTGGTTGTGATGCCAAACACCATCTCATTGAGAAATTGGGAAGTGGTCGTCATTTTGGGCATAGTTCCTTTGGAAACAATTACAAATCCTCCCCGAGAAAAAATTCCTCCTGGAGAAAAAACTGACAGAAAGTTATTCCTGAGCTGCTGAAAACCAGTACACAAAAGCGCATCCTTAAATCAAAAAATATATAAAAATATAAAAATTTTATATAAATACATAAAAATATAAAATATATAAATTTTCAAATGCTGTCCATGCAGCTGCCCGGCTAGGATGAATTTCAGCTTCAAAAGGGCTGGAGCTGCCTTAGAATCATAAAATCCCAGAATGGTTTGAGTTGGAAGGGATGTTAATGTTCACCCAGTCCCACCCCCTGCCATGGCAGGGACACCTTCCACTATCCCAGGTGGCTCCAAGTCCCCTCTAACCTGGCCTTGGACACTTCCAGGGATGGGGCAGCCACAGCTTCTCTGGGCAACCTATGCCAGGGCCTCACCACTCTCACAGGGAAGAGTTTCTTCCTAACATCCCATCTAAAATTCCCCTATTTTAATTTAAATCCACTCCTCCTTGTCCTATCACTGCTTCCTCTCAAAAAATTGCTCTCTTTTTTATAGGTACTTGTTAAGTTCTGGCTTTAATACCCTCCTTTTAATGCCAAAAGGTGGACAGACTCTTTGCTGGGGACACACTGGGAAGGCTCAGCTGGGCCTGCTGGGAGCAGGGACACCGAGGCTGGGTCACATTGCAGCACATCAGCATAACCCACAACATATTTTTAAATCCTTCTTCCTGGTCAAGCTTTGCCCAACACTTGATCCAAGCCTACAACAGTAAATAAAACAGTGCCAAGAAATATTTCCCTGAACTGGAAAGAGCTCATTTATTCTGCTAAATTGTTAACATAGCTCCCAGCAAAGCACTGGCCAACTCACACCATCCAAAAAACTTGGGGCCCAGCCAACAGGCAGCTCAGCCCCCGCTGCTGATTTGGGCCTCAATCCCTGCTATGCAGCTGCTCTGGGGAAGATAATTTCATGCTCTGGCATGTGTCACCCTCTACCAGCGGCCTCAGTGCCAGCAAACAGTCCTGGGAGGGTTCACCCTGCCAGAGCCACCACAGGGGTGATAGCCCAGTGCTTCTGACTGCTCCAGGGCAGGAACAGCCCCTGCTTCCATGCCACTCCCAGCCCACCAGGCCATAACCTCTGAACTGCTGTAGTCCTCACCCTCTGGAAATGATTAAACTCCTCTGCAGCTCCATTCTATGCTCACAGCTAGGTCACAGCAGCACTGGAGGTACCTGGGGCAAGCTGGGTAGGATGGGAAAAGGAGGAAAATAGTGCTTTGAAACAAAGCTGGTGCTTTGAAGACACAGAAAGAGGCCCTGAGGTGTCCTGACCTGCCCCCTTCCTGTGTTAAACCCCGTATCAGGGCAAGGGAACTCCTTCAGCAGTTCTTAAAGAGCCAACACAACACCCAGTGGAAATTTCCAGCTTCTCTTTACAAACTCAGAGGAAAACCTGCAGAGCAGACCTGTATTTTTTTAGCAGGGCATGTTCTCAGTCCCAGGTGCTGCTGCTGCAGAAGCTCTTTCTCCTGATTGTCTTTTCAACACAACAGAAAGTGAAAGGGCCCATCATGAGACCAGGCTGAGCCCACAAATCCCCTGTCCCCCTTCCCAACCCCACAAGCACACCTGACGTGACCCATGGCCACAAACAAGGCAGGTGGAAAGGTCATTTATTCCATCATCTGTCACCATACCCAGAGCCATAGCAGCACTTTAGAGGGCTTGGATTGCCAGCAGGGACTGTTCCCTGATAACACTGAAACTACATCAGCAGAGAAACGGAATTCTTTCTTGGCTGGGGGCATCCAAGGCCCCAGCCAACTTCCAGGCAGTGAAAAGCTTAGAAAAAGGTGTCGTATTGCATTTCCTGAACAGCAACAGGCTTTAGTTTTGCACATGGAAGTCTGGTCCCGCACAGCATTTTAAAGGCTTTGGCTCTTCTCCAGTCTCAAGTATTAGTAACAAACTGTTTGGAGCAGTCTAATCTCAAACCCCTGAGGACTGAGAGCAAGAATCTCCTTGTTTACATGGGTAAGTGGGCATGGAGGTATTTGGTCAAAGGTTGGACTTGATGAACCACCAGACTGATTCTGATTCGAGGAAACCACTCACACTCCAGGGAGGGACTTTCCAAGCAACAGTTCCCACTTCATGCTGATGAAAGGAAACATATGGTTTGTAAAGGGCATATTCAAACCCTTCCAGGCTTCTCCCTTGCAGACTTTTACCTGCTAGCCTTGAAAGACAGTAGCAGAGACTACATTGTCCAGATCAACCCTTTCCCCAGCTCATTGCAATTAAAACTCAATTAATGAGTACCCTGAATTCCACTTGTATCTAAAAATGTCATTCTAGAGCTGTCACTTTCATACATGGAGATGCTCCTGGCGCCAAGGCACTTGGAGCAGAGCTCCAGGACACTTGGGAGCTGCCTCAGGTGTATCAGGATGCAGGAATCAAACCCTCTAACTGGCTCCAGCCTGGCAGGGACCCTGAGGGGACCCCTGACACAGTGCCAGGTCCCCAAAGAACCCTCAGCTGTGTTTGCCATAGAACTGCTGCTCACAAGATTCAAAGTGGGAGTGCAAGGGTGGAGTGGGGAAGCCTTACAGGAGTCTCCTCCTCATCCCGAGAATGCTCCTGATTCCCCCAGTGTCCCAGGCTGACAGATGACCTCCGGCTCACTTGCTGACACGGTGCCACCACAGAGGAAGGAACCAAGACTCTTCCAAGCACAGCAGGCACAAGACTGGGCATTTCCCTGTGCCAAGGCTGAGCCAAAGGACTTGGCACCTCTGCTCCACTTCCCAGCAGGGCCAGCCTGGTCTCTCCCCACAGACACTGCAACAATTAAACCAGAGCCACCTTCCTCCATGTCCCCTCCAGTCCTGTCCCTGCCAGGAACAAGCAAGCTCAGTCTCTCAGTCCACAGCAGCTGGACACTGAGCACTGCCCAGGGAGAGAGAACAAGGGTTTCAAACCTCTTCAGACACTGCAGAGACTGAGTTTTCTCTCCACTTCTTGAGCATATTTTCTAATCACTGGGGTTTCACAGTGCGTCAGCGCTTCCAGGAGCTGAGGGAGGTTTTGATTTGTTGTTACTGAGGTATGAAGTTTTTTGGTTCATTTTTTTTCTGACCATAAGCTGTATTTAATTCCTTCACAGCCATGTTATTATCCACAGGTATTGCCTTGGCCTGGGCTCCCAGCACAGAGAATTTTCTTCCCATCTTTAGAGAATGCTCCATGGTTAGAGGGCTGGGATTTCAGACATGGGATCCCAGCATTCCAGCTCTGTCCCCAGCTGCTTCCCCAAGGCAGATCCTGCTCAGAGACACTCCCTGCTCAGTACTTCAGCCCCCTTCAGCTCAGGGGCTGAAGCTCCCCTCAGTGCCAGGGCCTGTGGCACCAGGTGAACTTCATTAACATTGAATGTTAATGCTAATTAATGTTAATGTTAAACTTTCCAATAATCTTAGTGTCCCTCATGTTCACCACAGTTAAAATGGTATTAAAACAATGACAGAAAAGAGAACCCCTAACTTACCGCACTATATAGCAGGCAAAGCTCTCAGAGATCCTGGAATGACAACATGATGCACACAAAAGCACTGGAAAACTACTCTCTAAACCACGGGCAGGTTTGTCATTCGCAAGTCTTAAGCAGGACAGAGCAACACATACATCTCAAGACAACTGTTGCTCTCAGAATTCTTATTTATTAAGAGCAGAAAAGAAATTTTGCTTAAGTTTTATACATAAAAAAGTAAACAGTAAAATTTTTTTCTTATAGTCTTTTCCACTGAAGAAAAATGGAGAAATAAGTTGTCTTTTTAGATAATGTTTATTTAAAAAAATAAAATTAATTGACAAAGATACCACACTATTTTGCATGCCGGGCACCCTTTGGCTCACAGGACCCTGTTCAGCATGAAACCGCTTTGTCAGCAATGCATGAGCAAAAACCACCCCAGCCTGGCTCCCACCTGGCAGCTGCTGCAGCCACACAACTTAGTGAGATATCTCTGGGTTTTTACCAGCTCAGGTCTTTAGTAAATAAATTCCAAGTGGACACTAAACAAGTATTTCACTAAGAGATGATGAAATATTAAAATTAAAAGCAAGTCAGATTGCAGCTGTAATTATACTACATTAGAAACTCCAGTTGGTGGGGATCCATTCACCATATAGAGATTAATTTGTAATCAAGGTAATTACAAAGACAGAGCATTTACTTCCTGCATGCTTTCCCAGGCTTGGAACCAACAGAGTTGACTACATGGAGAGTTGACTAGGGTGTACTTGGAATTCACTCTCTCAGGCAGGAGACTAGTTAAGGAGTGTTACTGATAACAAAGAAGAAAAGTTATACAACATTGATTATTATAAATTACTTTGTTCTTATCTGCTTTTAGCCTTAGTCTCCTACAAGCCTTCATCCACTCCTGCAGAAACCCAACTCCTTCTCCATTCCCCTGTGGCAGCTCCCATCCTCAGTGGTGGTTCGAGTGCGTGGGGCAGCCCTTGATGCGGAACACGTGGATGTGCAGGTGGGCGGCGATCTGGTTGCACACACTGACACAGTATCGGAGCAGGTCAAACAGAGACAGGATCTGCACAGGGAAAAATCATCCACAGTTATACCCACGTGTTCCTTGTGTGCCACACAGGGTGTAACAGCCCATGCTCCACAACCACAGCACTGCGCTCCATTGAGCTGAATCTCCAGCTCCGGAAATAACCAGAGCATCACATACTGGCTTGGGATGGAAGAGACCTTAGAGCCCGCCCAGCTCCACCCCCGCCATGGGCAGAGACACCTTCCACTATCCCAGGATGCTCCAAGCCCCATCCAATCTGGCCTTGGACACTTCCAGGGATGGGGAGTCACTCCTGAAAGAGTTTCTGGGAATGCTGGGCTTTCTTCCAGCCTAAGAAAAGATAGACTCTTAATTCTAGAACCAGAAAGTGGAGAAGAGTTACAGAAGCTACAGAGATAGTGTGAAATGCCCCATCAACACTGAATAGTGATAACCACACAACATCTTTTTACATCACATCAACCCAGTTTTACTGAAAGGTTAACCCTGTTTTTATACATTAAACTTGAGCATTTGATAAGCCCAGTTAGGATGTTTTTCCTGATGGGTGCTGGAGTCATGACAGACATTCCAGAGCTTAAGGCACAGCCAGAGCACCCCTGCATTGCCCACCAGAGAGCCCCTGCTGACAAGGCAGCAACACTGATCTGTTCATAATATTCTAAGGCTTGAATACTTGATACAGTGCTTTGAAATTTTAAACTATCACAGTCAGGAAGGCTGGAAATGACCTTCAAGATCATAGAGTCCCACCATGATCCCAGAGCCACCATAATTACTCTTAACCCATGTCCCCAGCTGCCACGTCCAGACACTTTTTGAACACTTCCAGGTATGGTGACTCCATTACTGCCCTGGACAATTTTAACTCTTTCAGCATTTTTTTTTTTTAAACATCCAACCTAAACCTGAACTTCCCTTGATGCAGTTTGATGCCATTTCCTCTTGTCCTGGCCCTTGTTCCCTGGCAGCAGAGCCTAACCCACCCCTGCCTGCCCCCTCCTGTCAGGGAGTTGTGCAGAGCCACAAGGTCTCTCCTGAGCCTCCTTTTCTCCAGGCTGAACCACCAGCTGCTCCCTCAGCTGCTCCTGGTGCTCCAGACCCTTCCCCAGCTCTGTTCCCCTCTCTAGACATGCTCCAGCCCCTCAGTGTCTCTCTGGTCAGGAGGGGCCCAGAGCTGTCCCCAGGACTGGAGGTGCCCCAGCAGCACCAGCACAGGGCACCACACTGGGCCTTCTGGACACACCATGGCTGCAACAGCCCAGGTGCCATTGGCCTACTTACCCACCTGGGCCCATGTCCAGCAACTGTTACCAGCACTCCCAGATCTTTTCCCAGCTTTCCAGCCACTCTTCTCCTAGCCTGGAGGGTTTCACAGGGCTGTTGTGACCCGAGGAAAGGACCTGGCACTTGGCCTGGTTGACCCTCCCACTTCAGCCACAGATGTAGCCTGTCCAGATCTCCACAGAATATCCACATCCCACCCAAACTGGTGTCCTCTGCAAACTGACTAGGAGTGCCTTGATCCCCTCACCTAGACCATCCCTAAAGACAGTGCCCAACACTAAAGCAAGGACGCTGTGACCCTGCTTGGTTCTGCACCAGCTTCAAATCCACCCCCCTCCAGGGGATTCATCTGGGCACACCCAACACAATGAATTAATGGCAGAGCTAATTAATAAAATGAGCTTGGACTCACCAGGGCAATCCAGAGGACAATATACTCATCGATAAAGCTGTTAAAATACTGGTCAAGGAACAGCAATGCTGGGCCTATGAATGCTGTGTCATACAGATACATCTCACTCTTGGTCATGTGAGCAACCTGCAGTAAAAAAAAAAGAGAAGTTTAAGAAACAGACATGTGCCAGCCAAGGCAGACTGATTTCAGAATACATAAAGCCAAAACAATACAGTTCAAGCCACATTACTGCAAAATATCAAATATTCAAGTTGCAGTAACAATACTGTTTGAACCATGGTGCTCCACAGCTGGAGAGATGCAAGGTTTGCAGAGAGGCATCTTTTATTAGAGCAGAGAATGTATCACAGGAAAAAAAACTAACAAGTTTTCCAGCTCACCTCTTCCTCCTGCCAGAAACCAAACAGTGAAATGGAAGCAGACTGGTAAATTTTAAAGTTGAGCCTGGAAACAAAAACTCACAGCTGCTGGAGCTTCAAAAGTCAAGGACACTTGGTATTCTGCTCTCTCCACCTCTTTTTCTCCCATCCCATAAGGATCACCACCTCTCTCTGGTTACAATTTGCTGAACATTTTTGGTGTTCAAGTGTGCCCTTCTCACCTCCCTGCATGCACAGAACCCATCCCACACTTGATCCTCACTGCACAGCATGGCTGTGATGGGACTGAGCACCAAAGTGGGCCTGGTAAGAAAGAAACTCTTCTTCCATTGTGAGCTTAAACTCTTTCTCCACTATGAATTTAACTCTTCTTCCACTGTGAGTTAAGTCCAGCACTGACCCAGCTCATGGTAGCCCAACAGAGGCCTGTAGAACTGGGATGGCATTTGAGGCAGGAGCTGTTTAACTCTCATTCATTGACACCTCTGCCCCTGTACAAACCTGTAGATGATTTTGACCCCTATTTTCTTCCAATTCTTCAAGTTAAACTCTCAGCAAGTGTTCCAAACCTCAGCAGCTCCATCACCTCCTCTCCTTCTGCCAAACCTTCCTCCCCTTTGTGTCTGAGGGGGAGTCCAGCCACTTCTGTTCCAGCCCAACTCTTCACATGTGCACAAATACATTGCAAAAGCATGGATTAACAGCTAGGGAAGTGGGAGAAACAGCTCTGAGCTGTCCTGGTGCTGCCTGTGCAACCACAGCATCAACTCCAGGTTTCCACTGCCCTTTCCAACAGAAAAAGACTCTGCTGCACCTCCAGGCTACTTAAAGCAAAGCACAAATATCTCTTCAGTGCACAAACAAGTGCAAGTTACTTAGTGGAATGCCCAGAGAGCTCCATAATCTACAAAAAGTTCTCCTGCAACAAGACTTGGGAAGGTTCTGGGGCACTCACCACCAGTTTATTTGTGATCTTGGCAGACACAAAGCCAAAAGTCAGGATGTAGAGGCAGGGGTGCCTCTCAAAGAGCTGCACAGCAGATTTCTTGTAGATCATTGCAGCCAAGGCGATCACTGAGCCAATATGGAGAAAAGGTGAGAGGACACTTGTTCCCTATGGTGAGATTAAAGCATGAGGTTAATAAAATGTGCACATTGCAAAGAAACCTCAAAGAGCTCCTCACATGGTGTGCAATGAGGGGTTAGAAGTAAAATCACATTAGAAACATCTTTTTGAATGCTGGTGGTAAAAGGAACAAAAAGTGGTGAAACTTAAACATGCAGCAGCTAAGAATGTGGTGGAAACTTTCTGGTGCTGGAAAAAAAAATATTTTAGAAAGCAAGAACACTGCAACAGGAGGTGCTTGTGAAGACACCTCCATTTGTTCCTTTACATTGGTAATATAAACAACGTAGATCTTTCAGAAGGATCAAACCCAGAATCTTCTGGAAAAGTTTCCTTCTGAATGGACTTTTGCACAGGATTTTTCTATGAACTCTTCAGTGAGGGATGTATTTGTAAAACTTGGTTTTTGTCATTAATTCAAAAACAAATATCAAAGTACAATGAGTACTTTTAATCAAAAAATTTAAAACTTTGACTCCTAAATCTACTATTCTTACACACACAATATTAACTTGTTTTTCCCAAGCCAGCAAGGAGATGAAGGGAAAATATTTCCCATGGAGGAGGGATTATGTTAAATACAAACTGTGGCTGAAGAGTCTCAGTGGTGAGAAGGAATTGGCAGTCCAAGGTACTCACTGCTATAGTGGATCCATTTTTGCCAACTCCACCTGTGAAGATCACACCGAAGTAGTTTGTACAGGAGAATATGGTTCCCGCCACAGTACAAAGAGCTGGAAATATTTTCACCTGAATATTCAGTATTGGAATCTTAATGGAAGAGAGAAAAGAAGTTAAAATATGCACAAACTCAAATTTGGGTTAATATTTCAGGTGCACTCAAACACTCCACTTTCCAACACAACATTTGCTCTTCTCTCTCTGCTATACAGAGATTGACATTTCTACAGAGAAAAATGTATTTTCCAAAAATCCTTCCATGAAGCTTCCCAGAAAGCCAGACTTAAGTTCAGTTACCAGAGAAGAGACACCAAAATCAGAGAAATGGACAGAAACCAAGAACTTGCTCTAAATCGTCCCAGGGAAGACAACCGTCACCTTTCGTGAAGCAGCAGTCAAGATCAAATGGGGCAGAACAAGAGCCACTTGGGATGGTCAGATAAATCCTTTCAGGTACTGGATCTGATCTTTTGTGCAAAGCAAGGCAAGCAAAGAGATCAGACAAGCCAGATCAGAGTCAGTGACCCAGGAGAGGAAGGATAAAGTTGCTAAAGAAGGGGAGAAAGAGCACAGGCAGTTTCGAAAGTTTCCTTTGTTTTTTAACAGCCATGTTTCAAGCAGAACAGGAAAAACTAGAAATGAAGAATAGTCCAAAGTAAACCACAGGAAATATATCATGGAAACAAGTGTTTAGAGGTAACTACCCCAAACTTCCCAACTGTATCTATTCAACTACTAAAAGTTCTTCATTCGGGAACTGAAGTCATGGCACTTAACTGAATAAACGCTCGGCTCCCCAGTGAGTCCGGCCAGGAACAGAAGCCCAAAGGAGGTCAAGTTTCTTCTATTTTTCTTTAATTACACTCTCAGAGTAGCTTTCAGCAGATAAATCATGGAATATTATGAATTGGAAGGGACCCATCAGGAGCATCCAGTCCAACCCCTGTTCCTAAACAGACACCCCAACAATCCCACCCTGTGTCTGACAGCATTGTCCAAATGCTCCTGGAGCCTGAAGATCGCTGTTGAAGATCCTAAGTTTTCTATTCCCTTCAACAACGGAATCTCTTATCTTTCCAGTGCATGATTAAGAGGCAGAGGAGCTTTAACCCTTCATGCCTTGCTCAGCTCTCTCCCCAAGCCCTGCCCAGTTTCATGGCATTCAAATATACTTCTCCCTTTGTAAGGCAAAAAAAGAGGCATTTCCTAGAAGACTGTAGAAAAAGAATAAAGACAAACAAAGGGAAAGTTTGAATTGCCAGACTGGAGCACTACTTGTAATCATCCATAAATGTCAGGAGGCTCAGGACTCTTCAAGCTCTTCTAAAAGCAGATACCTGTGCTGGCCTCTGCCTTGGAACTGATACTTTGGTATTTAAAGAACAGGGTGGATTGACTTTTACAAGAAAAGGAAACAGCAGTAAACTCCATTACAGGAATCAAAACACATTAAGGTTGACATGTCCCCAAGACAAAGGGAGTTGGCTGGGAAAAACACCCCGTGAACTACCAGTTACCACTAGAACACTGGAGAAGGATGCTCAGAGAAGGAGAAGATAACACCACACTGTTGTAACACCCAGTTTGGCCAGTTTTGGGTTCTTAACACCCTCCTTTTGGCCTCCACAGCAGCTGCATCAGTGCAAAACTTGTCTGAAGAAAAAATTAATGAGAAAAAGTCACATACAGAAATTTGACAGTGGAAAGCCAGGAGTGGATCAAAAAGTCAGCACCTGCTGAATTCCTGCATGTTCAAAATGGGAGCAACAAAGCCAAAAGTGGGAAGCAACAAAATCAAGCAAATACCAGATTACTTTTATTTTTTCCCTCTGAGTAGAAAGAGAGATGGAAATGTTCCTACAAAGTGGCACTGCAACCCCTGAATTTTAATTCAGAGGACACTGGAAGACAGCCACAAGGCTGTCTGGTATTCTGTGTATCACTACAGTCCCTGCAATTATTCTGCCCTTCCTGGTGATTCCAGGGGCTTCATCCAAAGTCACAGGGAGGCAGAACGCCCCAAAACCATGTCAGCAATGCAGGGAAGTATCACCAGGCACATCTTTTACAGGCAAAACACGTTCCCTGTTAAACTCTCTGAGACTGATCAGAGACGGAAGGCTTCAGAGACTGAAGAGCTGCAGAATGCAGGTAAACCCTGGGAAAGAAGCATTCTAGGTTGAACACGGCTTGGAGCAACCTCGTCTAGTGGAAGGCATCTCTGCCCATGGCAGGGGGTGGGACTGAATGAGCTTCAAGGTCCATTCCAAACCAAACCATTCCACGATTCCAGATTTTGTTTGGGAAGTGCCCAGGCATGGCAATAACCAAGTGGCAGCAGGCAACGGACAGTCAGGAGCAGTTGCCAGAGTTGGCATTAAAGCAAGTCTGGAATATTTTGCCAGAAAATTACTGCCAGGATTACAGAGTACATTCTATCAGTTTTGTGCAGAATGAATTGGGATTTAAAAAATAAAATTATGAGGAAACAGGCCAGACCAGAGCCCAGCTAAGGGCTCATGGAAGCAATAGGGAGGAGCATGTAAGAGACCATGCCAACAGACACAGAGCTGCTTCCTCCAGGAACTTCTCCTGTCACCAATCCCACAAATACCACAGCCACCTGGGCAACTCAGACCCTGGAGTCCTCCTCACAGGGCTGGATCCCAGCTGGAATTTGGAGCTGTCCAGATATACTGCAGTCACATCTGCCTCAGGAACAACTTCCAGAAGGCTGAACTCCAGCTTCATATTCCCAAAGTGTTTGTGCTTTTTCATATTCCAGATCCTGTGGAAGAAAACTCCAGCAACTGCAGCACTTTTCTTGCTTCAAGCAGGAAAATCAATTGCACATATACAATCTATTAAATGAGTTACCCTAAGCTTCCTTGCTTTACTCACATGTCCCAAATGATCCAAGCTGGGGCCATACTCAGCATCCCACAGGAATTACCCAGCTCCAGGAGCCTGGGGAGCAGCATTTAACAGGCTTTGAAGAGAATTTACACTGCCAGAAAGGAGGGAGCCAGGACAGGAACACAGTTTCAAGGAATAAAGGAAAGGTAACGAAAGCAACAATTGCCAAAATCCACAACTCTATATTTTGCCTGTTCAGAGTGTTTTGCTTTTGCCAATAAAAGTGGAATGTTTGAGTACACAACCACATTTACTCCATATTTCCCCCAAACAGAAGCAAACAAAAAATACCAAAGCAATTTTGGTATTTGCAAAATTTGACAATTTTGCACTAACATCCAGTATTAAAGGATTAGAGACTAAATCTTGTTTTAATTACTCTGGTACAGCCAGAATCCACAGTTAATTCTGTGAGATCTGAATTCAAAAATCTGTTTCCATTTATAAGGAAAAGTGAAACCTTCCTGCAGAAGCGAAACTGTCTCAAGATGTGCAGGAGTCCTTCAATGACCGTGGGATAATTACAAAGGATAAAACAAGAACAGGAGCAAAATTACCAGAGATTGCCAAAAAGGTGGTCCTCCAATCACTGCCAGTAAATGCATGATTATTATGAAGATTTGTACTTCAGTCACATCAATTCTGATTAGGTATAAAAGCCAAAAAAAAAAAAAAGCAAAATTATTCAAAGCAATTTCAAGTCAGTTATTCGCAAGCTCAGTGGCGCAACTCTGTCATGCACAGTATAAACACCCCAAAAGGCTGAGGACAAGAGGAAAAACCTCCAAATAATTTAGAACGCAAAAATGTATTTAGTTTTATTGCTTAAATTTAAGAGCAATGTTGTGCTATAATTTGGTTTTACTTTACAGTGCAATAACAGAAATCCATTTTATCAACAGGAAACGTTGGAACTCTTCACTGCCCAGTGGCAGCTGCAGAAATAAATATTCAGTTTTAACCTTGTCCACCAAAAAACCGGAATTTAGTACAGATGATAAAATCTAAAAATGTATTTTTAACCCCCATTATATTCCCTACCCTATCTTAATATGAATATTCTCTGAATAACATCAAGTTTTGAAAAGAAACACAAATTCCTAAAGGTTTGATGGAAATGGTGCAGTGGCAGCAAGATGAGAAAACACTTCTGGTTCCAGCAGAGCCAGGATGTGCTGCAGGAAAGAATGGGAGAAAACAGGGAATTTATGGCTTTGTTCTAAGGAGCATGTAAAAGTCTTGGAGGTAGAAAGAGGGAAAAATGGGTGTACAAATGAATGCCAGAAATAGGAGTATATAAAAATACAAGTGAAATGAAGAGGATGGACTTGCTGGTGATATATATATATATATATACATACATGTTATATATATAGCCTATATATACACTATATATGTTATAAATAGGCATACACATTTTATACATCTACATATATGCATATAGATGTATGTTGTATATAAAACATGTTATATATTATATATATATTATAACCATATAATAGTATCAATATTATAACCATATAATAGTATCTTGCCCTGAAGTGCTACATCAAAAATAACCCTTCAAGTCAGTTTGAAACATTTCCAGCCTATCCTCATTTCCAATTAGACAGTTCTACCTAAGACTCCAAATCACCTCCTCACCTGCAGGCTTTGCTGTGACAAAACCCTGCTGATATCACCTGCACAGGGAAGGGGCATTACGGGGTGGGCTTTCCTCTCTCTGCCTTAAATGAGCTATAAGACCATGGAATTGATTTTAATATCAACTCAGTGTTTCTCTGTAGACTTTGTTTCAGTTTGGGATTGGATCCTCTCATTTGAGGATCTCCAGTCTGGTCAGCAGGACAGCGATATGCTGGGACAATACCAAGGCTGCACCTAAATCCCATGGCAGATATCCCCCAAGGCAGGGGTTGGAATGAGATGAGTTTTAAGGTCCTTCCCAACCCAATCTATTCCATGATTTTGTCAATTTGCTTTTCACTACACAAACCTGGAGATTGGACATCCAGGAAATAACCTTCGGAGCCCTCCTATATTCAATTTACTCAATAACATTCCTGCAAGGCAATCACAATCCCCCTGGCTGGGGGAAAAATTAACTTCCACTGAGGAAATAATAATGTTCTAAAAGATCTCTGTTTTCAGTCCAGATACAAACAAAGGGAGCCACTGAGGTACTTTGCAAGAAAAAAATTAAAATGCTCAGTAGAGATACACAAACCAACTGATTTAATGCAAATTGCTTCCTCCCAGCCCTTGAGCCAGCATGGAAATGTGTTCTCAGTGTGTCCAGCCAAGGAAGGGCTGGAGCAGGTCCATTCAAGGAATGCAGGAATGTGTTTTAGCCCATTTCACTACTTCTGTCAATCACTTAAAGAACAGAAAGAAATTGAGAAAGTTCACAGAAACAGTGACTAATAACTCATGGAGGTAACTCAGATTTACAGCTGTCCTTGGGTAGGAAAACAGGTTTCTTTTGACACCAGAAATCTAATGCACAATAAACTGATGTCACTCACGTATGGAAACCCAAGTTATTCTGCCAGACAAACCTTTTAACAAGGCTGAGAGCCCAACAAATATATGGAGAGCAGTGCCTGGATTGAGGTTAGGGAGACAGGTTTATCTTTACACAGCCATGGCACAACCTTTACTCCCCAGCCCAGGGCTCTGCCATTCCAACTCAAACAAAAACAGCATCAGGCAGCCAAGGATATTTGTTAAAAATTCTTCCCTGACTTGCAGTTAGAATCTCCTATTGTAGAACAAATACGAATATCTTAATTATCTTAACTTCAGTTCCACCTTAATATTCTGCATTTTTAATACAAAATGGCTCCCTTAACACGGAAGACAAAAGCAGTAAGACCTACTGAGGAGAAACTAAACACCAAACTATCACCTAAAGAAAGCATAAATTCTTAATCCCAAGGAGGAAAAAGTCCTGGGAACATCCCATGCTCATTAAAACCACTACCAGATGACTTAAAATGATAGGCTTGATATCAGTAAAGCACATGTGTAATGCTGGAATTATTCAGTGATTTTTTTTGCAGTATGTCAAGTGACCTCTAGACAGAAATCTAAGAATCCACAGGCAGCTCCTCAAAGCTGGACCAGAGAAGGGAACAACATCTGGAAGCAGAAGGTGGTGAAAGGGGGACACTGTTCCTCTCTGGGTTTAACTTGAATTCATGGTAACTGTGCAACCACGGCACGAACCAGATACTTCTTTGATGCTGCTACATGGAGCAGTCATCCCAAGTTCCTTAAAATTCAACCACTTTCTTCCCCCAAAAACACGTGCTCAGCCCCACTTTCTCTCCTGTGCCAGCACCATCTCCTGCCATCAGTGGGGTCAAAGAGATTGGCTTGGCTAAACTGATCCAACTAAAAAAGAAGAAATTCCTGTCCCAATTCCCAGCCCATCAGCTTTGCTGATGCTTTTTTCATGACCTCAGGAAAGCTGGGAGCCCTGAGGAGCGGGCAGAGAAGGTTTTCTCACCCCCTGGAAGCCACACAACTGGACACTAGGACATGGCAGCTCCAGACTGGGGAGGAATAAATGGGAATGACAGACAAGTGGATTGCTGCCAGCCTTCAAAAAAGTCCTAACAGCCCCTAAAATGAAAAAAAATAAGTGAAAGAATGCCATTATAAACCAAAGCAACAATGGTTTTGTCAAGAGAGACGTGAGCAAAGCAATATCTGCACTGCCTGAAAAACATTAACATGTCAGGTGACCCAGAGGACATTCTTACACCTAAATGATTAACCTGGATTTGTGCATTGTACGCAGGTAAAATGAGCTAGTAATCAAAAAAATCCATAAATTTCCTCAGTCACCACAGTGTTTTTAAACTCTGGTAGAGCTGGGAAGTACTGAATAAAATAGCAAGGCAAAAGCAGGGCTGCAGGAAAGCATTTGCTCCATTTGGATGGAGACTGACCAATGCCTTTCTTTTTGAGGGAAAATACATTCAACTTGCTTTAGTGGATGGGGAGTTTATTCACAAAGCAGGGCGATAATGTTCCTGCTTAGATATGACATCATTAGTACTGTATTTTATTCTACATACAAGTTCCATTGCATATTCAAATCACTCTCCCATGGTAAACATTAGAGAAAACACAAGTTTGGAGTAATGGATCATTTATCAAATTACAGTAAATAAATAAGGGAAAAAAGCAGAAAATAGGGAAAGGCCTTTGTTCCTGCAGACTACCTCAATTACTATAATCACATTTAATTACATACAAGCAGGTAGCACACACAGCTGTAAGAAAGCAAAACCATTTCAAAGCAAGAAGGGATTCAGCCAGTTCAAAGATTCTATTTTCAACTTGTATTTCTATTTATTTACTCATTTAAATACTACAGTGGAAATCCTAAGAAAAAACAAATGGGAAGAGCAAGCAGCATGAATTCTGCAAGACATTCTTAAAGCCTCTGAACTGGGATATTTTTATTAAGTGGGTTATTTTCAGGCATCACTGGAGCCATACTTCCCCCAACCTGACAGCTTTGATGCCTGATGTTTCCTGACAACTGAGTCATGTCAGTGCTGCCCAGACACTGACACTGTGAACACTGTGTGCAGGATCATTAAGCCCCACGAAATGAAGAAAATGAAACAAACCCTTTTCCCAAGACATTCCCACACTAAAATAGATGGACGGAAAGTTATTGTACAAGTTCAGCGGACACAAAGAATCAAGTTCCAAAAACCTCTACTTCAAATAAACCAGGGGCTTTTTCATCTTCTATAAAATAAACAGAAGACCCCGAACTGAGGTTTAAGATCAGCAGGAACATCCAGACATAGAACAAGAACAAAGAGCTGATGCTGACAACAGAGCAAAAAGTCCAGACTCAATATTTAACAAACTAAAATGCCCAGACAGAACATCCAACGACAAGGCTGGGGAGAATGCTCACAATAATGCTGAGAAGTACTGATTTTGCAGCAAAGTGATGTTAGGGAAGAATAATAACAGCAGTACTGTAGAAAGCAGGGACAGGGTCAGGCAATGTCAGCACTGCACTGGGAGTAAACCACAGGCTGAAAACTAGAATACCCAAGGATTAAATTCAAACGAAGTCAGGGAAGTATAAAAGTCGTGAGTTTTAAAAATGCACAGTTTCAGCCCTCACTCCCTATCTGCCTAAATTCACAAGACAGGAGAATTCCTGCAGAGCTCTCAGAGGCAGCTGCAATTCCTGTGGTGACACTGCCATCCATGGATTCTCTTGCACACACTTGCAGTGTTTTCCTCTATTTATCCTCCTTACCCTGTTGTGACAAACCAAAATGCAGATTATTTGCCCATCTCCAAACTTGAACAGTCTTTCCATATAAGAGATACAGAGAACCCCAGCCTGCTTTGAGTCAGAAGGGACCTCAAAGCTCATCCCATTCCATCCTCTGCCATGGGCAGGGACACCTTCCACTAGCCCAAGCTGCTCCAATTCCTGGCCAACCTGGCCTTGGACACTTCCAGAGCTTCTCTGGGCAGCCTGGGCTAGGGTCTCACCACCCTCACAGGGAGGAATTTCTTCCCACTATCCCATCTGGCATTCATGGCACTGGGACACCATTCCGCCTTGTCCTGGCACCCCATCCCTTGTCTGAAGTTCCTTTCCAGCTCTTTAGACACAGGAAGGGGCTCTAAGGTCTCCCTGGCTTCTTCCCTTCTGCAGGTTGAACATCCACAGCTCTCCCAGCCTTTCCTCATAGGTTTCCATCCCTCTAATCACTTTTGTGGTCAAATATTGTCAAGAACTTTATTATTTTAACATTTTGTTTTCTATAAAAGGCTGAGTGGTCTCCAGATTGAATCATCAGCAGCACTTTTATCTGCAATTCCTCTACATCATTGTGCTAAACTGTATTAAAACAGCCCAATTCTGGTCTTTGAAAAATCACCAAGGCAAAATGTTACAAGCCAAAGTCACATTCCATCAGTACAAGAACTGCAGGGTGACACTGCAGAGCTGCAGGGAGAGGGAGGCAGGGCTGAAACTCTGGCACTTCAAGTGTGAATGTGGGGAATAATGGAGTAAATCTATTTTGACACCCAAAATATTTTTATTTTCCAGCTTTTTAAGCCTTCAGGTTCTTCTAATAATTTCCCCATAGGCTACAGGGATAAGCAAACTTCATTAACAATTTAAGACATTTTCCCCTCCTTGGTGAACATAAAGCTTTCCTGCCCAGCAAATACAAGGTTTAGCTGTGCTGCAAGAATTTGGAAGCTACTCAGTTCGTACTGTCTCAGTTCCTGTATTATTTTCAAGACAGGGTTATATTATTATATTTTCTCAGTACAAATGTTTGTCACATGCAACAGCCAGAGTATGAATATGCATTTTCTGTAGCTTACCCATCTGAGATGTGCACTACTAACCCAAAAAATCTGTTCTGGCTGACCTCTGAGTGTGTAAATAAGTGATTTGATGCTTAGTGTGACTGAGTAAACCACTTGGAAGCAGCAGCATCTTTAGTTATGAGTTAAGACTAAAACTAAAGACACCAGAAGGCATCTGAAATTACTCATGCCAGAATTCAAATAGATTTAAAAGCCTATCCTGTAAGTCAGTGCCTAAAACTGGGTTAAAATAAGAGTGTGAGGAGACCTGTCACAGGCAACACCTGGGGTTCTGACTCAGAAGCCAGTAACAAGAGCCTGAGGGGCAGGACAAGGGGGAAGTGCCTTCCCAGTTCCAGAGGGCAGGGATAGATGAGACACTGGGAAAAAGTTCCTCCGTGTGCAGGTGGTGAGGCCCTGGCACAGGCTGCCCAGAAAAGCTGTGGCTTCTTCATGCCTGGAAATGTCCAAGGCCAGGCTGGACACTGGGGCTTGGAGCAGCACAGGATAGTGGAAGGTGACCCTGCCTATGGCAGAGGGTGGAATGGGATGAGCTTCAAAGGTCCCTCTAAACCAAACCATCCAGGAAAATGCCCTCCCTGGCCCACCCCCTCACACCCTACTCCCCAGCTGGCTGTAAAACCAGTATCTCCTGGGATGGCAAAGGCCTCCTTTGCCAGGGGGTGCTGCAGATGGACATCCCCAGCAGCTCCAGGTCCTCTGCAGCTGCCCTTCCTCTCTCTCCCATCCCATGGCAAATTGTCCTACTCCAGTTCAAACAAGTTCTTTTCATCACCCAATCTGAGTTATTTCCACCCCACAACCATCACACCAAGGAATGATTTCAGAACTCTGAGTGTTTCACAACTATGTGATTTGATAATTTTTTCCACCCTAAGCGACTCCTTGGTCAGTTGAGATGCTAATATCACAGGCTAAACTCTTGATTTAAGCTCTTCCTTCCCTTGGACTATTGCTTACTCAATTAGCATTTCCTGACACTATCTCCAGCCTTTCATATATTATGAACAAAGCATTTTAAAAATCAGCATCAACACAGGTTTAACAAAGGCTATGTAAACCAACCACCAAAAAAATAACCTCACCTTTGTTTAACGTCCGATGTAGCTCTAGGAAAGAGATCAAAAAGCTATTCTTATATCCTCAAATATTTTAAGGAAAATTCCAGGCTAAAAATTAATCATTAATAATCATAATCCATGAGATATTTCAAGGAATCCAATTCATTCACTTTTAATGACAACACTTTATTGGGAGGGAACCTCACCCACATACAATGTATTAGAAAAAAGAAGTGAAATAAGGAAGAGAAAGTCCTTTTCAGGCTATCAGACTAGAGGGGAGAAGGATTTATTTAGCACAGACATAAAGAAAAGCACTTTGAAAAAAAGACAAGCTGGAAAGAAGTTACTTCTTCATGAAGCTACAAGCACAGGGATCAAGCTACACAGCTTAAACCAGACATTTTTAACCAGACTTCTTAAGTTATTACACAAGACACAGTTCCCTGAAAGAGCCAAGAAATAATTCTTTTTTTGGTGGAAAGGTATTGAAATGGCAGCAACAAAAGAAGTTTTTTAAAAAAGTAGTTCCAACAACATTGTTCTATACCCACACTTAGAGCTGCTTCCACAGCCCTGCTCGGCTTTTAGGTGAAGCAAAAACAGTGGTAAAAAGAAAAATTTAAATCAAACTTTTGTTGAACAGGCAGGTTTTGCTTTGGTTTCAAATAAAATGTGAAAATTTGAAATTTGTTTCCAGTTAAATCAAATTTTTCCTATCCCATTCGTTCAAACATTTTTCCTCCTTGTGTTAAATATGAAAACACTGGTGAAATCCCATGGAGAAGATGCTTTCCAGCAAGCAGTGCATGACAAAGGTGCTGCCCTGCTCAGTCCATGGCAGTCCAAGCAAAGGCTTTACCGTGTAATTCCAGAACCAGGGCCCCAGCGTTCCCGTGAGGAGCTGGATGGCTACTGTGCAGAGCATGGACTCTGTCACATCAAATCTACATGCGAGGGAGAGAAACAGTTCAGAACATTCTCCTGAGCACTCCTCTGGAGGGGAGCCATTTAAACATCTTCAGTCAGGCTAAAGGACAAAATCCAGGGTCGGGATGATTCAAAGGGCAGGTCAGGGAAGGGATTAACAACCACAAAACCCAGGAGTATTAATGAATTAACAAAACCATTCTAACCCACATAGTATTTTACACATTTAAATCTTCATTCAGGACTTCTGCAATTTACAGTTTACCATATCACTCCAACACGAGGAAAAACAAACATTTGGTGTGTACAAGAGAGAATAAATGAAATTCCTTGCTCTGAGTCACAGTGAATAAAATCCATAACCAAGCACAATCCAGGACTCTCATCTCCTGACCTCATGTTCGTGTCTGCAAATGACACTGAATATATGAATTCTTTAGCTGCAGGTGCACCTGCATGTTTTAGTGGAGAAGAAATGCAGATTGTATTTCCGTTTGACACCTCTGAGGGAAAGGAAGAAGTTTCACCTCCCTCCTCATGCAGCTCCTTGGCAAATAATTCTCCAAGAAGTAAGGTCTGAAGTCCTGCTCAGGAGTAATCACACTCCATTCTGTATTTATTTATTTCTCATCCCTGACAGAAAGGGATGAAAAAATATGCTGGAGCCAGAGCCATAGAAATCACCCTTTCTCCTAATACAGAGCCATAAATCTGCATTTTATCGTAACAAAAAGATTTTAAAATGGGATGCAATTAAAAAAAAAATCAAAACATCTAGTTTAAAAAGAAAATAACTCAGCAGCAGCAGGGTCAGCTGGAACACAGCTCCTGTTTATGCTGTGCTTATCAGAGTGTGCTGGAACAGACACCCATCATGCCAAGGGATTAAAAATGGGCAGCACAGAAAAGCCACTGTGGCCCCACTGCAGGGCTCAGGTGCAGTGGTGATATGCAAACATCAGGCCTGAGGAGAGGGGCCTCTGAAGTTCAGTCTGATAAGCATTTTCAGTTTAATTATCACAGTACATAACAGTAAATAGCTGGGAGAGGTAAGAGTTGGTATTTTAGGGAATGCAGAAGAGAAAGCCCTATGTCCAAATCCCACAGCTACTTTGGTGCTTCACAACAGCTGCAGTTTCTATTCCTTTTTTCCTATGTTATTTTAGGTGACATTTGTAATTCAGACATGGATCCACTTTTTAAACATTATCTGGGAAGTTTAAGAAGGGGCATTAACCTTGGCATGTGCTTCACTCCACGGAGATGCTGGCACTGACAATCCTTGTGCCTGCTCTGCTGGGAACCCTGTCAGAGTTCTGAGTCTGGAGCCAATTAACACACAGGGGATTAGTGCTGCATCCAGAACATTCCCTTGTCAGTGCTGATTTATTGAGTGTATTCCATTGGCAATTCTTAAAAGGCCCAGTTTGACTAAACAAGTCACTAGACAATTCAAGAGCCACCACTGGCTCAGGGCTCAGAGACAGCTGCAGTCAGTCCCTTCCTTGTGCTAACAGGGAGCCCAAACTGAATTCAAATGGAGAGATGTCCTGAGAAAATGATCCAAGGACAACAGGAAACAGACACTTACACAGGAGATGGCCCTGAAATTAAGTCAATCACTAGCAACACAGTGGATTTAATACAGCTTTTTAAGGCTGTGTGAACCTACGGGGAAGGTCTATGCACCATGCTCCCCTTCCTCTCCCAACACACAAAACTCCATGAAAAAGTCCCAAATCATAGCAGACAAGAAAAACACTCCTACCTCAACAGAAGTTACAGGGCTGGAAAACTCACAGGGATCCATCTACCAGTTAATGCTCTGGTCTGAAAAATGATGATTGTTCCATCTGTCTCATCTGTATCTACTGAGCGTGCAAGTGGGATTACTAAGGCTGGGCAATGAACTGGGAATCTGAGCAGGAGACAAAGGATTGTTTTCTTCAGGGAACCACAGCAGCAAGAAAACAATGTTCAGCATAAGAACACAAGAGAAAGAAAGGCTGAGAGTCACATGCTAGGAGTTCAAATGCTTGAAGTTACTACAAGTTTTATCCTAACACATTCCAACCCAGCAGTTTGGCTTGGGTGCAATGGAATACAATAGTGTGAATAAAGCAAACTGTACAGAAAAAAAAATGAAACATAAATTAGAATTATTTCCAGCACCAGGAAATTCATGTTGAGGAAAAAATAACATTAAAAATGGGCCATAAGCCCCTTTACTTGTTATTATACACATCCAATATGCAAATTTTTCCTTCTGCTGTTCACAGAGGTACATAAAAGTTGCACAGGTCAGGCAATAACCATGTGTTTGTTATGTTGTAGTTCATCATTGCACAGAGCAGTGAGAACTCCAAGAATTTATCCAAACAATCAGGGGCAGCATCTCCACACGTGACCAATGGGATTGTGGCTGAAAATGCTGTTGAAGGACTTGTGGGAGGGAAGAGGAGGAAGATGTGGAAACTACCCCCCACCTTTTCCATGAGCCTCAGCAGCGGCACAGGTTTCTGTGACACTGCCAGTGCAACTGAGGGAGCAGGAGGTGCAGGTTACCAGCACCAAATTTCACACCCACCACAAAGACACTTCAACAGGTCCTGCTTGCAAGCACAGATAATGCAACGCCCCCTGACATAATAGAGGCTCTACTTAGCCTCAGACTCTCCTTTGTAAATAACCTGGGTGTAAAAGGTCCCCAAGAAGTGTCAGAAAGTTTTAAGATCTGCAGTCATAGGGATTATTGCCTTAACTCAGACCGAAGATCCTGAGGCTGTTCCAGGAGCAAGAACTCAATGTGCTAAACTCTGAAGGCTTCCATCCCTGTATTTCAGTATTTGGTGTGTGCTGTCTATGCAAGATATAATACTAACTCTTCCTCTGGTGAGGCTGAAGAGGAAGATTGGCTTAGCTGCTTTCTGAAATCCAACCCCATTTCCTCACATCTCCTTTGGACCTTAGTGGCAACAGTGGTGACAGGGCTCAGGTGAACCAACCCATTATCCTACAAACTCTTGGGCCTGTACAGCTGCTCCAAAGTCACTGAACACAAATGTTCCCCCAAATTCTCCAAATCTCCTCAAGAAAGGCTGCTTTGTTCACCAGCCTGAATTCTTTCATTTTCTCTGGGGATTACTATTCTAAGAGCAAAGTAACCACTTCTAACTTTTCAGTTATATGAAAGGTGACAAAAACTGATTCTTCCTCTCATATTTATGATGTTCCTTTGTGAAGCCTCCTTAGAAATTAATTTCCATCTCATTGTGTCTATATTTACACATATATACACAGCTATAATTCCTGGTATCACCAACTATTTGGTATTTTTAAAAGGTTGAAATAAACCAGATAATACAGTAACTTGTAGGAGAAGATGGAGACCATGGTACAGCAGCATCCTCATGTATCTGGATGGACCCTTGAGTGTTCAGTGTTCACTGGGTTTTTTCAGTATGATTCAGCACCTCCAGCACTTCCATCATGAACAAGTGCACCAGCACTTTAACTGAAAAGTTTGTGTCTCATGTCTCTCAAGAAAACACCCAGGCTGGACAAGGGAGAATGGCTTCCCAATGTCAGAGGGCAGGGTTAGATGGGATATTGAGAAGAAATTCCCCCCTGTGAGGGTGGTAAGGCCCAGGCACAGGGTGCCCAGAGAAGCTGTGGCTGCCCAATGCCTGCAAGTGTCCAAGGCCAGGTTGGATGAGACTTGGAGCAGCCCTGGCCAGTGGAAGGTGTCCCTGCCCATGGCAGAGGGTGGAACTAGATGAGTTTAATGTCCCTCCCCATTCAACCAATTCTGTGATTCTAAGCTGTGCTGCAGAATCCAGCTCTGACAGAGATTGATGGCTTCAATCCCCTGGATGTGGGACAGCCCCTGCAGTCAGGCTGTGCTCTGACCTTGAGCACCTAAAAACATCCTGAGCCTGCACACACTCGCTTCTCCTGCACTTCCTGTAGGGACCAGATCACTACTGAACCCAAGCAGGACAACCCTGGACTGGGGAAGAACCAGGTGATCACACCTGGGTTCCAGATAACATCAGGAAAATCCTTTCAGGATTTGTGCACCATATTCTTTAATGATCTGTTTTCTGCAGCATGTTCCTAAAGTATATCACATCTGCTTCCACAAGGACACATGGAAGTCCATCGCATCGTGCCAGTTTGATTTTTGGGATATGCAGGAAAAAATTCCCTGTTCCCAAACCAGAGGTGTCTCAGTGAAGGCAATACATGACTCAGCTAATCCTGTACTGCAGCACAGCAAATCCACAACCCAGACAAACCAGTTCCTGTGCTGGCAACTAGGTCAGGAGGACCAAGCCATTATTTGGGCTGTTTCAATACTAAGTGTCTCTCTGCCATTCAAAGTCACTTTTCTTTTTCAAATGTGCTGAGTATTCCTGTTCTTCTGTAAGATCATTCCCAGATCAGGTGTTTTAAACTTCTGCATTTAACTCTATCCCTGCTGTTCCCTGCTGCCTTTGCACTGCTGATATCCTTACAGTGACTTTCCTGGAGCCTGCCCCACTTGCCTTGAGACACTTCCTGCTTCCTCCTGGGGAATTTTTAAGCCATACTGACCTCTAGCTATTATTTGAGCTGTTCATCCAACATCAGTTGCTTTTTGAAGAGTGCAGTGGCTGCCAGGATCTAATGGAATTATGTGATCATTTGAAGATGGAGACAGATCACAGGACTTTATTGACTCAGCTATACCCTGGAGTAGCACAGGAACCACTCCCCACAGCTCTCAGGGAGAAGATAAAGAACCTACACAGCTAATGGATTCAGTAATCAGGCCCAAGTGAACAAAGTTTTCCTCTCCCCCCTGCAGAATCTGTAGGAATCTCATCAAATGGATCCCAGTTCCTCCTCCCTCACGGGAACTGATCCTGCCACGCAGTCTGACGTGCTCTGCTCACCTTCAGGGACTTGCCAAAGCTGGTACAGCAACACCAGAGAGAAAAATGGAATTGTTAAGGTCAGAAAAGCCCTCCAGGATCAGCAAGTCCAGCCTGACCGATCTCCACCTTGGCACCAGCCCTGAACACTGACTGCCACATCCAGTTGTTCCTTGGGCAGGGATGGGGACTCCAAACCTCCCTGAGCAGCCCTTTCCACTGCTTGACCACCCCCTCGAGGAAGCAATTCCTCCTGATGTCCAACCTGACCCTTCCCTGGTGCAGCTTGATGTCATTTCCTCTTGTCCTGTCCCTGTTCCCTGGGAGCAGAGCCCGACCTCCTCCTGGCTGCACCCTCCTGGTCAGGGAGCTGTGCAGAGCCAGAAGGTCCGCCCTGAGCCTCCATTTCTCCAGGCTGAGCCCTCCCACCTCCCCCAGCTGCTCCTCATGATGTAGCCCCTTCCCCATAGACAAACCACACACTGACACATTGTTCCACAAGCATAGACTTTGTCTGACACACTAATTTCCCTGGTTTTTTAAGACAGGCTTTTTCCAACAAGACAGGCTGATTCTATAATTGAATATTTCAGGCCTATGTGGAAGGAGTGAAATACAAACTCTCCCTTTAGGACCCTCTGCTCTTCTCCAAGCCATTTGATTATCGAGTTCTCTCTGCACTGATATATAATTCCTTGGACAGATCTCATCACAAATAGACTAAGTGATAACCAGGTGTCTGCTCTTTCCTGCTGGTTCAGAATTAAGGCAAGTCAAAAACACCATCACATTCCCTAAAACATCACTACTACACCCTCTCTCTGAACATTTTTGAGAGTCACAACATGGGATACAGACAAGAAAAAGCTCCTGTGCACAAGCATCTTTTTGGCTCCTTTCAACAGCTGTTTCTGATCCCACTTATTCAGAACTAAGGACACCCAAGTCTGTGCACTGCAGTGAATCCGAAAGAGTTGATAAAATACCTTTTTTCAGTTTTAGATTAGCGAAACAAAAGACTCATTAAAAAGATGTCAAACAGTGAGAATCTCTTAACTGGATAAATAGTCTCATTGTTTTTGCATTAAAATGAACATCAGCTTATGACAGTCTATTAACCTTGTGCCACAGGGTAAAAGAAGGAACAAATGTGTTTACTACACAGTGCTGTGTTATCTAAACTAATGATACACACATTTAGGTGCTTATTGTCTCCTCTGAATTTGCTACATATTAATGGTCACCACATTCTTATATTATAAGGCCAGGCAGAAAAACCTAATTTGTTGAAGAATGCATCCAAAATACAGACTCCTCACAAAGGAATGTCCCAATGAACACCAGCACTGACCCAAACAATTTTCTGCATCACAACACCAGTTTGGGGAGGTTGATACTTCCATCTGTAAAGTCAAGCACATGTCAAGGTTGGGGTTTGGTGTTCTTTGATCAATAACCAGAAATCTTTGATTATCAGGATCCTGTAAAGTTCAAAGAGAGATTTAAGTACCAGAATGGGAAAGTTTCAGTCAATCTACTTTAGTGTAGCCAGAGTTGGAACAGAAGTCTAGATTTTCTTCTTTTCTTGCTCTAATAGACATTTAAAACTGATCCAACACCTTAAATTTTTGAGCAGAAACACAGAAGTTTCTCAAGATCATCTGCATTACTGAAACGGTATCCTGCCAATAAAACCTGTCATATACAAGAAGCCCACAGTTGTACTGTTTTAACAGTATCTGGGTACCTATAGACCAGCAGTTACAGACCATAAGTAACAGTCTATTAGATATCTGTATGTAGTTGTTGTAGAACTGTTTCAAAAGCCCACAAACTAAGGGGAAATGTCAGTTTCCAGATTAAAAAAAAAAATCTGCAGTGCATTTATTTGAAATGTGTTTGTTTACCCTATGAATGCAAACACAGAATAAATTCTCAATATAAATACATTTATTTTCCCATTAAGGTTAGAGAATCCCACAGCTCACCAAGTCCTTGTGCTGCACCTCCCACCCAGCCTCATCCAGCAGGAAAGAGGATTTCTGCTCCTGACCTTCTTGGCATTGCAATTTTGGTTCCATTTATTGACAGAACCATGATCTGCACTAACCAAAAGGGATTCAGAACTTTAAACTGGAGGCACAATGGCAATTAATACACTATATTTTAAGAGTTATGGTTAATATTAACAAACAACTGCACATCACAAGCAAGCAGTATCAAGACAGAATTCAATGAATGCTAAAGCCAGACTGCCACCATCTGACCAAAGCATTCCAGTCATGGGATAAAACAGCAGGTACTTTCCATTATTTATTTAGCTTTACATTACAACAAAAGCTCTAATTCACTAACAGGTCAAAATGATATTTTACCACTCCTAACACAAGCTAAGGGACATTCACTATTAATTACAGATCCGACATCTGCCAGAAGCTCTAACTGTGTCACTATGGATAAAAACAATTTGCTACTGCTCTGAGGAGCTGCACTACAGCCACACAAGGTGCAATTCAGGAGAACAGGGTGCCTTTCCCTACTTCTCAGCCAGGTACTTACATGCCGAAGCGCAGCGTCCCCGAGACGTACGTCTGCCAGTGCGCGCAGTAAAACATGAATGTCCCAGCAAAACAACAAAAGAACATCCAGTCAGGGTTGGTGCCCAGCTGCACAGCAATACAAGTTCCCAAAACCACAAAGACTGCAGGAGAAAATCAGTCACAGAGTGAAAAGGGTGGATGTGTGTAAGGATCCTCACCAGAAGTAAAGCTAACAACAGGGCCCAGTGGGAAGGTTATCCTGGCATGGTTCTTTCACAGACATAAGAGATTAACACTTCCACTTGAAAATACACAGGCTGCACAACATAGATTTTAATCCATATCAGTTATTAGAAGTCATTAATATTAAGGGTTTCTAAGGCTCCTACATTTTTATTTCCTGTCATGCCTAATCTCATTAAGGGACTTAAGTGATTTCTGCAGCTGCAGCCTGCAGCAAGTTTTGGGGTTTTCTCCTGCATTTGCCAGATATTTTTCCCTGTCCTCCAAATTCTTCTGAGGCCATTAAGAAAATTGAAGGTCTTGATACATTCAGGATGCTTTCCCCTCCAGCCTTTCCATATACAACACTGATAAACAAGTCATAAAATTTAAAGCCTAAGACCTTTGGAATTTAAGAAACCCAAAACACCCGATCAGGAGTTGGACTTGATCTTATGGGACCCTTCCAACTCAGCATATTCTATGCTTTTACAATATTTTTGTAAAAAAAAAAACTTGTAAACTTCAGGCTGGCTCAATGAACTCTACCTACCCAGGAACTGACCTGGACAATTCTAATCTTAAACTCTGACTTGTAGAGTCCCACTTCTTAGGCTTAGATTTGTCTTGGTATCACTCTGTATCAAGTCAATATGAAATAATATAGCAGAGTATTCTGACAACTTCTTACAGAAAATATTTTAGAACCAAGACTCTGCTAAAGCATCACAGAGGAATGCTGGCTCAGGTTGAATTAGTCACATGCTTAGTTTTGTTTTCAATGTAATACAAGAGAAGACATTCAGCTGATTCAGAGCACTGTTCTATGGAAAGAAAGGTGACTTTCTCGATTGAAAGTGATACATTCAGCACTATCAGTTGTCCTTTCTTCAGTAAAGAAGCTTTTTTATTGTATTGCAGATTTGATCCCTGAAACAGAGTAATTTAATCCTCCTACTTCAATTAAAAATGACAACAATACCTGTGGACAATGAATCACAGCCATGATCAAAAAGCTCTCCTAACGGAGTGCTGCTATTTGTCCTTCTTGCTTGTTTTCCATCTATAGCATCCAGGGACTGGTAGATGAAAAGGCCACAAGCACAAGCAATGTATGCCCAGGGAGGAGCCTAAGAGAGAAAGGCAATCATGATAAGGTTTAAAATTATCTTTAAAAAAAAAGAAAGCCTGCAGCTGAGCTGTCCCACAGTCTGACAACAGTTTTCCCTTCGCACATATGTCCTCCTCACCCAGGGACCTTTCAGCAGCTGGTCCTTGCAAGGACAGACAGAATGGGTTGTTACATGTGGAATGTAAATAAACCAGTGACAGATTAATAGCTACAGCCCCTGCTCTACAGCAGGAAGCTGCACTGTACAGCTGGAAAAATTGTAACACTACGTTTGCAAAGCAGTGCACAACAAAGTCCTCGTTAAATACAAAGATGCAAAGATGTCCCAGTGATTTCAGAAACTTGGGAACTTTTAGCCCCCAACTTAGTCACCCCAACACTGAGCTCATCTTCACCAGCCCTTCATCACTCACCAGTGGAGAGCTGTGTCACTGCCAGTGCCCAGATTTTGAGTCCAAGAACATTTCCAGAGCTCTGCAGCACAGCCCCTCCACCACCAACTGCTCCCTCCAGAACGAGGTACCAGGAGCTTTGCCAAATCTACGTTATGAACCCTTAATGGTCACATCCATGATAACAATTTCTACTCTGACAGAAACACAAACAATGCCAAACCTGCTAGAGCAAAGATTACAACCCAAGCTTTTTTATGCTTTTTGAAGCACAAACCCTTAAGAACATAAAATCCAGGGAGTTGCCATTACTTTGTCTCTGTTTACACATCCATAAATCGGATTACTGGCTATTTTGCAATCTTCACATTTGACACACTTTACAGAAGTGAGCATTTATGAGCAGCTTTATTTTACAGACCACACCAACAAAATTCAAATACAGCTTGATCAAGTGGACCTGCCTCTCATAAATCCCTAAGGTCCACCTGGTTTTGGCCAACACAACCATGACTAATTTGCAGCACATCAGCTTAAATATATTTCCTTCTACAGCTTGCACTGCTCCTGCATTTACCAAAACAGTTCACTCTGCCCCAAAAACTGCCACTGTGCTCTGCTTTTTTGCTGTACAAACAGCACAAGGTGAGAAAGGGGAAATGTGTCACCCGAGAGCAGAGCACCACATTTAAAAAAGGTTCTGATGCCACACAATTCCCTCCCATTTTCATCCCTCATGTACAGATTTCATCTGCTACAGTGAAGTTAAATTGCATCACCCTGAAGGTTTCTCTATTAACTTAAAAATCAGTCTGCTAGCTCTCCTTTCTTAAAAGTTCTTCTCATAAGCAGTATAGGTGCTTCCACTTACACCTATTTATATCTAAGTAAGACTTCACAGCTCTCTTTATCCAGGTAATTTTTCCTTCCTTTTTTTTTTTTAAACTCAGGTAGCATTTCATCAGTCAGCACTTTTCCAGCTGGGTCCTCCCAGCTAAGCAGGAAGTACTTGCATCTCCTTTACTCTCTGGCTGCACCAGGCTCTGAGCAACAGCTCTGCCCCGGCTGCACCTTTTGGCAACAGGAAGGGAGGAGTCACACTTGAAAAAAAGCAGAACTAAGGCTGAGCTACAGGGAGGAGAAAATTTACACCAGAAATCAATTAGTGGTTTGGCGGGGAGGAGGACAAAATTCTCCTCCTGGAGTTTCAGAACCCCATTTTCTTCCCCACACAGCTCCTTCACACTTAAAAAGCACCTCCCTGGTCACGCTGTGCCATGTGGCAAATCAGATCAGGCCAAAAGCTGCCTCAGCACTAAGTTATTTTTCAGTTCAAGTGAGGAGAAAATCTCATTCACCACACACCAAGTACTTCTCAAACTGTTAAACACCAAACAGTACTCCCATACAGCAGCCTGCAGCTAACACTGACTTTCTGATGCTCTGAGTGCAGCTTCCTGGGCACTTCAGAAGTTTAATTACCAACCAAAACACAACTATTCTCCAAATTCTAAATTCTGATCTGGTTCAGTGACCCAAACCAGCTCTGGGCTCCTGAGAGCTGAAGTCTCTCTATCAGACCAGATTTCAGAGTCTGAGCCCTCAAGTAACCCTGCTCAGAAGTACACACAAGTTAAACCAACCCACACCACAATGCCACAGCCTAGAAAAGGAAGTTGCTGCTCCAAGTATCCCCTGCTCAAACTGAATAGTCATTGTCTATCTTACACCTGCCAAATTCCACAGATTATTGTGAAACAATCTATTTCAACAGATTTCTAGGAGAGGCAAACATACGTGGAGCAGGGATGCAATGTGGACTGTGCCAACCTACGTGAGATTTTGGAGCCCGGTGGAGAACAAACTGTGTCCTGCTGGATTCCCAACCTCACTTGGGACACTTGGTTAGGAAGGAGTTCAGAGATTTTAAAAGCTGGAACTCTTGAAACACTCCCAGCCATTTGGTGTGCAACATATTTCTATACCAAGTAACTTCCTTTCTCAGTGCACGTACATAAAAGCAGCTTATAAGATTCAACATCAAGTGAAAACTTTTCCAGTGCACAAAAATGAGTTTTCAAGCACCTTATGAGGTAACTGGTGATAGAGAGAAGTTGAAATGCCTCAAAAAGACTTTTGTACCCCTGAAGTCAGGTTAGAACAGTTCTGCTCAGGGCAGGTCAGGAGCTTTTAGAGCATTCGGAACAAAGAATAAAACCATTGACTTTTATCTGGCCTCCTCACAGCACAGCCACATCTCAGGAACACAACTCCATGTTCCCACAGCTCCACCACACTGTGTTACAGTCCTGACTGAGCTGCCAGGACACAGAACCTGCTGGAGCCCCTGGGTGTCCCTGTGGCTCACTAAGTTGGGTTTGGTCACATCAGTTTTGATATCTTAAAGCAGCACTACTCTAGAGCTCAGTGCCTTGGCTCTGATGCAGCCCCAGCGTGTCCAATCCACCTGGCTCATGTGGCAACTCTGATCCCAGATCTGCGGGGGAGTCACCCTGCTCTGGGCACAGAAAGTAAACAGGGACCAACTCCTCCTGTCACGCACACCAGGAAGCTGCAGAGCCAGTGCTCCAACTCCTGGAGGGGCTGAGCTTTGTGCAGCAGGTCCCTCATGGCTGCTTTGGTGTCAGACCCTGCTCCACGTGAGTGTGCTGGCCCCAAGAACTGCTGTCACACTCCAGCACCCACAAGTGCTCCCTCTGCACGCCAGCATCAGAGAGGCACAAATACTTAGAACAGGTTACAAGGATGAGGACTGCAGGCTGAACAGCAAGAACCAGCTCCTCCCAAAGCAACAACCCACCCAAAACCAGTGACAGCAACCAAAACAAGAGTGTCAGGAGTTCATAACTCACCTGTTCTGTAGCTGTTGGGCAGTAACATACTAATAGCAGAGTTGTAAATATATTTATTAACAGTCCGATGATGGTGATCAGGTTGGGGGCAATCCAGGCTGGAACTCTTCCAACTAACCATTCCCAGTAGCCCTGCATGAGGGGCTCAAGCAGGGACCGTCCAGCACTCTGGTATTTGTGCTCCTCTAACCGTTTGAGCTGGTGCTTGGACAGGGGAGGCGTGGGCAGCTGCACCAGTTTGCTGAGCACGCAGGCGGCGCTGGGGCCGTGCCCGCAGCCCGCGGGGCCCTCCAGGTGCGACTCCCCACATCGCCTCTTGATGCTCCTGTGCCCACTCATGGGGTGGGTGCTCTGGGAATTGTCTTGGGCAGGCAGCAGCCAGGCTGGAGAACCATAAGATCCTGCAATGCAAAGGGGCAAGACACACCTGAGCACACAAATGAGATTTCAGGATATCAAAAGTTTCCAGTTGCCGCCCTAAAGAGCATTTCATTTGCCATCAGCAAAGCAAGATGATTTTATAGAATTACTCCTTTGAAAGAGAAAGTTATTTGGAGAATTGCTGAAGGAAGGGAAAGAAACGAGTGCTCCCAATGCGGCTGTAAAATGCTGCAGCCACCAGCTGAAATTCCAGCAGCAGCAGAAACTCCCACCACAGCAGTGAGTTGTGTTACAACTCACACCTCTCCCAGGAGAGCAGGTGACACCACTCAGGTTATCAACTGACAGCACTAAAAACTGTACCAATACTGAGAAGTCTTAAGTTAAATTGGTTTGGAACAGCTTTGTCACTGCAGTGATTCCGAACAACCACTTAAAAACAGTTATGCACTTTTTTTTTCAGATTTCTGTTCCTTATTTCGGTTTTGCTGTAGCTTTTTTCCTCTCTAAACTTAACCCAGCTCATTGTCTGTTCAACTTTCAAGATATACAAGAAACATGCAGGAGGTGGAGAGCTTTAGTTGGCCAGACACAGCACAAAGCAGCTGTGAAAAGAAAATACAGGGTGAGGGACAGCTTTTCCAGCACAAACAAGGACCCTCACAATGTTCCATCTCCCTTGAAAGCAGATGACCAGATAGATGTAACTCTCCATAGGAAGTAGACCAGAGTAGAGAAAGGAGACTAAAAATAAAGAGTTTGCTGTTTTTCTGTAGGAGAGAAAGGAAGACGACAGAGAGTTCTAAAGCCATCCACATTGCACGGGTAGAGAAAACTGCAAATCAAAGGTCATCACTGGCCTAAGAACAAATGCTCTCAGCTCCACTCTCCACACCCTCGGCAAGGCAAATTCCAGCAGTGAAAAGACACCTCAGGCAGCCCCGTCAGAAGCAGAAGAGAAAGTGGCAGGGCCTTCGCTGTGCTCGGGAGGAAGCAGAGCTGCACCTCTCCAATCGTCAGGAGACCAGACTTAGTCACCGCGGAGGTCCCTGCGGGTGTTGCCCTGGATGACCAGAAAAATTATTCCCAGTGCATTAAACTGGGTTTTTCCCTCATCTGAGGGGAGGAGCCGCGGGGAAAAGAGCCCAGGAGCGCCTCGATCTCCAAAACGAACGCCTGGCCCGGCTGCCGCGGGACTCCCACCGGGCCTGGCAAACACCCGGCCGGGGAGGGGCCCAGGGCACCCCTGGCCCCGCCGACGCTTTGCCCCCGCCCACGGCGCAGTCCGGGTTCCCCCGGATCCCGGCCCAGCCCGAGA
>JANPWX010000385.1:432998-475176 GCA_024734555.1 Trochalopteron elliotii
TCTTGGTGTCTGTACTGAAAAAGCATTCAGAATGAGTCACCTGTCGTTACTCTGCAGCAGGGACGGCAGAGGTGACACATTTCCTGCTTCCCTACATCAGTGCTGTAAGGATCAGTGGCCTTTACCCGTGTCTTATCAGTGGGACCTGACAGGCAGTTGTGCAGGCTGTTCAGACACAACCCCATCCACCTCAGTTTGTTTAGGAAGGCACAGACCAATTCCTCTGTCCTTCCCTCAGCACTGTTCACTGGACAATTTGCTGGAGACAAAAAGAAGTGTCCCTTGGTAGGGCTTTGTCTCTGCCTGTCTGGCTGACAGAGCAGGGAAGAGGCAGGTTGACAATCCAGCAGTCATTCAGGAATTTCCCTTTTCCCCACATAATTCAACCATCTTTGCAGCTTTATCATTCCAGGTAACACGAACTTTCTGCCCTTGATGGTCTTGCCCTTCATTTTCCTTTGGAGTTTCTATTCCACATACTCCAGCCTGGGCAGGGTGTGGCTGCGTTCTTGCACTGGGAGAAACACTTCCAAGAGGGTTAAAACTTCCTTCACTTGCTCTTGATATTGGCAACAATCTGTGATACTCAAAGTGGAACTTAAAAAAAAACCTTAGAACTCCAAAGTGCCTGAAGATCAGGATAAATGTTTAAGAAAATCATAGTTATACGGAAAATTGAGGCTGGCCATTGCTGTTATATAATCTGCTTGCAAAGGAGCTTGTGAAAAAAAAAAGAAGTTTGAGTTTGTTTTCCTTCTTCCTGTTGAAAACGATGGGATAGGACAAGGTGTTAATAGTAATTTATCTCAGGACCTTGCAGCTGGCACATGGCAATTCCTTTCTGCCTCCTGGTGTTTGGAGGTCCCTCATTCTGTGCCCAGACAGCCTGGGAGTTGGCAGGGACACAGGGCCACTGCCCAGCAGGATGTTGACACAGCCTGGAGTACACCATTGCCCTGACTGTGCCCAGGGATTTGCACAGAGTGAAGCCTGTGTTGGGGATGTACAGTTTGCCCCCAGAACAGTGGGAAAAACTGACTTGATTCCACTATAAAATATTTAATGAGGAGAGAGATGGAGGGAGATAAGAACTCAAGGTAGATCTTGACTGACATAAGAGAATTTAAAGGAGGAAAAATTATAAAATTGTTCCTAGTGTAAGGAGAGTTAGTGAGGGGGTTTCTGCTGGGCAAAACAAGAGGGGCAGACCCCAACTGGTGCCATCAGGATGAACCTCCTGGGGGCTGCAGATTCCTGCTGAGGGGCAGCTCTGATCTCTGCTCTCTGTGACCAGGGACAGGACCCAAGGGAATGGCTGGAGCTGTGCCCGGGGAGGATTAGGCTGGATGTCAGGAAAAGATTATTTCCCCAGAGGGTGCTGGGACTCTGAACAGGCTTGCCAGGGAATGGTCACAGCCCCAAGGCTGCCAGAGCTCCAAGAGTGTTTGGACAACACTCTCAGGGATGCACAGGGTAGGGTTGTTGGGGTGCCTGTGCAGGGCCAAGGGTTGAACAGGATGATCCTTGTGGGTCACTTCCAGCTCAGGAGATTTTATGATTGCACCAGCCTGCACCTACACTCTCAGTAAGAAGCTGTGCCTCAGCAGTGCTCTGGGATGTGACTGAAGGTGCTCTTTGTGCCACACCACGTGAAAACGATAAGTCATGTGCAGGGCTTAGCTCTGGGCTTGGTGGCAGCTCAGGGTACAGAGATTCCCAGTCCTAACAGAGAGAGGGCTCCTCTGCAGCCCAGACAGTGCTGGTGAGCTGCCTGAGTGGACATGTTTGTTTTGTAGTAAGGGCAATATGCAGGGAGAAGTTGGGAATAGCTCTTCTGCTTTACTAAGCTCATCCTAGCCCAGGTAAATCAGTTTGCACAGGCACATAAATACCTTCAGCAGGTAGAGAATCTTCATTGTCTGTGAGCTTCATCCCCACAGAGCTTCAGCCCCTCTGCATCCACAAGGCAGTGCCTCAAACCTGTGTCAGAAGTCAGGAGTTATGGAATGTCTGATTAAAGGGACAGGCTGAGTCCGTGGCTGAGGCCAACAGTGGGAGAGTCAACAAGACCAATGCCAGGTTCTGGGTTGGGTCATAACAGTCCCATGGAATGCTCCCAGCTGGGGAAGGAGTGGCTGGAAAGCTGGGAAAAGATCTGGGAGTGCTGGTAACAGTGGCTGGACATGAGCCCAGGTGGGTAAGTAGGCCAATGGCACCTGGGCTGTTGCAGCCATGGTGTGTCCAGAAGGCCCAGTGTGGTGCCCTGTGCTGGTGCTGCTGGGGCACCTCCAGTCCTGGGGACAGCTCTGGGCCCCTCCTGACCAGAGAGACACTGAGGGGCTGGAGCATGTCTAGAGAAGGGAACAGAGCTGGGGAAGGGTCTGGAACACCAGGAGCAGCTGAGGGAGCAGCTGGTGGTTCAGCCTGGAGAAAAGGAGGCTCAGGGGAGACCTTGTGGCTCTGCACAACTCCCTGACAGGAGGGGGCAGCCAGGATGGGATTGTGCTCTGCTGCCAGGGAACAAGGGCCAGGACAAGAGGAAATGGCATCAAACTGCATCAAGGGAAGTTCAGGTTGGATATTGGGAAACATTTCCTGGAAAGAGTTGCCCAGCACTGGTACAGTCTCTCCAAGGCAGAGGTGGAGTCACCATCCCTGGAGGGATTTAAAAGCTGTGGATATGGCACCTGGGGACGTGATTTAGTGGTGGCCTTGGCAGTGCCAGAGGAATAGTTAGACTTGATGATCTTAGAGAGCTTTTCCAACTTAAATGATCCTATGAAACTCAGGTTGCTCGAGCCCCTCTCCAGCCATGTATTTAGCACTGCACCAGCAGGACATTGGGATGTGTGTCCACAATGAAATCAGAAGTCTCTCTGTTCTGTTCCCTTTCTTAGGTGAAAGCCGTGGTCTTAGACACTGGTTTTAGTTGCATTCACTTCATCTCTTGAAAGCTCTTCAGTTATAGTTAAATGGTTGTGTAGACAACTCCTAAAAACAAAGAGCCTTTAACAGCAGTTTTTCTTCATTTCTACCTCCCCACCACACACAAGCTTCACTTCTTAACCACTTGGAATGCAGGAAAAACATTGTGGGGCAAGCCAACAGTCTAGTCTTGTGTCCAGTCAGCAGCACTGACTAACAGAAGGTGCTAAGAAGAATAAACAAGGCAAGAGGTACAGAAGTACCTCACATCTTGCTTATTTTCCTTTTTATCTCAGAGAGTCAGAAAAATGCAGCGAACATGGAGCTTCAGTAGAAGAATGACCTTGGATTCCCCTTAAGTGACATGTCCTCTGATGCCCTTTTTCTCAGGTATGTGGAATGTGGTTGGTTGGTTGGTTGGTTGGTTGGTTGGTTGGTTGGTTGGTTGGTTTGTAGGGGAAAATCTGTCAGCTCAGAAATAAAATTAAGGCACTATGAATATTTAAATGTGAAAGGAAAAGTATATTCAGACTGACTGCTTGGAGCTGGGAATTGCATACCCAGGTACATAACATTTATAACACGGAATGTAATGCAAAATCTGCATTTCTCTTTCAAATTCCCAATATGCTCATACTAGAGATGGGATTATGAAGTCACAGTCATTTCTGCATTGCAGAATTAAAATCAAGATCAGATGGCAAACTTTAGCTTAAAAATGGGCAAGAAATCAGGCAATTTGTATTCTGTCAATCTGTTCTTATTCACTACATAGCCTGTAAAACACCTTTACCTGTCAGCAACCAGCTTTCTCACAAACAGCTGAACCTTCACCTCTACAAGGCCATAGTTGTCCATTCTATGCCAGGGTTGTGAAGGTTGACCAGCTCTGATCTCTCACAAGATTCACCCACTTTTGTTTCAACATTTTTCTCGCCTTGAGACTTTATAGTCTTTGTGCTTCTTCTTTCTTCCATTTCTCTTCCTCCTTTCTTTCAGCCTGTCCACCCCAGGCCATGCCCTTCTAAAACCTCTCAGTGCTGTACATCCTTCTAATTTGTTTAAACATTATTTTGCTTTTCTCACATACAGCTCTTTGCCTGAATGCCCTTGGATGTGCAGTCTCCATTATTTGCTCTTCACCTTTGTCCTTTTTCATCTTCCATTTACAGTCTCCAGTTTCAACTATGTTTAAACACTTTTTCTCCTCTTCTCTCCAGTGACCATCAGGAAACACTTTTTTCCTGTGAGGATGACTGGCCCTGGTCATCCCAGGCTGCCCAGAAAGGTTGTGATATCTCCATCCTTGGGGTGTCATCCTGCACTACTGGCTCTGGTGGCCCTGCTTGAGCAGGGGGATGGCCCAGGTGACTTCCAGAGCTCCTTCCCCCCACTCAGCCACTCTGGGATGCTGAAATAGTTCTGATTATGTTTGAAACTAGTAGCAAATGACTTTGCTTTTGCAGCAAGAGTAGGGAGGACTCACAGTTCTCTCTGTGTGAGATCACCAGGGTGACCCTTCTTGCTCTTAGAGAACTGGGGTGAGACACAGATTTGCTGTCAGGCTGGGATTTAGGGAACTGGACAGCATGAGTACAGAATCATCATTTCAGTGCACTGCACATGGATCTTTTCCTCCTGCAAGTAAAACAGCAACTGCTGTGAGCAACCCTTGAATTTGAGGGTTGTGGTTGGTAGCAGTGAGCTCAGATAGCTGAGAGGTCGTGAAGCCAGGCTGGATGGCTCAGCAACCTGCTCTAGTGAAAGGTGCCCCTGCCCTGTTAATATCAGTATTGTTATTATTGATACTACAACCCGTGGGAAAGTTCTGATTCATTCTCCACAAAAGAATTGGGTTTCTGTTCTCAAACCTCCATTGGTGGTGTCTTCCAAAAGTTAACTTCACAGTGTAGAATAAATAGATCTAAACATTATTTCAGTTTTTTATTTAATCCAAAATATGTTTTTTTGTAATATTTTCACTGACATTTCATCCTAAACATTAATAAATTTAAAATGCAAACTAATTTTAAAAATTTGTTGCAGAATGGCAAAGTCATTTGAGGTACCTCAGCACGGGATTTGAGAGAGCCCATCAGCACATTATGGAGAGACAATGAAATGAGACTCTGAAGCAAAGGGGACTCAGAGTAGAAAATAAAACCTATGTGTGTGCAACTAAATGATGGCAGGGTTAGATGGGATGTTGGGATATTCCTCCCTGTGGGGGTGGTGAGGCCCTGGCACAGGTTGTCCAGACAGCTGTGGCTGCCCCATCCTTGGAAGTGTCAAAGGCCAGGTTGGGCAGAGCTTGGAGCAACCTGGGATAGTGGAAGGTGTTCCTGCCCATGGCAGAGGAGCAGAAGGTGGAACAAGGTGGGGTTTAAAGTCCCTTCCAACCCTGGGACTCTGTAACAGATGTTGAATCATACAGTTTGACAGGGAATAATTGAGGGCAGGTATTAAAGTAATTTTGGGTCATTTCCTCTACATCTATCCAGCTAAGTGTTAATAGAAGTTGGAGGCTCCACCACAGCCACCATCAGTTGCAGTGTCAGTGCAGGGACACGTTCTCTGTCAGCTCATTCTACTGACTTGGTGTTGTGACACAAGGCTGAGAAGAAAATGGAGTCACTCACTCACAGTGACCCACTTGACCCTTTTCTGGCAGCAACAAATCCAAGCCACATAGTAAAATGACAGTACTGATTTCTAATGATCCTCTAAGAATTTCAGAATTATCATTTCCAGATTTAATTCTGCTTATAGATGATTTCTTCTGTGAAGTCAGTGTTCACTTTGGGTTTGCAGGAGAGGACTGAGAGCAATATCAAGGAAAGCAAAACTTCAGAGTCTTCGTAGTAAAATCCTAGTTAACCTTTGAGAATCTCATTAAACCTTTGAGAACTCTCAGTAAACCCTTGAGAACTCAGTAACTTTGAGAATCTCAATAAACGTTTGAGAACTCTTAGTAAACCTTTGCATTTGGTTCTTCACAGTGTTTGGAGGCAGAAGTCAGCCCTGAAATGTGGTGGTTCCAGCAAGGCCTCTCATTCCTGCCCGTGGCACTGGTTGTGTGGTCGGCAGCATCGTTTGTGTTTTCCTACATTACTGCAATTGTCCTGCACCACGTTGACCCTTTGGTGCCCTACATCAGGTCAGTGATGTCCACCCTGTGTCAGAGCACTAAACTGACCCTGCTCCTGTGAATTCTTCCCAGCTCCAGAGTTAAATAGCAGTTCTTACCCACCAGCTCCAGGTCTAAAGTTACTGTTTATAGCCGTTATATATATAGTTATAGGTGATATTAAACTGACAGAGGGGAAATTCAGGTTCAATGTTAGGAAGAAATTCCTTTCCTGTGAGGGTGGTGAGATCCTGGCACAGGCTGCCCAGAGATGCTGTGGCTGCCTCATGCCTGGTAGTGTCCAAGGCAGGTTTGACGGGGCTTGGAGCAACCTGAGATGGTGGAAGGTGTCCTTGGTTGGAATGAGATAGTTGAGATGATCTTTAAGGTCCCACCCAACCCATCCTGGGATTTGTGTGTTGCTCTATTTAAAGGTGTCTGGTTTTGTGCCAAGCTCTAAGCTTTGGCTCTGTGAACATACCCTTAAAATGATGATGAACAAGGGCACTGGGGGTGCCTCACCACACCCCTGCTCCGAATGAAGCCACTCGCTGCCACCAGGTTTGTTGCACCAGTAAATCCATATGAAAATCTACATTGCCAACTTTTTTCCATCAAGGCTGACATATAATTCAAGCTTTGCTCTTTCAGTTCTCCATGTTCTTAATTTTTCCAGTTTTAATCCTTTTTATTCACCTTTTATGGCATCAAGATCAATATGAAAGGAACAGTTAGGATTCTCAGCACCATCATTCCCTGCTCCAAGGCTAGATTGTCTTTACCATGGTGATTTCTAGAGCTCTAAAACCAGCACAGCATAGTTTGAGTAATGAAAAATTCAGTGAAAAACATCCAGGAGGGGCTTTTTTTTACATGTCCTTTGTAGACTGAAATAAGTAAAGTTGTGTTGGAAGTATTTTTAATATAGATATAAATAATATAGGATATGTGTCACTCCATTTATCTTTTCCAGTGATACAGGGACAATACCACCTGAAAGATGCTTATTTGGGATCATGTTAAATGTGTCAACCTTCTTGGGTGAGTACAGAAAGCTGTCCTTGGTGAGCTGCAGGCAGTTCTAGAATGCAACGGCTTTAGACAAGTTCACTTCCTTCTCCAGGTCATTAAACAGCCCAGAATTCTTACTTTAAATACTGAGCAATAAATCTCAATTCTCTTAAGCAATTCAAAGTGTGTGTCAGGGATGTTATCCACAAATTGCCAGTATGGCAATTGTGGATTCCAGAAGGGCAAAAATCCATTAAAAAAACTAACAGAAAAGTAAAAGCAATAAAAATGCAAATTCAAGGCAGTCACCTTACCTGTGCTGCAACAATGGAGGGGGGAAAACAACCTAATATGGCTTTAAAATACAATAGATTTGAAAAATTGATTAATTTGACTTGTTTGCCATTATATTATTTCAATTTTATAATTGAAAATCTAGCCTTTGAGCTTTCCTATTTCACTGTGCCCTAAAAAAATTCTTGTATATTAAGAGTTGCCTCTATCACTCAGCATCTTCCCAGGTAGAAAAAGACACTGCTCCACAGCAGGACTCTTACTGCCTGTGGCTCTCTTTGGCAGGGATAGCCACCATGTATGTCCGGTACAAACAAGTGTCTGCCCTGAGCCCAGAAAATCCCAAGATTCTCAGGCTGAATAAACTGGGCCTCCTGCTGGGATGGATGAGCTGCTTTGGACTCTGCATTATTGCCAATTTCCAGGTTTGTGCTCCACCTGCACTGCTCTGCTCCTGCCAGAGCTGTGTCTATTCTGAGATACCTGATAAACTGGGGATTTACAGAAAGCAACTTCCATGGCAAACTGCTTTTTTGTGAAATTCTCTACAGAGAGCAGTTAAAAAAATATAAGGTTTGGCTTATCATTTGTTAGTTATTCCTTATTTGCTTTGGGACTTGTGAGCAGCTGTTCATGTCATTTCAAAACATTCATAACCACCAAGCATTGCAGAAGCCACACTTGGATCTCCTTCCAGGTGGGTTGAAAGCCTGAGATCCAGATTGAAACCCTACAACTGTGGCTCAGGAGAATCAGGTATCAAATAGTAAAAACTTGTTACAACTAGAAGTAAAGGCAACAAAACCACCCAACCCCACAAGCCCAGCTCTGGAAAACCTGCCCTCTCAGGTAGATTTTTCTTCAAACTTTCTCAAATTCTTGAAAATTCTGCAACATTAATTCTTTTGATTTTCTCCATCCCAGGTCTCTATTTTTTTTTCTCCCCAATACTTTCCACTCCAAAAACACCAAATCTGATATTCTTGCTCGTCACACCATGAGCAGGTCCCCATCGTTGGCTTTATTTGCCAGGTGACTGCATAATTGCCAGCCTTACTACATTAATTACTTGATGGATCTGGGGGGCTTCATTGTGGTGCCTGTAGCCACCACAGGCTGCAGGGTCACTTTGGGCTCCGGCTGGATTAGGAACAGGCAAAACCAAAGAGGAAAAGCTCATGGGAAGGGAAGCTCCACCTTTTTCCTATCACAACTCCTCAAGTGCTTCAGCAGCCCCTATCTTAGAAACCTCAGCACTCTCATTCTAGGCATTTTTTTTCTTTTGGAGGCCTCAATCTATTTACTATTTTCTAGAGCCCTCAGAGGTCCCAGCCTCCCATTCCACACCCACCAAAAAGAATCCTCCAGGCTCTGCTCAACTTCATGATTTCCCTCCACTGCCCTCAAGAAAGGGTTTTTCTACTTTCTTTGTATTTCAGAATAATCAAAACCTAGGATGTGCATGTTGATTTGATAACAGCTCGTGTATCATTTAATCTTGAGCAAAACAAAAGTTGGAAGTGATGCACCTGCATATCGCTCTGAAATCCAGTGGTGATTGAAGACCCCAACGTGTGAAAACAGAGAATTCCTCTCTGCTGACACCTCCCTGCACAGCGCATGATTTTGGAGCACACACCTTTGCTTATTTCTTAAATGGAAATTCTCACTGTGAATGCAGCACTTAAAATTCATTTGTGTAAAGGAAGTGCACAAAGAAAAGCCTGATCTTAAGAGTTACTCAGTGAGATACACAGAGAGCCTCATGTTTTAGGGAAGAAAACATCTGCACGATTGGGGTGCAGGAGGCTACCAGGCCTTGCCTTGTGAAACAGGTCAGATGACACTTTCTGTTCCCTGTCTCTGGCTCATGTGCTAAGCTGGGGATGAGAGGAAAGGGCTGAAGACACGTGGGTTTTCACACACGTATAGTTTAATAATAAATTTTTGGTCGGGTTGGGTTTTTTGGAATATCTTCTGGTTTTAGTTATTTTTGCTATTTGACACTTGATTCTCCTGGTGATGTTTTTAAGTATTGCTGCTTGATTGAACCTTGTTCCCCCAGAGTATTTCAAGACACTAATTTGACAAACAGCCTTTATTCAAACCAGAGTTCATTCAGAAAAATGCAAAACCTCATTATTTATAATCCAAAATTGGGTACCAGAATCATATTGTGTCTGTCCTGTATTACATAATCTTCCATAGATTCACAGGTTCCTGGGGTAGAAATGTTGTCATTCCCATTCCCTGTCCCCCTGCAGGGATTCTCTCACCCAGTTCCTGTGATATCATCCATTTATGAGACGAGCTCTCACAAATTCCTCTACTGAAGTAAAGCTGTGACCTGTAACTTCACCACAAGAATTTAACAAAAGCAGAAATTCCAGAGGCTGGCAGGTTCTAGCTTCTAGACATGTCTCAATGGGGCTTCCAAGAAAAGTCTCCTGAGGACTGGTACAGTCCAGAACTGCTTAGCTCGGGATGGGAGAAGGTCACTGAGGGGTGGATGCCAGAGGTTTACAGAAGAAAATGAAACCAGGTTTTCACAGGCTTTCTTCCCCTAGAAATGCGTCCTGTACTACATCCACGTGCTGGGAGCCTGCCTGACCTTTGGGGTGGGGTCCATTTACATGCTGGTTCAGACCATCCTGTCCTACCTGATGCAGCCAGAACTTCACAGCAAAGACATCTTCTGGGCCCGCCTGGCTGTGTTCCTGTGGAGCTGTTCCAGCATCCTGAGCAGTATCCTTTGCCTGGGCAGTGGCACCAAAACGCACCAGCCTCCACAGGATTTACACCTACTTGAACTGAACCACCGCCATATGCCCCAAGAGGCATATCATCCTTGATTGTACAGCCTGTAGTGTGTCCTGTTCTGTATTCCAACCTGGGAATTTCAGGGAAAATGGTTAATCCCTTTAATATTTTTAATATCCCCCCTGGATATTAAAAAAAAGGTAAGAGGGATGGTTACTACCTTTTTTCCTCCCCTTTCCTACTGCACACCAGAGACTGAAAATAGGAAAAATAAGAGTTTATCCCCAAGAGGTCTGACTGAATTAAGAAATATGGAGCCAAAGGGACTTGTGCTTAAGGGAGCGGGTGGTTTCAATGGGGGGAAAAAAACAGGTAAGAAATTAAAGTGTCTTCATGAGAACAGGAATGTTAGAGTGTTAGAGCTGGATACAACTGAAAAAGAAGCCCAGAATGTAGCACAAGAGGAAATATACTAACAGACCGTGTGGAGCAGGGCTGGCTGTGCCAGCTGGCTCTGGAACAGGGATGATGTGCTGGCACTTGCCAGAGAGACAAGTCTGGAGCACATTTCAAGGGTGAGTCAGGGGGGACTTTGACCTCTGATCTTCTCCCTGCCCATCCTGCAGTTCAAAAAACAAGGTATTTCTGACTGGCATTCCCTACCAGCTCCCCTCAGCGTCAGAATCCATCACCCCCTTTAGCTCTGGGTTCCAAGTGCTGGAAGCAACTGTGGGGTTTAGAGAAAGAGAGAAGCACAGGATGGTTTGCATTGGAGGGACCTTCTAGTCCTGCCCTCTTGCAGTGGGAATCCATTCCCATTTATCCATATATTTATATAACAAATGTGGGCAAACCCACTCAGAAGTAGAGGCCTTTATCCTCTCCTGAATCATTGAAACAGTCAGGAAACTGCACCAGAACAGTTCCCCTGCTCACCACAATGGACTTGAACATTGGATTTAAAAATTAAACTCAGTGTCAAACAGAACAACACCAAACCTGAATTTCAGAGACATGAGTTGCAAAACGCATTGCTTAAACACTGTTCCATCTGCAGCTGTATCCAGGTGTGGAGTCCCTGCAGCCCCTCGACATAATACCCAGGGTCTGGCCTTGGCAGGACAGACCATAGTGACCTGCCCAGCCTGAGAGAGGGGACTTCCCAGTGGTGCTCTGCACACGATGGTTTGCCCTAGTTCCCCCCCTCCCTAATGCCCCTGGCCGTCGGTTTCTCCTTTCCTCTGTGTCTCCATTGGCTGTGGGACCCGGTGACCGGCCCTGTCTCCCCTATGGGATACTGACCTTACCTGTCCTTTGCTCCGCCCCCACACCTCAGGGTCATGGGCTGCTGAAGCTCATACTCGAGCCTGAGACATGCTCAGCCCTTCTGGCGCTGGGTTTCCCTTCGGCTCCTGGTAGTAAACCTGGCTGGAACTGATCTGGTGCCAAGGCCTTCTGCCTCTCCTTGCTGAGTGAGGGACGTGGCGTGTGTGGATGGGTGAGCTTGGCTGCTTTGCCTGAGTTTCCCCAAGCGGCCTTTTCACCCGCGAGGCTTACTGGTGTTATAAATGATCAACTAGCCAATTGGATAGAAAGAATAAATTTTATTTTTCCATTTTAAATCTATTTGGGACAGCTACAGGGAACAACATTCGAATGTTGGGTGAAACAGACGACTGACAGCAGGGTTGCTATCTCGTACTGTTCCACCATTTGCTGGTAGTTGAGTTTGGGTTTTTATATTGTATTTTGTGCCTCTTGGCAGCAGAGGTATTGTGTTTTTCAAATTCAAACCCAGTCTTTCACTTGATGATGAACTCTGAACAGATTTCCTGGTGCTGGGTGGTGTCTGAAAGGATTTTCCGGGAATCCTCTTTTGGGATGATGATGTCGTCAAATTCAGGGTCCACCCTCGAAATGGGTGTTGATGTGTTGATGGTGGGTTGATGGTGGGTTGATGGTGGGTTGATGGTCTGGGTGCCTAAGATTTGATTAGCTCAAGGAGCTACATCCTGGCAAGCCACCCTCCTTTCTGGTGTAAATTGAGATGTTAGTTTGTATACAAAGTATGTCCTGGTATTTGGTGAACGCCCATCCTAGTTTGGGAATTAAGGTTACTTTTTATACTCACAGGGTTATAGAAAATATACATTCTATCATCTACTATAACTTCTTTCTATGTTTTAATTGCACGAATTTATAATTACATCTATTACACTGGGCTCTAGGTTTCAGCTCCACTCCTAAATAACACCATGTCACATTCAGGCCACTGATTTAATCCCCACCAATCCCACTTATTTCCAGGCTGGCAGCCAGTACCAACACTGAACTATATGTCCCATTTCCCAAGGTTGGAGCATCTCGCTGGGCTCCCATCCCTGCCGCTGCAGGATTATAGAATCTGTAGGAGTCAGAGGAGCAGGAACAGTGGGGCACAGGCTTGTTACCCATCATGAAGGATCCTCACCTGCTGAGGGGCCTTGGCAGAAAGCAAGGAAATCATCCAAGAAACCTAGAGAATTGTATTTAACAGAAATTTTTGGTGCTAGGAAACAAGATTTTCAGCTTTGAATAGGGAGGAACCAAACTGGGGGGGAGCTAAAATATGTTCTATGAACAATATGATCTGCTGCAAGTTACATTCCTCTTACAGATACCAAAAGCCCACAAACCTCAAATCTGTAAAGGTTTTTGTGCCAATGTAGTCTAACCAAAATTATAGGGAAGTTGTAGAAATAACGATATATTCATATATAGCAATGAAAGGGAAAGAGAAGGGAAATTATTGTTCTAAATTAACGGCTCGTAATAAGGGAAAGATGAGAAAAGGGAGAAGTCTGTGGCCTTGGGTTAAATGGCTGTAACAGGTACTGGAAGACAGAAGAAAATGTATTTTTTGTTAGCTCTGGGGTCACAGCAGTGCCCACCCCTCTGCTGGCACTGCTGGGGCACCACCAGTCCTGGGGACAGCTCTGGGCCCCTCCTGACCAGAGAGACACTGAGGGGCTGGAGCATGTCTAGAGAAGGGAACAGAGCTGGGGAAGGGTCTGGAGCACCAGGAGCAGCTGAGGGAGCTGGGGGGCTCAGCCTGGAGAAAAGGAGGCTCAGGGGAAACCTTGTGGCTCTGCACAACTCCCTGACAGGAGGGTGCAGCCAGGATGGGATTGTGCTCTGCTGCCAGGGAACAAGGGTCAGGACAAGAGGAAATGGCATCAAGCTGCATCAAGGGAAGTTCAGGTTGGATATTGGGGAAAATTTCTTCCTAGAAAGGGTGGTCAGGCACTGGCCCAACTGCCCACGGCAGTGAAGGAGTCACCATTCCTGGAGAGATATAAAAGGCATGTGGATGTGGCACTTAAAGAACATGGGTTTATGGTGGCCTTGGTGCTGGGGAACAATTGGACTCAACCTCAGAGGTCTTTTCCAAACTAAACAATTCTCTGAATCTATGAAAATACTCTTGGTCCTGTGGTGGAGTGTAACAGCAGAACTACTAGCCCAGAGCAAGGCATTTGATGACTCACTGTAATGAGGGGGGGCAGGGGGAGGGGGTGGGAACCAGCTACTTTTATGTCACAATGATTAAATTCTTCCCACTGCAGCAGGAACTCGGGCAGATAAGAAACAGCTCCTGGAGCTGTCCAGTTCAATTAGCAGAAAATTGGGTGTCTATGGTACAATCAGTAACCAGAGCTCCTAAACCACTCATGTCCATTTTTTAATAAGCTTTGGAAGTCTGGCAATGTTTTTGCCAGGAAGTTCAGCCTTGTTCACCACAAAAATTAATCTTTCACATCAGGAGTCTCTTGATGTTTAATCTCATTATCCACTGAAGAAGTTAATATCTTAATCCTATGAAAATCAGGTTGTCTATAAATTAATGATCTGAGTTTTGGTTGTTGTGTTGCACTTTTTTGCGTGCACCTTCCCTCTGTAAGATGTTGAAAAAGTGACATCAAACACTCCAGAAAGATCCAGGATTGGATTAAATGGGAGGTCACTGTCACATGGGGTGAAATCCAAAGCACTTCTGAAACCTTGACTAAGAGGGAAACAGAGAAGCCAAAAATCCTCTTTGCTGCAGTTGATACAGGATTCTAACCTGTGGCCCACAGCAAGTATTCAGGGTGGTTGAGACATTGAAAAGCCATCAGAGAAAGAGACCTAGACTCTTATTAGGGTGAGAAATACCAGTAAAATTAAATTAAAATGCTCAGCAAAGTGCTCACATCTGATCATAGGTTAAACACTTCCATGAGCAAGCTGTGTTTGATTAGAGGAATAATGAGAGGCAGCACACAGAGAACAGGAATGATGGATTTAGGTTCAAATTAACCTTTTCACATGACAATAACCGGTGGGGTGGGACAAGCTATGGGTTGAAGGGCACAATGTGAACAGTCCATGGCACTATTACTGCTCCTCAGGCTGAGACCTCACAGCCTCAGCTTGACAGAGTCTGCAATTTCCATGTTCCTCATTCTTGGCCTTGAATCTTCCTTAACCTCTTCCTCAGTGTTTGTGTCCTCAGTTGTGTTGTACAGTGGCCTGTATGGACAGAACCTGGTGCAGAAGCTGCACTGGGATGCCCAGGAAAGAGTAAGTGGTTTGAGGGGGAGGAATGGAGACCAAATCCAGCTGGATTTGGAGGGACAGGTGGGAATTTCTTGCAGCTCACAACACAGTCTGGGGTGGGAGAGGAGAGAGCTGTGCCAGCCAAACCAGCCAGCAGCTCCTTGGAATTGTGGGATCCTAGACTGGGGTGGATTTGGACAGACCTTAAAGCCCATCGAGTCCCACCCCCTACTATAGGCAGGGACACCTCCCACTATCCCAGGCTGCTCCAAGCCCTGTCCTACCTGGCCTTGGACTTCCAGGGATGGGGCAGCCACAGCTGCTCTGGGCAAGCTGTGCCAGCATTTGCTGAAGTTCTGATCTCACAAAACTGATGGATCCTCAAGTGTAACTCTAGATTTATTCCTCCTGCATCTTGAGGAGGGCCTTGAACCTCCCTGCTCTTTGTTAGTTGAGCTCTGGGTTGAGCCTTTGGGTTTTGCAGGTGGGTATCAAATTCCCAGTGGGCATCATCCGAGTTGGAGCAGGTGTTTTCCTGGTCATTCTCATTTTTCAGCACTGCATTCCTGGACATTCCAGATACAATAAGGGATTTTGGTCACCAGTAGGAATAGTTATGGATGCAGGATTCTCACATGGGATGTCACAAGTCACAAACCATCCTTGTGCCACTGCAGGTCCAGAGCAGTTCTCACATGGATTTTTTTCCCCTCTGTAACACAGGGCTACACCCCCCATATCATCAGCACCGTCTCTGAGTGGTCACTGGCATTCTCCTTCCTCAGCTTCTTCCTCACCTACATCCGTGACTTCCAGGTAAAACAAAGTTAATGTTCCCTGTTTCTGAACAGCCCAGTGTGGTGCAGCAGGGCAGCCTTAGATTTTATGGGATCATGGAGTCATTTTGGTTGGAGAAGACTTTTAAAGGTGATGGAGTGCAGCCATTAACCTGGCATGGATCAGTCACCAGGGCTGGAGACCCATGAGCAGCTCTAAGTGACCCCTACAGAGTCTGTGTTACCTGCTGTTACCTGTCTGTGATACCCCTGCTGTGTTACCACAGCTCCAGCATCAGGCTGGCTTTAACTGGCCTTGACTCTCCCTGACTGGCTTCACTTCCAGACTTGTCACAGCCACAGGGTCCTTTTCCTCCAGGACAAGGCAAATGATGGAGCCAGTCCAGAGAACAGCTAGGAGTCAGGCACATGGTTCTGAGCTGATCTGGTAGTGTTTCCAAAAATCTCTGGTGTTTCCTCAGGCCACTGAAACTCCCAGTGCCGAGGGAGCCACTCACAGGGAGTCCCTTTGCTTTCCCTCCACAGAAAATCTCCCTGCGAGCCGTGGTCAGCCTGCAGGGCCAGACCCTGCACGAGAGCCCAGGGAGCTTCAGGGCAGAGGAGCAGGCGCTGCTCATAGCAGGGAGCATCTGATGGATGGAGAGAACTCAGGAATTTAATAGCAATAGCAGCTGTTATTTCTAAGCATTTTTTTAATATAAAAAAATTATGAAGTGATTGTCTCTTACTTGACATCATGGGCTTTGCTATTAACCCACAGCAATGCAAATGTTACCAGTACTGTGAATAAGTCTGTGACATTTCTACGTTTTCCAATGTCATGAAGGATTAAATGAAGGTTGTTAATGAGTTGTGTCTCCTCGTCTCTTCCTCCACACCCAGTTTGACCTGCCTGACCCTCCTCTCTCCATTGCTCCTTTTGGATGGCAGAGCCTCCAGCCTCACCTCTGCTCCCCTTGGGCCCAGGGGGCTGATCTGTGCCCTGCACTTTGGGCCAGATGGGATGGAACCCCAAAGCCACCCCATCCTTTGAGCAGCCCATAGGGGAAAACCTCTTCACACCACAGCCTGCTCTGGAATTCAAGAGGCAACTGAGAAGTTCCCTCCTGATGGAAGGGCAGCCCTGTGCTGGCTCTGGAGAGGAGTGACAGGGAGCAGCATGAACCACACAGGCATGGAATCCCAGAAGGGTTTGGCTTGGAAGGGATCCATGCCATTCCACACCCTGCCTTGGGTAAGGACGCAAGGACACCTTCCATTAGACCAGCTTGTGCCAAGCCCTGTCCAACATGGCTTTCCCTCCCTCCCTCCCTCCCCCTGGCAGTTGGAGCTGATGAGCAGGTTGACCCAGGAATTCTCATGCCAAGCGTCCCTGTTGCACAGGTGGAAGAGTTAGCCAAGGCAGCCCATGTCCTCCTGTTCCCTCCCAAGCCAAAAGCTGTCTTTTAAACACCCGAGAATGCAACCTGTTCTCGTATCCTTGACATCCCTGGTGCTCCCCAAGAGCCTCCAACCTAAGCCAGGTGTCCTTCCTCCAGCTGCTTCCAGCAGCTCCCAGAGTGCTGACAGCCCTTATCCCCAACCCTGTGGAGTGTCTGTGTGCTCCAGAGGCCAAACTCCACGAGCCTCTAAGTGCCAGACACACCAGCTGGTTCCAGGGTCAATCCATAGGGACAACCTCCCATACTGCAGTCATGCTCAGACCAAGCCAGAAGCTTTAAAACAAGTATCTCAAATTCTACCAAAGTACAGCAGATTAAGGGGATATTTGATTGCACACAGACTTACCAAGTACTTCCATGGCTGCCTCTGAGCCCTGCTTGGCAGGAATAGCTCAGCTCCCTTTCCAAGTTAGTTCTCAAGGCTTGTACATGAGCTCCAGCACATTTCCTCCCACACCAGAATTCCTTACTATGGCATCTTCCCTTCCTGGAGGAGCAGGCAAAGCACCAGGAGAGAAATTAATCTGAGCTGGAGGCCTGGAAACCCCAGCAGTTCCCCGAGTAGCTTTTATCCCTGATTTAAATGGGATGTCTGTAACTGCATTTCCAGCCTGGCTCAGCCAGACTTCAGATAATCCACAGGGTGGAAACAACATTCGGGGCCAAAAGATGCATTACTACTGAGGGCAGTGGGGTGAGAAGACAGGTGGATGTGATTCACGTAGAGTCACAGAGAACCCTGGGCATCATGGCCTGGGAAGGTTTCCCAAGTATTGTATTTTTACCTGCTGATGAATCCTTAGGGATCCCAGCTGCCCTGGAGAGCTGCACACTTGGCCACACATTTCCTAAGCAGGGAATAGGTAAACCCCAGTTTCCGATTAACTGCTCCAATGTAGAAAACGTGATGCTTCAGCTGAGAGAATCCTTTACCTCCCTCAATGCTCATTGGACAAATGGTTTAAGCAAGAGATGGTCCCAACAGTGATGGATTCCTTGTGGAGGAGAGAGAGCTCTTTGCCTGATATGATGGGAGGAGAAGAAAAACCCCAAGTGATTCATTCATGTGTAGTCCTCAAGGAGGCTCTAGAAGGCATCTGTCTGCTCACAGGGCTTTCCTCACCACCCCTTCACTGCTTTCTCCATGGATCCCTGTGAAACATGGGAGGTTGATCTGATGACAGACATCCAACTTGCTGCTCCCAGAAGCAATTCTCGCCCCAGAGAGCAGGAATTTCTCTGTAACTTAATGTCACTGTGATGAGCCAGCCATGGCAGACTGAGGTTTAGGTTGGACATTAGGAAATATTTCTTCACCAAAAGGATTGTCCAGCCCTGGCACAGCTGCCCATAACAATGGAGTCACCAGTTCTGGAGGGATTTTAGAAAACCATGTGGATGTGGCACTGGAGGACATGATAAATGGTGGCCTTGGCAGTTCTGGAGAACGGTTGGATTCCATGATTGCAGAGGGCTTTTCCAACCTCAAAGATTCTGATTTTACTCCCCAAACCAGTACATTCCTGGGTTTACTGTTAAACCCCCAAAGCCCCCTCAGGGCTCCCCCACCAGCCCAGCACCATGTGCTGGGATTCCTGCTCATCTGCAGATCCATGGAAGTTCACCCTCAGAGCACCCAACTCTTCTCTGTTTAACAACCTCCTCAATGCCAGGAAAACCCTTTTACTGCTCTCTCACCCTTTGCCAAGACACAGGGATGAGCAGCACCAAGAAGCAGCTCCCGGCTCCCAGCTGCTCCAGAGTTACACACCCCCTGTGAACCCCTGCCTTTTTCCCCTTCTCTGCAGCCCCACCAACAGAGTCATGATCCAGGGTCTGGGTTGGGTCCCACCTCCCATAGGATCATCATGGTTGGAAAAGATCTTCGAGATCATCCATCCAAGTCCATCCCTCATTGCCACTGTAGCTCCATAAACCCTAAATCACATTACCCAGCAAGATCCAGACACCCTTTAAACAACTCCAGGGATGGTGCCTCCACCAGCTCCCTGGGCAGCCCCTTCAAGTGCCTGGCCAGCTGAGCACTGAACAGACTTACAGGGTCCCTTAATAGCCCTGACCAGCCTCCTGGGACCTCCTCACATACTCATGGCCAATGAGCTCCACATAGCCCGAGCTTGTGCATCCAGCCCTGGCCTGGGCTGTTGTGGTGACCCTGGTTCAGCTCTGCCCCAGGATTTATTCTGTGGACTGTCCTCCGACCTCAATTCACAGAATCCCAAGATGGTTTGGAGGGAAGGGACATTAAAGATCATCTCATTCCACCCCTGTGTCATGGGCAGGGACACCTTCCACTATCCCAGGTTGCTTCAAGCCCTAGCCAACCTGACCTTGGACACTTCCAGGCATGTGGTAGCCACAGCTTCTCTGGTAAACCTGTGCCAGGCCTCCCCACCCTCCCAGGGAAGAATTCCTTCCCAATATCCCATCTAACCCTGCCCTCTGGCAGTGGGAAGCCATTGCCCCTTGCCCTGTCACTCCGTTCCTTGTCCCAATTCCTTCTCCAGCTCTCCTGGAGCCCCTTTAGGCATTGAAAGGGGCTCTAAGGTGTCCCCAGAGCCTTCTCTTCTCCAGGCTGAACATTCCCAGCTCTCCCAGGCTGGCTCCAGAGCAGAGGGGCTCCAGCCCTCTGAGCATCTCAGTGGCCTCCTCTGAACTTGCTCCAGCAGCTCAACATCCTTCTGCTGCTGTTGAGTTCCAGGGCTGGAGACAGTTCTGCAGGTGGGGTCACACCTGAGTGGGGCAGAGGGGCAGAACCCTGCTCCCCTGCTGCCCACGCTGGGGGACCAGCTGAGGGCTTGGGGGATTTCTGGGCTGAGGCATGTCCAGGTCTCACCCACTGACACCCCCAAGTCATTGCCCCAGGGCTGCTCCATCTGCTCACTCCCAGCCTGGGGCCTTGAACTTGACCTTGTTAAACCTCCTGAGTTTTCCATGGGCCACTTCTGAGCTTGTCCAGGTCCCACTCAATGATTCTCTCCCGCAGGGGTGTCCCTGCCCCCTCAGCTCAGTGTCACCTGCAAACGTGATCAGGGTGCCCCTGATCCCTTCATTTGTCATTAATGAAGATGTTAAATAATGCTGGTCCAGTACAGATGCCTGAGGGACACTACTGATCCCAGTATGGACCTGTGAGGGACACCACTGGTCACTGATGTCCATTGGGACTCTGTTGACCACAACCACCTGGATGTGATCATCCCACCCATTCCTTATCCACCTGACTGACAGACCCCATTAAATCCATCTCTCAAATGTAGAGAAGGGTACTGGGGTGAACCACGTCAAAGAGTCACAGAAGTCTAGATAAATGACATCTGTCAGCCTTCCCTTATCACTCATGGAGTCACTCCTGTTGAGCTTCTCATCCACCAACACCCCCAGGTCCTTCTCTTCAGGGCTGCTCCATTCATATCCCAGCCTGGAGTTGTGCTGGGGGTCACCCCAAACCACAGGCAGGATCTCATCCTTGGCCTTGTTGAACTTCATGGGGGTCACACAATCCCAACCTCTCCAGCCCATCCAGGTGCCTCTGGATGCCCCATCCCTTTCCTCCAGTGTGTGACCCCACCAAACATCTCACTGTCAGCACCATGCTGAGGGTGCCTCAATCCCACCTGTCCATGTCACTGATAAAGACAGCACCGGTCCCAACACTGACCCCTGGGGGCTCCACTTGTCACTGGGCTCCACTCAGAAATACTTGTCTACAGCTGCAGACCACAACCCTTTGAGTGCCACCATCCAGACAATTCCTTAACCTGTGAGTGTTCCACCCGTCAGATACATGTCTCCAGTTTTGAAACAAGGCTGTCTTGCAGGACAGTGTCAAATGTTTTGCACAGTACAGGTAAATGATGTCAGTCATTCTGCCCTCACCTACCACCACTGTCACCTTGTCATACAAGGCCACCAAATTTGTCAGGCATGATTTGTCTTCAGAGAAGCCATGTTGGTTGTCACCAATCATCTCTTTATTTTCCATGTCACTTAGCATAGATTCCAGAAGTATCTTCTCCATGATCTTGCCAGACACCAGTGTGACTGATTGGCCTGTAGTGCGCTGCATCTGCCTTATTTCTCATTTGAAAAATTGGGTCAAATTTCCCATTTTCCAGTCAGTGGGAACTTCACTGAACTGCCACAATTTCTCAAATATGATGGAGAGTGGCTTAGGAACTTCCTCTGCCAATTCCCCCAGGATCCATGGATGCATCTGATCAGGTCCCACAGACCTGTGCACCTTCATATTTTAAATATTCCTGAATTTTCTCTTCTCAAGTCCAGAGAAAGGAATTGAGCTGGTGAAGAGTACAGAGTATAAGTCCTATCAGTAATGGATGAGAGAGCTGGGCAGCTCAGCCTGGAGAAAACGAGGCTCAGGGGGCACCTTCTGGCTTTCCGCAACTCCCTGACAGGAGGGGACAGCCAGGTGGGATCAGGCTCTGCTCCCAGGGAACAGGAACAAGACAAAAGGAAACAGCATCAGGTTGTATCAGGAAAGTTTCAGGTTGGACATCAGGAGGAATTTCTTCCTGGAAGGAGTAGTCAGGTACTGGAAGGGGCTCCCCAGGGAGATGGAGGTGGACACCTTCTTGGAGAGGTCCAAGGAGTTCCTGGATGTGGCACTCAGTGCTCTGGGCTGAGTGACAAGGTGGGTATCAGCCACAGGTTGGACTCGATGACACAGGTTTGACTTGATGACCTTGGAGGGCTTTTCCAACCTTAAAGGTTCTGAGATTCTCCTACTGTGGATGGTTCTTCCCTCTTCCAGTCCCTGCCTTTGCCCCTGCGACTCTGGTGGTGTGACTGGGTCACTTCCCAGCAAAGACTGAGAACCTCACCCTTCTCCATGCCCTGGGAAAGCAGGTGTCCTGTTTCCTTCTGGAGAGGGTCCACATTTTACCCAGTTTTCCCTTTATCACCAATGTACCTATGGAAGCTTTTCTATAGCCCTTGATGTCTCTAGCCAGATTTAACTCGATCAGGACTTCAGGTTTCCTAACCTGAACCCTTGCTGCTCAGACAATCCCTCTGTATTCTTCCCAGACAATCCCTCTGTATTCTTCCCAGGCTTCCCAAACTTGCTTCCATACCAAGTTTGTCTAGGAGCTCCTTGTTCACCCTCACAGGCCTCCTGGAGTTTTTGTCCAACTTCCCTGCGCTTGGGATGTCGTGCCTGAGCTTGGAGGGGATCCTTAAATATCAACCAGCACTCCTGTGTCCCTCTTCCCTCCAGCACTTTATCCCATGAGACTCAACCAAGCAGATTCCTGAAGAGGCATCCTTGTTGCCCTGATGTCCTGGGTTGTAGTATAAGATATGCACAAAGTATTCTATCACCATCTTCATGAACTGTTGAAGCCAATTGTTGAAGCAGTCTTCTCCCAGGTCCCCCCTCCCTCAGGGGTGTCTTCTGTTAATGGCCCATTAAATTCCTTGCTGCATGACTCACAGATAACTCCCTCCGGGAGCTCTCTCTCTTTAATGGGCCATCAAGGACCCCCTGGATGACTCATCATCCCATTGTGAGATGCTCCACTCAGGGGGAGGAGCCAGGCATTCTCACCTGGACATAATCTGGGGTTTGAGACAGTACAAGCAACCCCTACCCACTGGATTCTCAGAGGACTAGAGCTACCAGACCTTTCTACGGGATCACTGCTTCAGGAAGACCTCCTCATCTAGACTGCTTCCATCACCCTGCTCATGTTGTATTCTGACTCTGTCAGTGGTCTTTTGTATTATTGCATTTATTTTATTTTATTTTACCTTTTTTTTCTTCTTATTAAATTGTAGTTCTGACTTGCAGCCTCTCACTTGTTTTGCTTTCAAACCACGACATATTTTTGGTGCCCAATGTGGGGCACGAGAGGCACTGAGGAAAGTCAGAATTACAATTTTGTATTGAAGCAGGCACCTGCTCACTGTGATGCTCAGCATGCTTACATGTGTTTTATACCTATCTCTCTATATTTCTCTGCACCTGGGGCACTATCTGCCGGTCTTAATGCTCCTGCATAGACCATGGTATGGTACTAAAATTGTTTTATTGGTCTATTATGTCCATTGCTTGATAAACTCCGAGGCAATGAACATCATTCAGAATATATACCCAGCTTTGTATTCTTGCTCTGGTCTAGGATGCTACGTCTGGGGCCTCAACAATCTTACCCAGCCCCTGTGGGGAGGGGTAAAGAATGATTTTTTTCCAGCTTTTCAGGCATGACACAGCAGTTTTTGAAAATATTGAGTACCCTTTGGATGCCAAGGAGAGCATGATGTTGTTGTTAGTCCTGCTTTGTCTTCTCTGCACGGCCCACACCATGCTTAGAATCAAAACACTACATGGTGTGATGCAGCGTGTTCTTAAGGAAGAGGAAGAGGGAAAAAGAAGCAAAGCAACAGCATCAGCATCTACACAGACTGTCACAGAGGAGAAGAGAACCAAAGGCAAGGCAACAGTGTCCTCATCTACACAGACCATCACAGAAGAGAAAGAAGTCAAAGGTGCCGTCAGCATCTCCACACAAACCGACACTGAACTGGAACAGCCTAAACCAGTAGCAGTTGCCACTGTTCAGAAGAAGAAATCAAGGAGCAAATCAGTCCACATAGTGACTGACGAGGATGCAGCAGGACCTTCTCACCCAGCAGAAGAGACAGAGACAGAGATCATCACCCGCTCTCTATCTCTGGGTGAGCTGCGTGACCTGCGAAGGGAATTCACCCGGCAGACCAAAGAGTCCATCCTGACCTGGCTGCTCTGCACCTGGGACGCTGCAGCCAATGACACCATTCTGGATGGAATTGAGGCCAGACAACTGGGATCGCTGTCCCGGGATGTGGTCATTGACCAGGGAATCGGGAAAACCCAAGAACCTCTCAGTCTCTGACAGTGACTGCTAACAAGTATGAAAGACAGATACCTTTGTAAAGAAGACCTTCAAGTACACCAAGGAAAATGGAGCACAATAGAACAAGGTATCCGATGCCTGAGGGAATTGGCTGTGCTGAAGATCATTTTTTCAGAAGACGAGAGATTTCCTAAAAGCCCAGATGGCGTCCAGTGCACATCACAGATGTGGTTGAGATTTGCATGGCTGGGATCATAGATGTACTCACGTTACCTGGCAACACTGCAATGGAGGGAAGGTGAGGACAGGGTGGGTGTCTTGGCTAATAAACTAAGAATTTACGAAGACACTGTCACTGCCCCAGTTCGTACTCATGTCTCGTCTGAGCCGAGCAAGTCTGGAGCTTGATTGAAGAAGGCCATCAGAAACTGAAAGAAGAACTTAAGGAAGAAATTTACCATATCTCACCAGAGCCGACGAGAGTCTCTGCCATTAGGAGCAGGCATCCCCCAGCCAGGAAGAGAAGATACACACCACGAGGTAACCTCTGGTCTTTCCTTCGAGAGCATGGAGAAGACATGAAGAAGTGGGATGGAAAACCCACCTCCTCCTTAGCAGCCCGGGTACGTGAGCTGAAAAGAGAAACACCTACCACGAGAAGCCCATCTAGAATCAATGTCGCTCCGGTCTCTCGTGCACTGAACCCCGCATGGTCCAGGAATGATGATATGACTGACCCTCTTGAAGGGACCTCAGAAACATATTTACAGGAAGAGAACGATGTATGCCACGATCAGGAATAGGGGGGCCCTGCCTCTGGCCAGGTAGAGGAAAGGGACAATCAGATCTACTGGACTGTGTGGATCCGATGGCCTGGCACATCTGACCCACAAAAATATACGGCGTTGGTTGACACTGGGGCCCAATGTATCATGATGCCATCAAGGTATGTAGGAACAGAACCCATTTCTATTTCTGGGGTGACAGGAGGGTCCCAGCTACTGACTGTATTAGAGGCCGAAGTGAGTTTAACTGGGAACGGGTGGTAAAAACACCCCATCACGACTAGCACGGAGGCCCCATGTATTCTTGGCATAGACTATCTCAGGAACGGATATTTCAAAGACCCATGTCCTGGGTTGACAGTGCCTCCTATCCCAATCGTGCAGCTTTGTCCCTGTGTTCTACATTGTTATGTCTAACAGCTGCCCCACCTTCAGCGGGCTGTTTTGCCACGGCGAGGCTACTTGTTCTTTGGGCTCGTTTTTTTGTCTGCTTTTGCTGCTGGCTCTGCTTTTGCTGCTGGCTCTGCTTTTGCTAGCTTTTGCTTTTGCTAGCTTTCGCTGCCTCCATTTCTTTTCTTTTCCTTTTTTTTTTCCCTCTCCCTTTTCTCTCTTCCCCCGCCCCCCGCCCCCGCAACCGAAGATCATTGGACCAGCTCCGGACCTGACCTGGGAATATCTGGGATCTCCAGGGGCTGTGACAGAAGCTCTGCACCCTCCCTTCACAGCAACTGCCTAAGTATCATCTGGGGCTATTTTTCTTTTCCCTTGTGTTGGGGAGTGTTTTCGTTTATTTGTCAATAAATAGGTTTTTTCCACTTCTCCTCCGAGGAATTCCTTCCCAAACCCAGAGCTGGGGGGAGGGGTGGTGGAGGTTTGTTTTCTGGGGGGCTCCTTCTGGAGACCTTCCCCTAATTTGTCCTAAACCAGGACAACCCAAAAGGATATCGCTGGACTTTTGGGATAGCCGCAGTGGAGAAAGAAAACATCAGACAGTTGAATACTTTGCCTGGTCTCTCAGATGACCCCTCTGCTGTGGGACTGCTGAGAGTCGAAGAACAACAGGTACCAATTGCCACAGCAACAGTACACCGTCAGCAATACCGCACTGACAGAGACTCTGTGATTCCAATACATGAGATGATCCGTAAACTGGAGAACCAAGGGGTGATCAGTAAGGCTCATTCACCTTTTAACAGCCCTACATGGCCCGTGAGTAAGTCCAGTGGAGAACGGAGACTGACAGTGGATTACCATGGTCTGAATGAAGTCATGCCACCACTGAGCGCTGCCGTGCCAGACATGTTAGAGCTTCAGTACGAGCTGGAGTCCAAGGCAGCAAAGGGGTACGTGACCATTGATATTGCCAATGCCTTCTTCTCCATTCCTCTGGCAGCAGAGTGCAGACCCCAGTTTGCTTTCACCTGGAGGGGCGTGCAGTACACCTGGAACCGATTGCCCCAGGGGTGGAAACACAGCCCCACCATCTGCCGTGGACTGATCCAGGCTGCACTGGAGAAGGGTGAGGCTCTGGAACATCTGCAGTACATTGATGACATCATCGTATGGGGGAACACCCCAAAGGAGGTCTTTGAGAAAGGAGAGAAGATTATCCAAGTCCTGCTGAAAGCTGGTTTTGCCATTAAACGAAGTAAGGTTAAGGGACTGGCTCAAGAAATCCAGTTCCTGGGAGTGAAGTGGCAAGATGGACGTTGCCAAATCCCCACAGAGATAATCAACAAAATCACTGCCATGTCCCCACCTACTAACAAGAAGGAAACACAAGCTTTCCTAGGTGCCATAGGCTTTTGGAGGATCCACATTCCTGAGTACAGTCAGATTGTGAGCCCTCTCTACCTGGTTACCCGCAAGAAGAACGATTTCCACTGGGGTCCTGAACAGCAACAAGCCTTTGTTCAGATCAAGCAAGAGATTGCTCATGCAGTAGCCCTTGGCCCAGTCAGGACAGGACCAGATGTGAAGAACGTGCTCTACTCCGCAGCTGGGAGCCATGGTCTGTCCTGGAGCCTTTGGCAGAAGGTACCTGGGGAGACTCGAGGCCGACCATTGGGAGTCTGGAGCCGAAGTTACAGAGGCTCCGAAGCCAACTACACTCCCACAGAGAAGGAGATCTTGGCCGCCTATGAAGGAGTTCAAGCCACCTCAGAAGTGATTGGCACTGAAACACAGCTGCTTTTGGCACCCTGACTACCGGTGCTGGGATGGATGTTCAAGGGAAAGGTTCCTTCCATGCATCACGCCACTGACACCCCATGGAACAAATGGATTGCCCTCATTACACAACGCGCCCATATTGGAAACCCAAATCACCCTGGGATTCTGGAAGTTATAACAAACTGGACGGAAGGTGAGACTTTTGGATTATCGTCTGAAGAAGAAGAAAAGCAAGTAACACGTGCCGAGGAAGCCCCACCATATAATGAGCTACCGGAGACTGAAAGATGATATGCTCTCTTCACTGATGGCTCCTGCCGAATTGTAGGCGCTAACCGGAAATGGAAAGCTGCAGTATGGAGCCCCACACAACGAGTTGCACAGGCTACCGAGGGACAAGGTGGATCGAGTCAGCTTGCAGAGCTTAAAGCTGTCCAGCTGGCTTTGGATATTGCTGAACGAGAGAAGTGGCCGAGGCTCTATCTCTACACTGACTCATGGATGGTAGCTAATGCTCTGTGGGGATGGCTGACTCGCTGGAAAAAGGCCAACTGGCAGCGCAGAGGAAAACCCATCTGAGCCGCTGACATTTGGCAGGACATCGCTGCCTGAGTAGAGAAGCTGAACGTGAAGGTTCGACACGCGGACGCACACGTACCCAAGAGCCAGGCTAATGAGGAGCATCGCAACAACGAGCAGGTGGACAAAGCTGCCAAGGTGAAAATATCACAGGTGGATCTAGACTGGCAGCACAAGGGAGAATTGTTACTAGCTCGTTGGGCCCATGATGCCTCTGGTCATCAGGGAAGAGATGCAACATACCGATGGGCCCATGACCGAGGGGTGGACCTTACTATGGACAGCATCTCACAGGTCATCCACAACTGTGAGACCTGTGCTGCAATCAAACAGGCCAAGCGAGTGAAGCCTTTGTGGTATGGTGGACGATGGCTGAAGTACAGGTATGGGGAAGCCTGGCAAATTGACTACATCACCCTTCCCCAAACCTGCCAAGGAAAGCGTTACATGCTGACCATGGTGGAAGCCACCACTGGATGGCTGGAAACGTACCCTGTGCCCCATGCCACTGCTTAGAACACCATCTTGGGCCTTGAAAAACAAGTCCTGTGGAGACACGGCACCCCTGAGAGAATTGAGTCAGACAATGGGACCCATTTCAAGAACGGCCTTATAAACACCTGGGCTAGAGAGCATGGTATTGAATGGATATATCACATTCCTTATCATGCGCCAGCTGCCGGGAAAGTTGAACAGTGCAATGGACTACTAAAGACTGCCCTGAAGGCACTTGGCGGAGGGACCTTCAAGAATTGGGAAATAAACTTAGCCAAAGCCACCTGGATGGTCAACACCCAAGGGTCTATCAGTTGAGCTGGTCCTGCCCAGTCTGAACCCTTACACACAGTGGATGGAGACGAAGTCCCTGTGGTACACATGAAGGGCATTTTAGGAAAGACTGTTTGGATTAATCCCACCTCAGACAAAGGCAGACCCATCCGTGGGATTGTCTTTGCTCAAGAACCTGGTTACACTTGGTGGGTAATGCAGAAAGATGGGGAAACCCGTTGTGTACCACAGGGAGACCTAATTTTAAGTGAGAACAGGGTGTGAGGTTTCATTCTGTATGTATATATGTATAACTCTGCAAGAATGTATTGATTTGGGTATGATGTAGATGGTAATAGAATAAGGGGTGGATTATGTCCTGGGTTGTAGTATAAGATATGCACAAAGTATTCTATCACCATCTTCATGAACTGTTGAATTCAATTGCTGAAGCAGTCTTCTCCTAGGCCCCCCTCCCTCTGGGCTATCTTCTGTTAATGGCCCATCAAATGCCTGCTGCATGACTCATATCCTTATAGTTATAGATATCCTCCCTCCTCTCTCTTTAATGGGCCATCAAGGACCCCCTGGATGACTCATCATCCCATTGTGAGATGCTCCACCCAGGGGGAGGAGCCAAGCATTCTCACCTGGATATAATCTGGGATTTGGGACAGTACAAGCAGCCCTTCCCCACTGGATTCCCAGAGGACCAGAGCTACCAGACCTTTCTACGGGATCACTGCTTCAGGAAGACCCCCTCATCTGGACTGCTTCCATCACCCTGCTCATGTTGTATTCTGACTCTGTCAGTGGTCTTTTGTATTATTGCATTTATTTTATTTTATTTTATTTTATTTTATTTTATTTTATTTTATTTTATTTTATTTTATTTTATTTTATTTTATTTTATTTCATTTTACCTTTTTCTTCTTATTATTAAATTGTATTTCTGACTTGGAGCCTCTCACTCATTTTGCTTTCAAACCACTACACCTGAGGACCCTGAATCCACCATTCCATGTTCGCTCAGCCCAGGCTGCCCTTGAGCTTCTCATTCTCCACCAGGTCCTTCTTGTTGTGAGCTCCTCTCCTTGCTGGCTCCTTTCTCACTTGGAGGAGGTTATTCTCAACGTTCTAGAATCTCCTGGATCAATTATGCTCTGCTGTGTTGTGAACATGACACTGCTACTGTCTGTCCAGAGCTTCATCTGACGGGCATTCCTGGTACAGCCCCCTAAAAGCCATCCCCAGGTGACTTCCTGGGCTGCACCTGGCAATGCCCAGATCTGGGGCAATGCTGGGCTTGGCTCCCGCAGGTTTATGATCGGACTTGATGATCTTGAGGGTCTTTTCCAATCTAAATGATTCAATGATTCTATGTCCAGAACAGACCTCGTGAAGGTTTGTGCTTCACATGAAAGTTCTGGGGCTGTGACGCATCTCCAGCACAGGAGACAGATACAGGGATAGTCCTGGCTAGGGACTCCAAGGCACCAGGTTTGGCTGATGCTGGCAACTTGCCCAGCACCATCTTTCCTTCCTGACCTGTTCTGTCCAGCACTCACTGCCACCTCTGCTCTTTGCACTCTGAAATTCCTAAAAGGTATTCCACTGATTCTTCCCAGGAATTTGCTTGGAATAATTCATATCCTAAATCCACAGATTTCGTCCTTACTTAGCACAGCAATCCTGGTGTGTAACACCTTCCTACCAGCCTGGGCTGCGCTCAGGGACGGCCACAGTCACCTTCACTCCTAGGGTGACAGCCAGCATTCCCAGAACTCTAGTTCTTGTTGCAGACTCTTCATCAATTGCAGGAGTTAAAGGATGGACAGGGCAGTAAAATCCAATCCGTGCTGCAGATGGTCTGGATTAGGAGCAGCTCCAACAGCCTCAAGTTCCTTGGCTGTCAAAAGCCCTTTTGCTCCTCTTGGCACAACTTTCCCCCATTGGCACATGAAGAGGCTTCTCTTGGCCTTTAGTGATCCCTCCAACCTTGCACTGATGCTGTTCCAAGGAAGATCTCGCTCTTCCAGGCTTGGTTTCACTCTTTTTCTGAACTGCACCAGTGTTTTCCACCACTATATTTGACATAGCCCATTCACCTTCTTCCACCAAATCCTGGTCCCAGTTCTTCAAAATTTTGCAGTGAGGATTCTTCTCCCAACTCTGAGTATTTCATTGTCTCTACAAAAAACTCAGGCAAATGGACTACTTTGTTAAGGAAGAGGTTCTGGGATAAAGAAGATGCTGCATTGTAGAATGTCAATGCTAGAATCCTCAAGTGAAATGAGAGGATAAGAGAACATGGCTTCATTATTTTTTTTTGGAGATCATTGGAAAAGAGAGGAAATACATTTGTTAGAGGACAGTAAGTGAGCAAAGCCTGTTGGAAGAGTATCAACCAGATGATTGCAGCACCACACACGACACAAGGCTGTCTCCATCTCCTTCCCATTTCCTACTTCATCCTGTCAGGTGGGACAGAGTCAATGTCCTTCACAGTAGCCACATGTCATGCCGTGTTTGGGATTTTGAGGAGACTGCTGATCACATACCTGCGTTTTGAGGAGAGCTCCCATGACATCCAGGTTTTCTCCTTCTCTCACTGTGCACCCCCTAGCAGGCTTGGGATGGACAGGAGTTTGGGGATGGACAAGAAACTGGGAACGGACACAGCCTGCACAGTCTTCCCAGACTGATCAAAGGGATATTCCATGCCACAGGAGGCCATGCTCAGCAAATAAAAGCTTTACGAAAGCAGAATGGAAAGACGTTTCTGGTCATAGTATTTGTCTTCCAAGTGAATACTGTGCCCACAGAGACCCTGGAAGTGGCCAATCCTCTGCCTGCCGACAGGATGTGGTGACTGAATCCTTGATTTTACTTTTTGTGCAAGCAGCTATTGCTTGACCTGTTAAACTGCCTTTATTTCCACCCACAATTCCATTCTTTCATTTTGCCCCATCCCGCAGGAAGGGAGCGAGTGAAGCAGGTGGGTGTCTGGGAGTTGGCCAAGGTCAATTCTGACCCAGAACACCCATTCCATACACAGTGAGGCCATGGATGCCCACAGTACCATCCTGACTTGCTTGTTTCACAACACTTCCCTCCTACCAAGTAATCCCAATCACTGCAGGGTTTATTTCCATTATTCACCTTCTCTCCTCACCCACCACTGTGCATCTGGTCCTTCACCTTGGTCTAGCTCAAGTTCTCCCCATTCCTGGAAGTGTCACAGGCCAGGCTGGACAGGGCTTGGAACAACCTGGGATAGTGGAAGGTGTTCCTGGCCATGGCAGGGGGTAGAATGAGATAAGCTTTAAGGTCCCTTACATCCCAAACCCTTCTCTGATTCTGTGATTCTTCAGAGCAGGAACTTCCTTTTTCTTCCCTTGTAAAAACCTTTCCTGCCTCTCCAATCCACTGGAATTTTCCCCACTGTCAACGCTTATATAAGTAAGGAATATGGGACTAAGTTCTCCAAGAAACATCCATCCTCCACCAAAACTCTACATATAAATTGGGCATCCATGGGATAATAAATGAAAACCCTGCAGATGAAAATTTGATAAAAATTAAACAAAATAAGAAAAAAAGCCAAAAGGACAGTAAAAACCAGCCTGTCGTGAACACAAATCTGCAGCAGAGCTCTGCTGGGATTGGCAGTGTTTCACATAAACATAAATAGACAAGAACAAAACAATGACAAACTTTGCTGGCAGAAGAAGTTACTAACTGGTGGAAGGGAAACTGAAAAACTGCAGAAAGAACCTGCAAGGATCAAACACACAGACAACAGAGGACAAGGAAAGGTGCCCCTACACATTCAACAGAGCATGGTGGGAAAATACACACAAAGTTCTAAAAAAATTAGGATGTAAAGACAGTCTGAGGGCACATCCCCTCCAACAAGGCAAACTAAGGTACCATAGCTGAAGATGGCAAGAGATATTCAAACAACAACAAATTAAAAGACACTCATCAAGGATTGTTAAATATACCACACAGGGATAAAGAAGTTGTTTAACTTCAAGAAATTATTATTAACAGAATTCTGTTAAAAAAAAATACATCCCACCCTTCCAAAACAACCCCACAACCAAATTTCCACATTGCACAGCTAGGCATGGCCTTATAAAGGCTCACAATAATGACAGGGAGAGACATGAATCCAAACAACTGCCACACGCTCCTCCTGCCTCTGTCTTCACATCTGCAAAAGGTTTTGTATAAATATCTGCATTGTTACTGTCTAAAGTGTAATACTCAGATCCTTTAAATAGCACTTATTAATCACTGACTGTTGCCCTCTTCTGAAAATTGACAGTTCTCAGGAATTGGTCAAAGTTCTCATGCACATGAGAAAAACAAACAAAAAAGTATCTACAACTAGGGTTTGCAATTTGCACTGGGGGTTCTAAGAGCCAGGCCACGGGATTCGAAAGGGGAAAGTTTATTTGCTAAGAGTAATACAGAACCCCCTCAATTCAAAATATGGGGAATATGCTGGTAAAAATGCCCTTTGTCTGTGCTCTTCGATCGTGTCCCAGAAGCAGAATTTGATGGTCCAAGTCTCTTATTTTCGGCATTTAACAAAAACCTATAGTTCTCTAAATACACTCAAACTTCATCTAGTTCTTCCATCTACCAGAAATATTAATTTAAGCAAGGGATTTCCTCTTGAAGTCACTGAAGAGGTGATGCACAAGGTTGGGATCCCCAGGGCAGGCGCCTCAGCTCTGCTGCATTTCCCGGCGCATTTCCTCCAGAGCCGCCTCCCGTTGCCGTAGGAGCTGCTTCAGTCGCTTGATTTTTTCATCCCGTATTGTCTCATCCAGGTCTGGGGGAGCCACAGGGAAAGCATCATCTCGGAAAGAACCTTCCAGAATGGAAGTATCCTCTTCTGAAGTCACTAAAACTGAAATCCCCGGGTGGGTAGTGTCACTGCACTGGGGGAACGTGTCCTGCTCCGAGTCCCTCCCTTGCGACACTCCGACAGAGCCCGTCGGAACACTTGGCTGCGGTGAGGCTGGTGGAGGTGAAACACTCCTGTCAAGTGCACTGGAACTCGAGCTGATGGTTTCTAAACTGGGACATGCGGCTGATTTGATCAAAGTTCTCCTCCTCTTGCCACTGTCCGACAAAGGTGAGGATTTTATTTTCCTTTTCCTAGTTAAATCCTCTTCCAGATCCACAATTACCTGCATAGTTAGAAACAGACAAAATTCACTTCTGTTAAACTTATCACCTATGTTATAACATCAAAATCTCTAAGCACAAATTACAAGTTATTTGTTGCAAGTTTTTTAAAATTACTGCCTGGAAGAAGTTTCTTTCAGCAAAGGAACGAACAGATTTTTGATGTTTTTCTAGCAAAGATTCCTGGTTAACAATTCCAGAACACTGAATTCCTTCCTTAGTCAACACTGCATGTCTGCCTTTCCTGGGCATGTCCATCATCTCCTGTGGCTGTTTAAGTTAATACTACTGCAATACAAAAATTTTCTCATTTCATGGGAAAATTCAGTGTAGAAGAATTCTTCATATCTACATTTCCAAAACCTCAATCTGAGGAGTAATGTCCATTATCAGACTAAATTCCTCCCAGATGTTTTATTATTTGAATCATGGAATCACAGCCTGGTTTGAGATGGAAGACACCTTAAATCCCACTCCATTCCACTCCCTGCCATGGGCAAGGACACATTCCATGAGACCAGGTTGCTCCAAGCTCTATCCAACCTGGCTGTGGACACTTCTAAGGGATGGGGTAATGGTAATATTAATGGTGATATTAAGAGCAGCCACGGATCTGCTCAATTATTAGCAGATTAGTAAAACCTGAGAAAGTCTTTGATTGGGTTGAGTAGAATCACACAGAAGAAAATGCAGCTGAACAGAAATACTTGGATGGATAAAATCCCTTCCATGCATTAACACGGAAGTTCTTCCAGAAGTACACAACCAATGACAAAGCTTATAACAACATTTGTAATTCTAAAGATTGAACAGATCAACAAGTAAATTTCTTTTAACAAACACATTCTTCTGCCTGTACCCACTGCACTGCTTGACAAACATAACCATCTGCAGAGGGTTAAATATAAATCAGGATCCTGAGGTCTGGTCCCTATTCCAACAAGGACCACCACCACAGTAGTAGGGACAGTCTTCTAAAAAGCATTTGTTGTTCAGGTTTCCTCCAGTAGAACCCAAAAACAAGGATAAAAATTCCTATAAGGTGCTCAAGTCATACAGAAATCTCAAACAAGTTCTGGGAACAATTCTCACAGAGATCCCAACAACTCCTGACTCTCTTAGTGAATTCAGAGGTGGGAGGTCCCAGCTCTCTACTGACTAAACACACACTGCTTTCTGAGTGTATTTAGCACTGAAAAATCCCAGATACCTTTTCCTCTTTAACGCTTTCCCAATGATGACTCATTATTTCCACATCCAATGAGGATGAACTGCAAGAATCACTTTTCCTTTCCAAGCTGTCACTGGAACAAACCCTTTCTTCTGGATTCTCACATGAGGCCCTTAATGGTATTCTCGTAAGGTAAACTCTCTCCTCCTTAAAGAGACCAAAATTTTTCCTTAATTCCAAGTATTGTCTCCAGTGTGGGTGCTCTTGGACTTTGATTTGAATAACCTTCCCCGGTGAATCCATCTTTTCACACTGGATCTGAAATACAGAAACAGTGAGAGCGCCATCAATCACTCTCTCACTCTCTCTCTATATGTAAAAATAGATAAAATATATTAATATAGAAAAAATAGGTACTAGAAAGACAGGTGAACATTTATTTTGTCTGCCATTCCCCAAGAGCTATGTTTAACACAGGTAACATGTAACACAGATAAGCCAATTTTGATAAATTACATGCAAATTATAGTAGGTCTAACACTTCTTATTTAACACTCCAAGTACATTCTGGAACATCCAGAAAATGTCCAGGCCAACCAGCAGCCACAGAAAAAAAAAGAAGCAACAAGAGAATCACTTGTTTTACCCCTTCAAAGCACCAAAGAAAGAGGAGGGAAGAGCAGGTAGTGTCTTTACTCTGAAATCCAGGGGTTTGCACATTTAGGAACAAGAACAGCAAATTTGCTGAGCTATTTCTCACTAATGTGAAAGCAAATGCAAATGCTGACACTCGGCACCACACAACACTGAAGAAAATAAACTATATTTCAACCATTTTTCAGGTGACAATCAAAAAACTACATCTTACAGTCTGCTGCAACAATTAAATGTCTAAAATTTGCAAAAATACACTCAGTTGACATTTCTGTTCTGCCAGGACAGCACAAAGGAAATTCAGAATATTTCTTTTCTCTGGAGACAAATTCATCCTGGCCTCTCAAGCTACTTAAAAACATGACCCCCAACCCTATGTGGGGAGCCTGGGGATTGGAGGCTTACAACTTTTAACACATTTTCGACATTATAATCTTAGAAGAATATGTCAGTGCAGCCGTTAAGGATCTACAGAGTTCCTTCTGCCTGATGTGGACCCAGGAGTGAAGGAGGTGAACCCTCCCCACCAGGGCAAGGGAAGAAGGAAACACAGCTCCTGCCTGTGGCTGTCGGAGTGAGCAGAGCCTGAGGCTAACAGTGGCACACCAGAGCTGTCTCTGGAGAACAAACCCTGATCTTCCAACTTATTTTCCTCTTGTGAAGCCACAAACTTGTCCTTCTCTACCCTACATCACCCCTACAGCCCTAAGGTTGTGCTGTGAGTGTATGGCATCAACATCTAAGAGCCCAAACCATGAACAGCCTCCCTGGAGTTCAGTTATTGCTGACCATTTATCTTGGGAGGAAATCAAAAGCCACCTTTCCTCTGCACCTTTCTTTTCTATGCATTTCTCACTTGCACAGTGCAAAATTATTGGGGAAAAGGCCATTTATTGACTAGAACCAACCTTAGAGCAGCATTTCCAGGATACCTGGTTACAAAAATGTATGAACTCATCAAAAGCCATTGTATCCACCTAAAACCAGGATCACAGAACCACTGACCAGACACTGAGGTGGCAAGTTTATGGTTTATTACCTTTGGCCAGTCTTTACTGACAGCACATTCCTGCTTAGCTTGAGGTAACACAGCCCCTGCTGCTCTTGGGGAATGACTCGTGTTTTTGCCATTTTGCCACACACTTTGCTGCATCCCTACTGATGGAACTGGGATCACTCCACTGCAAGAAACACTCTTGGTGAAGGGCAAACTCTGTCTCTGGATTACAGTGGGATCCTGCTGATTAGCACTTGGTGTCAGCAGAGCTGGAGATGTGGATTTTAAGTCATTTCTTAAGCCAACTGGTGATGAATTTTTGGAGACTGTACATGGGTTTAGGTCTTTCTGAGACAGCACTACTCCTTTGCTTTTTGACAACACCAGATTCACCACTTTACTGGTTATTTTATTGACTTCAGTAGAATCAATTTGCTTGGGTGTCTCCTTTTTAAGTAAAGCATCAGAAGAGGAAGACATCTGCTTGTCAGCCTGGGCTGACAGAACATCAGAGCCTTTTTTGGTCAATAAATAGACTTTCCCATTGTACATGACCAAAGCATTATCTTTTAAAGGTGTGAGTTTGGTTTGACTTCCACCAGGACCATTAGAACAGAGTGGCAAAATATTTGCAGAATTAACTTCTACGTTCTTCGTGTCCGACAAAGTTTTCAGGATCTTGGAAGCCACATTATTTGAAGACTTTACAGGGATAAGACAAGCTGCTGAGAGCGGGGCAGTTTCTTGCACGATCCATTTCATAGGAGTTTGCTGGCACTGCTGCCCCTCGGATGTGACTGGCTCGGGAGAAGAACCAGATCCCTTTTTGGCAGCTGTCACTACCAGTGTCTTTGAAATTTCCACAGCAGATTTGGGGCAAAAGCTCTGCAAGTGCTTGGGCAGGACTTGGGAGCTTTTCACTGTGTTCACAGGTGACACGTAAATCACTGTCGGCATTTTTGTACTGTCGGCCCCTCCAGACACGTTGGTGGCTGCAGCTGCCAGGATTTTTTGCTGTATTGCAGGTGGTAAAAGAGATGCTGGGACAGATTTCACTTCTGCATCAGCTGGAATCTGGAGATGGTGTCCAGAGGGCAGCATTGGAGACTTGACAGTCACTGGGAGGGGTTTGGTGTTCACCACCATGTAGGTTGGGCTGCTCTGGTGAGAGGAGCTCGTGATGGCCACGTTCTGCAAGGACACTCCATCCATGGGCACACAGCTGCTCTGGGTGTTGGCAGCTGCACTTGGAATCAAGCTTTCCTTTTCAGAACCTGCCCTAGCACTTTCCTGCTTGTCTGATGTCCTTGTAAGAATAATCTTTCCAGGATCAGGAGGCTGAAAAATAGGTATCTTAACAGATGAAGGTGCAGCAGTATTGCCAAGCTGTGTCTTAAAAGTAAGATGGACTGGGCTAGAAATATTTGCATTAGAATTATTTGGCATGGCTGCAGACTGAACTATTGGCACAAAGCTTCCAGAAGTTTTAGAAATGGGAAGCAATTTCAGAAGGTTTTTTCCATCTGGTCCCGTTGTCTGAACGACTCGGTACATACAGCCTGCAATGCTTAACAAAGAAAAGGGAAAAGAGAGAAAAATGAAAGGCTGTGTAAGTGAACAAGCATAGGTACTTTAATTCACAAGCATCAGTGAACTCTACACCCAGGGCTGAAGCAAATTAACTCCTGGAAAATGCCTGAGCTAATCTTCAGGAGCTTCCTACTGACCTACCTGGGTTTCCATTTCAGACCACCTCAGACTGTCTGAAAATAGTATCCAACTTCTACACCCCAGAGTAGCAAGAAATGGCATCTTTTTAAGATTAAAAGTAAGTTAAAAGACCCCAGGAAACATCACACGTTACCTCTTCTTCCCCTCATGGGGCCTTTCATTATAAAAACGAAACCACTACCTCTCAATTTCCCAGACAAGCCTTACTTTTCCCTTTCCCACCTCACTGTTACTATTTATATCTTTCCTGAATGCTATGAACTGTGAATTTCAGGAACACTTCAGGAAAATACAGGCAGAGTAGTTGCATGGCAAGATGGAAGCAGAAATTACTTCAGACACAACAAAGGAATTTGGAAGCAGAATGTGTTTAACTGGTGGAACAGCTGGCTCCTGTGCCTCCATCACACCTGCCCGGCCATTCTTGAGGCAGATACAGACCACAGAGGTGGTTCATCCTCAAAGAGATGGAAAACCTTCAAATGCTACTGGGTTATAAACGTTTTTGAGAACAGAAGTCTAAGTCTGGGAAGGAAAAAGCTTCAAAACCAAGGAGGAACACATGGAAAAAGCACCAGGGACATCTAGAGAGAAAACAGATTTCTTGCAGGTGAAGGTAAGAACTCATCAAGAGACAGACAGATCTCGTCAAACACAGGTTATCTGTGACTGCTCCAAATGCCAAGATTTTTAAAGTCCATGGCAAGACAAAGAACTCCCCACTCCAGGGGAGTTTGCCCAAAGCAGGCTCTTCTGCAAAGAGCCCCTGGACTCTGAGCAGAACAATCTACTGCCCAAAACACTGCAGAGACACGTGTGGGCAAACACAGCTGCCCTCACTGGAAAGAAGAGACCAAATCACTGGAAGTTGTTTCCTGACAGCAGATCCAGAGCGATTAAAAGGCAGAGCTGCCAACTCCACCTGGAGTCACCAAGAGCACCAGCTCCATCCCACCAACTTGCTACGTCAAAAAATGCCTTGGCAACATGGACATGGGAGTAGTTCCCAGTCCAATCCTGATGACATCGAGGGGCTGTGTTTTGCTTTCTGTCAGGCAGTTTTTCTGTCTTTTCGGGCTTCTGACTCAGCTTGGAGCAGTGCCTGGGAGAGCTCAGTGCTGCTCCCACCACTGTGTCTGCTCAGGAGTCAGCCAACCTTTGCCTTTTTCCATCAAGTGGGAAGTCACAGGAACGCTCTTCGCTCCCAAAGTTGGGCATTTGCTGCTGGGGGTCCATTCCCCTGTGGACTGACACAAACACCTCCCTACTGTCTGCCCAGCATACAAAGGCATCAGGCACACAGAGCCTTCCTTGCTGTGACCTTGGAATTAATTCCCACACCTAGCATTTTGGTACAATGCCTCATTTCAGGTCACAACGGGTGAAGACTGAGATTTTTACATGAGGTATCAGTGCAGCGGGCAGGAAATTCTGCAGTACTTTTGTTTTTAAGGTACTGAAAATTAAAATATGGACAATATATCACATGGTTCCTAATGGAAGCTGGCACTGGAGGACTTAGGAACAAAATGGAATTGGATGCTTTGGAATCAGAAATGAGAGCTGAGATGCACTAGCACCAAGAGACAACAATCTGAAAGAAAACAGTTTTGCTAAAATGAAGAGTAAGTAGAAATATTTGTGTGTTTGAACATAATTAAAGCAGAGAAAAAAGACTTTTGGAGCACTTTAAACCTCCCAGCACTACTGACAATGCAAATGAAGAACAGCAGCAGCTCCTGGACAACACTTTATCTGTTCTGTGCTTTGACTCTCTCAACACTTCTTTCATAACTCCATGATCTACAGCCTCAAATCTGCTTCTATATGTAAGAAGTAAAGGCAAATTCAGAAGGAATTTTTCAGCAAGTCTCACAAACATGGAACTGCTGAACAGAGAAACAGGCACTTACCTGCACCCCAACTAACTAGGCCTGCAAATTGGCACCAAGGGGCTCATTTCTCCACCTGTTAAAGCAAGGGGACACTTCTAACTTTTGGGCAAGAGGAGGGGGAGCAGATCACAGTGAGAGGAAGCAAGAAAAACAGGAAGAGATGAGCTGAAGACATATTTGCATCAATATTTTCCTCTGCCAGTTTCCAGTGCTCACCTCCTCATTCCACCTGGAATCAACATTCATCTCCAGCTCGACGGACTAAAAAACTGGTTTTGACTGTGCTACAAACAGGAACTTTAAAAGTAGATTGGGGGAAAAAAGCACCAGTAAAAAAATCTCATTTGCCTGAATTTCAGATCATTCTGCTTTTAATGATTACAGAAGGCAACTGTAGCTTTTTATCCCCATGAAAAAGAGCAACATGCCCCAAAATTGTAATTGCCTGAGAAATAACGTTCTTTAACTTGACACAAATATCAAGTATTTACATGTCTGGAGAATGACCAAAAGCTAAAGGATAAACAAGAGAGAAGGAAAAGTCCAACGAGATACTGAGAAGTGGAATTCACACAGATTTACTCAAATTACAGTGAAAGAAAGGATCACTGCAACTGTTTTTAGCTCTCTAAGCTGAAAAGGGTTCACTGCAACAATTTCACATCATAAAGCTTTTCCCAGGTAATACAAAGAAAAAACCATGAGGAAGTTTTCATATCACCAGAATAAGATAAAGCACTGTCCCCATACATTTTTGAGTGATGAAGAGGAGAGTTAGTTGTTTTGTTTCAGTCTTCAAATTCACTGCTTCTTCCAATTAATGAATCTTTAGGAATCTATTAAGCAGAATGAAAAAAACTCTCTCAGTATCCCCTTTTTAGGGTGTCAAATTAATCTGGTTGAAGAACAGGTTAATTTCTTTTCCAAAAAAACAAAAAACCAAACCAAACCAAACCAAACCAAACAAACAAACAAACCAAAAAAAAAACCCACAAAAAAAAAACCAAAAAACACAAAAAACCCAAACCAAACCAAACAAAAAAACCACAATAGAAAATCTGTGTTATGCCAGCTACTGAAGTAGTTTTCTTTCTCCTCTTCATCCTCCTTCCATTCCCAACCCCCTAAGAATAAACCTTCTCCAGTCTCATATATGAACACTCAAGAAATAATTGTGTTGTTATGATATTTTAGAAAGTTCTAAGGCAGATCCATAAACAAATCTTGAGGGAAATAAGCTCATGGAAGACTAAAAAAAAAAGACTGGACTGGTAGAAATCTTATTTAACCAGAGAAATGTGCAAATTCAATAAAAACAATCAAATAAAATTCTGTGACATTCACAGAGGGATCTATCAACCAGATCACCTTCTTTTGATCCCAAAAGGAGATTTCTTTCAGTGAACAATCTGTGTGTGTCAACACCAACACCTCTACAGATGTAACATTAAAGAAGGCAGGAAACCAGAGAAAACTGAGAGAAACTGAGAGATTTATTTCTTTATTTATTATTTCAAGACAGAAAAATGAAAAGAATAACCTACATGTCCTTCAGTTCACCAGAATTCCTGTTTTCTTGACAAGACACACCAGTTTCACTGTCTAAATTTCTCTTGCTGTTTATTATTCTCAGTAAGCAGCACAAAACACAAAATACTGAGTATTCAAAGATTCACCTTCTGTCCTTTATGCTAGCATCAACAAAAACACCCTTGGAATATTTTCAGGAAATAGGAGTATTTATTTCTGCCAAATAAATTCATCTACCAAATGCAGTGCAACCACCAGCACATGATTCCCACAGAAAGCCTGACTGTGCCACTAAAAAATCTATCAGTGGAAACCAAAGAGACAGACTGGCTCAGTTTTCTTGCAAATTCATCAAAAGATACAATAAGCTACTTTTCCATCTGCCTTCACTCCCAACTGCTCCTTTAGGCACAACTTTCATCTGCAAATGTGAATAAATAGCCAGGGACTATGGGCCACTCCAGAGAACCAAAAGAATTTATTTTAATGAGTTCAGTTGGATCCAGGAAATGGCAAAGTAACAATTTATTGTCTATTGGAAACATGCACCCCGGGACAAAGTAAAATTAATTGATAGTAGTTGATACATATTTATTCTATACAGCTGCATTCATTCCATGGATTATCTGAAAGTTGTAATAAAATAATAATAGTAATTATGATAATAAATATATAGTAACATATAATCCAGATAATATACAATAATCATCATTGTTATCATTATTTAAAGGAAATCAGGAAATTGATGTTGAAATTGGAAGAATCCTGACCAGATTCAGTTCAAGCCATCTCTAATGACAGAGGTTTTATCCTAAACCAGAAGCTTTCAATAATGGCAGAAAAACCACTTTCTGTTTGACAGTAATTGTTTCTGGGAAC
>JANPWX010000385.1:480176-521545 GCA_024734555.1 Trochalopteron elliotii
GCACCGCCCACCGGCACCGCCCACCGGCACCGCCCACCGGCACCGGCCTGCTCGGGTCTGCATTAGCCACGGGCTGGCCACGGGGCAGCACCACTGAGTGTGGGCCGCCGTTTAAATAGGCAATTTGCGTATGCAAATATATGATATAATGTATGCAAGGACTGGTGTCTGTCAGAGTGAGGCGAACACATACACACGTGAGAAGCATTGTGTGTTATCAGTGAGCTTTATACGTAATATATATAATGTAATATACAAAATTAATAAAATATATAATAGATCATCTAATATAATTATATATTTATAATTAACGGTGGTAAAATAATAAATTTAAATTTAAATAAAAATCATAAATAATGACATAATCAAACATAATAAAATTTTTTCCTTATGCTCTTGCATTTTATATCATTTTTTCTGATCTGTATTCTAGATTACATGAAGAAAATTTATTTTTGTATTATATTATACAGATGTTATGAAAAGGGGCATATGACCGTGTACAGACTACAAAGATGCGTGTGTACATAAAAGGAGACTGTCTGAGCCTGTGAGATATATATATATATATGCAATATATAAGTACAGATAATGTTCTAATATTGCAGCATGTATAGTATCCAACAGCAAACAATAACATGATTCTGTAGGATGTAATAGCAAATATAAGTACAAGAAATACACTGCGTAACACATGGCAGACATAAAATATCCTCTGCATTTTGTTATATATTCTGCATTATTAAAATTACATAGAGAAATGCAAGAGTGCCTGGGAGCATGTGCATTTGTAGAGTATAAATATATATATATATAGTGTGTGTGTATAAAATGGTGAAAGAGGTGCATTTGTAGAGCATAAATATATACATACATAGTGTGTGTATAAAATGGTGAGAGAGTGAAAATAACATAAATTGCATTATGTATTGTTAAGTGCTCCATGGTGTCACATTAGGATAAAAGGGTGTCTGAGACTGTATAAACACATGGACCTATAGACATGAATGTATGTATATATGAATGTATAAATACATATACTAAAGGTGTTTGCATATGATGGAAATATATATATAATACATCTTACATTCTATTCTATTCTATTCTATTCTATTCTATTCTATTCTATTCTATTCTATTCTATTCTATTCTATTCTATTCTATTCTATTCTATTCTATTCTACTTACCAGCTTGACAAGGTGAGGATTGGTCACAGGTTAGACTTGATGATCCTGGAGGGCTTTTCTAACCTCAACGACTCCATGATTTGCAGTGTCAGACTCTCTATTGCAAGGAATGGAAGAGTTTCATAATCACCTGTTAAAATATTGCTTTCACCAATCAGAAATTGCCAAAGTGACACAAAATGCTGGGGACACATTTGGCATATGTCCTCCACATGTGGAGGAACAGCACTGGAAGCTGTGTCCCCCCATCTGTGTCACCAGGCTCATTCTCCTTCTTTGGCAGGGATGAGCCCGTGTTGCTCGGATGGTAAACCAGGACCATGTCAGCCCAAACCCCAACTTCCCAGAGCTTCAGCTGCTTCCCCAGCCCAGAGCCAACACACTGACAGTCACCAGTGTGGCCAAACATGGTGTTCCATGTCATGTAACCCATGAAGATAGGCCAGGTTGGATGGGCTTGGAGCACCCTGGAATAGTTGGTGGAAGGTGACCCTGCCTGTAGCAGGCTGTGGGACAGAATGAACTTTAAACTCTCTCCCAACCCAAACCATTCTGGGATTCTGAGATGTTACAAAATTGCTTGTCACTGATTTTCATGTTGCTCCTTGGGAACACATTGAAGGACACTTTTGTATTCTGTCCTCTCTCTCTCTCTTGCTCCATGACCAGGATCACAGAATCCCAGAATCACTGAGGTTGAAAAAGACTTCCAAGACCTTCAAGTCCAACCTGTAACCAGTCACCAGCTGGGCAAGACCACTGACTGCCACACACATTCACTCCTTGAAAATGTCCAAGGATGGTGACTCCACCACCAATGGATCCCCCATTTTCCCCCTCCACCCCAAGCAAAAGAATGAGTCAAAACTCTCTGGATTTGTGGATGTCCAGATTGTGGTAACAACAGGGTGTTGGGGTAATACTGAAGAAGGTGGATGTGTCCTGAAGAAACCACATCCATCCCATGGAGTACCCATACTAGAGCAGGAGAAATGCTAGGAAGGATGAGCAGCAGAGAGGAGTTTTTATGCACTGACCACACCCCCATTCCCCATCCCCACTGCACTGCCCAGGCTGGAGGGAAAGAGAGGAGTTGGGGATGTGAAGCTGAGCCTGGGGAAAAAAATGGTTTAAATCTTGTCTTGGTTCCTCACCATTCAAGCATATTTTAATTTGCAATAAACTAAATTAATTTTCCCAACATCAAGTGTTTGCCCATGACAATTATTGCTGTCACATGGATATTATAGGAATTTGGCAAAAAAAAAAAATCCCACTGTGTCCCGACTGGTCCTCAGAGGGGCTGGGAACAGCTGGGTTGAATTTCTGATCATGACCAGTTGGGCACCACAGTTCTGGTCCTGTTCAATGAGGACTTTAATAGTAACAAATTCACAAACAGTAGGAATTATTGAAACAACAGAAATACAGGAATTGCCATTGATAAATGCACCAGCATCAATAGAATGATGATGATTGATGATGATGATGATGATGATGAACAACAACAACAACAACCATACTAATAGTGATGTGCTAACATGGGTAGTAATAATTGTATGCAAAATGTTACCAAGAGGGCATCCCCAGGTGGGAGGGGGGAGAGCAGAGTCACCCACTGATTCTCTCCAAGATCCTCCTATTCACTAGTGTAATTTATACCCAACCCAATCATCCTCCTCTTATTTTATGTACAGCATGATCCAGGCAAAGAGTTGAGTTATAAAGTCATCCACAAAATCCTGGAATCGTTCAGGTTGGAAAAGTCCCCCAAAACCATTGACTCCAACCTGTGAATGGTCTCCACCTTATCAGCCAGACCAGAGCACTCAGTGCCACGTTCAGGTGTTCCTTAGACACTTCCAGGGATGGAGACTTCAAACAGTCCCTTCCAATGCCTGACCACCCTTTCCATAAAGAAATTCCTCTTCATGTCCAACTTGAACCTCCGCTGGCACATCTTGAGGCTCAAGACACAGAGGTTTAGACCATTTTCTGATCTGTGTGGTTCCTGATACACCTAAAAAATTGTAATCTTTAGAATTACTATTCCTTTATAAACTAAGACTGAGTTTGGAACCTGCCATAAAACCAGTGGTGGGCTTACACAGAGAGAGGTGCCATGGGGTCACCTGAGGACAGTGTCTGGCATGTGACACCAGGCAAAGGCACCATGACCTGTCACAGTCAGTCCATGTCACCGCTCTGAGATGATCCTGCACTGATCCAACCCTTGGGCTGCATCAGGAGGTTATCACCATTTCAGCCAAGGAGGGAGCCTTTACAAGCTCTCATACTTCTTGGCCAGCAACTCATCAATGGGATTTGCTTATGCCCAAATCTGTGCTTGTGAATCTCTTTCCATTTTTCTACAAGACCTGTAATCCTAGTCACAACCCAGAATCAGTGAATCATGGAATCATTTTGGTTGGGGAAGTCCTCTAAGATCATCAAGACCAATTGTTAACCCAGAACTGTCAAAGCCACCACTAAACCATATCCCCTGAACATCTCCAGGGATGGTGACTCTACCTGTGGCCTGGGGAGCCTATGCCAGGGCCTGAACACCCTTTCCATGAAGAAATCTTTCCCAATATCCATACTAAACCTCCCCTGGGACAGCTGGAAGCTGTTCCCTCTTGTCCTGTCCCTTGTTCCCTGGAAGCAAAGCCCAATTCCCCCAGCTGTCCCCTCCTGTCAGGGAGTTGTGCAGAGCCAGAAGGTCGCCTCTGAGCCTCCTTTTTTGCCAGATCCTCTTCTGTGGAGGATCAGGCACAGGCATGTTTTGTCTAAGACATTGTGACTGTCACAACAGGAAAGGTGTGATCAGAGAAGGCACTGAGCTGACTCCCAGAGACTCGTGCTCAGTCCCCCCTCTCGAGAAGGACTCAAAGGGTTGGCTGTGCATTTGTGAACAAAACAGCACAAAAAATCTAATTCAGATAAGAGGCTGCTCTGCGTTAATTATGAAAGGAAGTATTGGGGCATCTGGTTCTCTTTTTCCTCTCTTTTACTTTTGGTTTGTCTCACAAGCCCAGCTCCAGGAACAAGGTGAGATCTAAGAACTAGCGATACTCTTTGCTCTTGTTCTCCTCCTCCTCCTCCTCCTCCTATTCTATCTTTATTTCACAGAACCACAGAAAGTCCTGAGCTGGAAGGGACCCACAAGGAAAGTCCATCTCCTGACTCTGCACAAGACACCCCAGCAATCCCACCCTGTCCCTGAGGGCATTGTCCAAACACTCCTGGAGCTCTGGCAGCCTTGGGGCCATGCCCATTCCCTGGGGAGCCTGTTCAGGTCCCAGCAACCACTTGGGGAAGAACTCTTCCCTGATATGCAATCTCCCCTGACACTCCAGGATCCAGCCATTCCCCCCAGTCCTGTCCCTGGTCACCGCAGAGACGAGATCAGTGTTTGCCCCACCTCTTCCCTTCACATGGAAATTGTAACAGTGAGGAGTCTCCCATCATTCTCCTCCAGCTGAACAGAACAGGTGCCCTCAGCTGCTCCTCATATGGCTTCTTGCCCTGGTATAGGGCAAATTCTGGGAGGAAGCCTCCAAATGCGGTCCCTCTAGAAAGCAAATTCAAGCGGCCCCTCCCCCAACTGGTTCAGAAAAGGAATTTCCTTAGAGAAAAAGTGGGAAAAAAACCTGTTTATTCAACAAGCAAATTGTTCACAAGCATAAAAAATGAATAATATTAAACAATAAAACCTCTCGCCGTTCTGAAGAGAGATGGCAAAATTGAGAAAGTCCTTGCTGTGGGTTGTGGCTCGGCTCGCTCAGTCTCTTATCAGTCCCTCCAGTGCTGGAAAATGCCGTCCTGGGCCCCAGTGGGCTGCAGGCGTGAGCTCCAGATGTTTGCTGGGTTTTCAGCCCAGAACAGGTTTAAACAGCTCCAAGAAAAAGGAAAAAACAGTCCAGGGAACTTCTCTGCCTCAGCTAGCTAAAAACTAGCTAAAAGCAAAGGAGATCTCTCTGTCTCTCACTGTCAGACAACGCAGTCCAGGAGCGGAATGCAGAGGAGTGAGTGCAGATTCTGAAAACAAACTGCTCTCTTCTTCTCCCCCTTCACTCTCAGAACCAGTCTTAAAGGTGTGGAACTTAATATCCAGCATAAACAGAACAGACAACTGGGGATACAAGCATCACAAAGTCACCTCAAGACACTTCCCCTTAAGGCTCTTTACCATGTTTGTTTCCCTCCTTTGGATGTCCTCCAATGGCTTAATGTCTTTTTTATCCTGTTGTGGCCAAAACTGCCCCCAGCACTCAAGGTGAGGCTGCCCCAGCCCAGAGCAGAGCAGTCAATCCCCTCCCTGCCCAGCCATCAATGCTGGGCCTGATGCCCCCCAGGACAGGGATGTCCCTCCTGGCTGTCAGGGCACTGTTGGCCCAGATCCAATTGACCATTGGATCCTTGGGACCCTTTCCAGGCACTGCTTTCCACCCTCCCATTCCCCAGTCTGTGGGTACATCCAGGTTTGCTGCATCCCAGGTGCAGAATCCAGCACTTTCCCTTGTTGAACTTCATACATTTGGTGATTTCCCACCCCTAATCGGCTGAGGTCTTTCTGCAGAACCTCCCTGCCTTTGAGGGAGTCAACAGCTCCTTCCCAGATTTGTATCATATGTGAACTTGCTCAGTATCCCTTCCAGTCCTGCATCCAAGTCATTTATGAATGTGCTGAAGAGCACAGAGCTGAGGGTGGAGACCTGTGGAGCCCCACTAGTAACAGGTTCCCCAGTCTTATGTTACCTCAGTCATTGTCACCCTTTGTGCCTGACCTGTGAGCCAATTGCTCACCCATTCCATGATATTTTTATCCAGCTATGGGCTGGACATTTTGTCCAGAAGGATCCTGGGAAACACAATATTGAAAGCTTTACTGAAATCCAAAAAGATTCCATCAACTGGCTTTCCTGGATCAACCAGGTGGGTCACCTTGTCATGACAGGAAATCAGGTTTGATAAGCAGGACCTTCCTTTCATGAAGCCATTCTGGCTCTGACCAATGACTGCATTGTCCTTCAGGTGTATTTTCCATACTTCCCACAGTAACCTTCTCCATAACTTTACCAGGCACTGAAGTGACATTTCTGTAGTTTTCAGGTGATCTGGAGTTGCTCCCTTGCTTTGCCTGGGCCAAGCATGGTTTTCACATTCCATCCTGTGTTCTGTGTGGAAGTTTGCTGTGGGAGTTGGGAGATTGAGTAGTGCTACCATGGCTTGTGAGCCAGCTCCTCTGAGGAGTTTGTTGTGGGAGTTGATGACTCATTGAAGTGAACTGCACAAAATTAAGGGCTTGTAGCCACCACTCCAGTGGAAGTGCATTGTAAATATTCAACAGCTCATTGGCCAGCACCTTTGGAGTCTAGACTCAACTGGCTGATTGCTGGAGTTGAGGCAACTGTACAAAAAAGCACAAGTGCTCCCTGACTTTGTTCAGCCTGATGAGGATTTACAATGAACCAACCAATGGGTAATGACATCCCCAGCTCCCTCAGCTGCTCCTGGTGCCCCAAATCCTTCCCCAGCTCCATTCCCTCCCCTTGACGTGCTCCAGCCCTTCAATGTTTCTCCTTCCAGGAGGGGCCCAGAACTGGACGCAGCTTTCCATGTGCCTCACCAGAGCACCTTGTTCTACCCAGTCAAAAGCTTTTTCTCCTATTTTCTTATTTTCCCACCTGGATCCTAATCCTAAAAAAGGAACAAAGTTAGGTGTCTGACTGAACTGGAAATACAGCATCCAGTATCTTCTGGACATCACCTGTCCAGGACAGACAGGTAAAGTCTTTGAGAATAAGTTTTTGCTATTTCCTAGGATCACTGTCTGCCAGCAGAATTTATTGCAGGTGCTTTTAGCAAGAGAATGAAAGCTGGTCTCCTGGAAAATTCAAATTCATTCAGATTTGGGTAATTTTTGCTAAGTCTTTCAAGCTCCCTTTGAATTGGCAAAGTCCTCCAGCCTCTGGAGGTCGATTTTTGCCTTACTTATTTATGAGATGCCAGACTAACAATTTCTTGCAGGTTTTTTTCACAGTCAGAAATTTTCTTCATGTTGAATCCAAACACGTTGAGTAAGGCCTAACTCAGCTTCCTCTAAATTGCCAACCACAGAGCCACAGGCTTCAAACAAAGGGGAAACATTTTAGGGAAAAAAATATTTCAGGTGACTGTCTCCTCTCGTGCCTGTTCATTTGGCATCATTTGGGTTTGACTTTGAGGTCTGGTGTCAGCAGAGACTTGTGTGCAGAGCTGATTAGCTAATTTATCAGATGTTGGTACAGTCTGGTCTTCAAGAGGGTTGTTTGGCTCCTTGGTCTGAAATTTCAGCTGGAAAAGCAGCCAGAGAGATGCATCCACTGGCTGTCAATAGGAATGTTGTGAACACTTCCTCTCATCAAACTTGGTGCCACTGAGATATCACAAGATGGAAAATTGAGCTGTAACAGAACTAGTGCCAAAATTCATCTGAAGTCTTGAAAGCACCAAATGATGCTGAGTTAGACTTTATCATGTGCTCCCTATTCAATCTGTGCTACATCAATTATAAACTGGTTTACAGTTCTCAGTGCAATATTTACGATTGAGTCAACAAAGCCATACCAGTCCTACAAGGGCAGGGCTCCACCTCTTTGGAGACACATCTGAATTCATATTTTTCACCACATAAAGCAAATTTGTATATATAAAGTAGTAAGACTGGCTAAATTCACTGCCAGTTTTGCAGCTTGGAAAGGTAGAGTTGGCATTAGACATAGAAAAACCTCATTTAGGGTTTTTAAGCCATAAAAACTGGCAGAGGGCAGAGTTAGATGGGAAAAGATTCTTCTGTGTGAGGGTGGTGAGGTCCTGGCACAGGTTGCCCAGAGAAGCTGTGGCTGCACCATCCCTGGAAGTGTCCAAGGCCAGGTAGGACAGGGCTTGGAGCAACCTGGAATTGTTGAAGGTATCTGTGCCCATGGCAGGGGGTGGAACTGGATGAGCTTTAATGTCCCATCCCACCCAAACCAGGCTGAGATTAGTTGATCCCATTATTTTATTTAAAATATGACTTCATGAAGGTTCACAAGAATTTTACCTTCCACTTCTGATTTCTACGCATTAAGCAAATGAATGTTTGAAATTCTATTCAAGGCCCACCAAATCCTGGGTCATAGTGCTTATTTTGTTCAAGATTTTTTTTGTCCAATTCCACTCAGCCATAAAGAATTAAAATTCAAAACTCATCCCAAGTCTGCAACATCAATGGGCTGTTTGAGGATCCCTCACCATTTTGCTTGAAGTTTCAGGATTAAGGAAAACCAGTTGAGTAAAAAAGGAAAGCTGCAATTTTGACAGGACAATTTGGACCATGAAAAAAATTAATTGTGGGCAGAAGTCCCATGCCTTGGCTCCCCTGCCTTGGGTCCACTGCCTCCCACCGGTGTTTACTGCACAGAGGAGGGTCATTAATGTTCCTGTTAATGAACTGAATAAAAAAAAGGAGTTAATTCAAAATCTCATTTTTTAAAGTGATATCTCACTTAATCATGTAATGAAAAACATTAGGATACAGATTTCTGTGGTCTTGGAGTTTAGGTATGGGAAAGGATCTAGATTTAGCTCAGACAGCACATTTTTTAGCTACAAAAACTCAGAAGATTTTATTAAAAAACTATATAAATTTATACTAAACTTATATCAAATATTAATACCCAGAACTTCTCCCATCAGCAGAAGCCTGAGAAAACATAGTTTAGTTATCCAGAAAAAAACCCAGTCAGTCAAAAACTCAACTATTTCTCCCATAAACATCCATCCTTAACAAGACAGTGTTGACTGGAGTACAGGCAGGTTGTCCTTCCCTCTCTCCAGCTGGTGAAGGTTCAAGGACAGGGCCAGAGGCACCAGCCCTGCTCAGCTGGATCTGTGACTCAGTGCATTGGGTTTGCAGAGAACAGGTTTATTCTGAAAAGGATTGTCCATCAGAGGCCTGGAGAGATAGTCCTGGTTCGAGGATCAGCTACGGACCAGCATCAAACATCTCCCTGGTGGGTCTTTGCTGCACCACCCCCAGTCAGGGAGGGCTGTTTGACTTCCTGCTTGTAGTGGTTTGAAAGCAAAACGAGTGAGAGGCTCCAAGTCAGAAATACAATTTAATAAGAAGGAAAGAAAAAAGGTAAAATAAAATAGTATAAATGCAGTAATACAAAAGACCACTGACAGAGTCAGAATACAACATGAGCAGGGTGATGGAAGCAGTCCAGGTAAGGGGGTCTTCCTGAAGCAGTGATCCCGTAGAAAGGTCTGGTAGCTCTGGTCCTCTGGGAATCCAGTGGGTAAGGGCCCCTGTACTGTCCCAAACCCCAGATTATGTCCAGGTGAGAATGCCTGGCTCCTCCCCCTGGGCAGAGCATCTCACAATGGGATGATGAGTCATACAGGGGGTCCTTGATGGCCCATTAAAGAGAGAGAGCTCCTGGAGGGAGTTATCTGTGAGTCCTGCAGCAGGCATTTGATGGGCCATTAACAGAAGACACCTTAACAGAAGAGGGAGGGGGGATCTGGGAGAACACTGCTTCAACAATTGGCTTCAACAGTTCATGAAGATGTTGATAGAATACTTTGTGCACATCCTATACTATAACCCAGGACACTGCTCTGTGGGAGGGAAGGTGGTAGAAGCATTGGAAGTACAGCACCACCAGGGTTGGTCAGACGACAGCAGACCCTGTGCCCTGGAGGGACCATATCAAGGTGAGGGGTGGGATTTCCCTCTGCTGTCACTCCTGGCAGAGGTCCAGTTGTTGCCATCCAGGAGCAAGCCCTCAGGCATAAGGTTACATAATTGTTCCTATTTTCAGCCTGAGATTTCAGTCCTTCAACACAACCAGTGGAATTGGTTGAACTGGTGAATATTTTTAAACAAAGAATCAAAATATCCTGAGTTGGAAGGGACTGTCGAGTCCAATTCCTATTTCTGCACAGGACAACCCTAAGAATCCCACCATGTGCCTGAGAACAAAGGGACTTCCAGCAAGGGAAGAGCCAGTCAGGTGGAGATGCAGCTGGGGCAGAGGGAGCAGGGCCATCATGGCACATCTGGTTCTCAGGGACACCGAGATAGGACACAGAAGTGCCACTCCAAAAGCTCTGCTGTTACCACCATATGTGACATGGCAGCATGCAGACAGAGCCTGGCTGCAGCCGTTCAGGGAGCAGCTGCTTTGGTCACCTTCCTGTGCAAAAGGAATTGGAGGAACAGAATCACAGAATGTCCTGAGCTGGAAGGGACCCACAAGGATCATCCTGTTCAGCCCCTGGTCCTGCACAGACACCCCAACAACCCTACCCCGTGCATCCCTCAGAGCATTGTCCAAACACTCCTGGAGCTCTGGCAGCCCTGGGGCTGTGACCATTCCCTGGGGAGCCTGTTCAGAGTCCCAGCACCCTCTGGGGAAAGAACCTTTACCTGATATCCAGCCTAATCCTCCCCTGGCACAGCTCCAGCCATTCCCTTGGGTCCTGTCCCTGGTCACAGAGAGCAGAGATCAGAGCTCTCAGGAGGAGCTGCAGTCCCCCAGGAGCTCTGCCCTGTTATGAGAAGTGAAAGGAAGCCAGGAAGGCAGATAGCTCATCAACTCCACTGTTGGCAAAGCAGTAAAGGAGCTCTGAAAATGCAAAGTTGGACAGGGCTTGGAGCAACCTGGTCTAGTGGGAGGTGTTCTTGACTATGGCAGGGGGTGGAACCGGTGACCTTTAAGGTTCCTTTCAACCCAAACCCATGAAAGGCTCCCTGGAGCACAAGTGACTCACAACAGGTGACTTAATTAATGTCTCACTGTCATTTTCGCCAACAGTGACTCAAACCACAGGAAACGAGATCAGAAAAGACACTTAAAGCCCTAATTCACAACCCCCAAATGAAAATCTTACAAGATAAGTCTCATAAGGAAGAAAAATGAGAAAGAATATCACCCAGAAACAGAGAGAAGCTTTGGGCATGTTGGAGAGAGGTGAGGAAGGCAAGGGAGAGGCAGGAGTGGTCAAAACAAAGGAAAATTGAACAAAATCAACACCATCAGACACAATTCCCTCCTCTAATAAAAGCACCTAAGGTGACCCAAACCCAGCCAGAATGGCTTTGAATCATGCCAGGATTTGAATCATGCCTAGCAAAGATGCCATCACTTGTCTCCACACCCCAGAACTCAGAGAGCTGCATCAGGTGCATTTTTGTGAGTCAACGTATGAACAATTCCACATCAAATCCTGCTGCCTCCAAGGTCAGATCCCCTTAGCAGAGAAAAAGATGCAGAGACAGATACACTCTGCCAGTAATTCATTTTTACAGAGCAAGTCTCTTGGCCATGAGGTCACAAACCCACTCAGTTCTTCCAAGTGGCTGCTGGGGAAAAGGACCTGGGGGTGTTTGTCTGGCCAAGGTGTGTCCAGCAGGACCAACCAGTGACTGTTCCCCTGCATTGGTGAGGCCCCACCTCCAATCCTGGGGTCAGTTTTGAGCCCCTCACCCCAAAAAAGACCTTGAGGGGCTGGAGAATATCCCAGAGAAGGAAACAGAGCTGGGGAAGGGTCTGGAGCACCAGGAGCAGCTGAGGGAGCTGGGAAAGAGGCTCAGCCTGGAGAAAAGGAGGCTCAGGGGGGACCTTCTGGCTCTGCATAACTCCCTGACAGGAGGGGACAGCCACAGGGGTCAGGCTCTGCTCCCAGAGAACAAGGGACAGGACAAGAGGGTTCAGCACTGAAAATGGAAGAGTTTACAAGTTGCCCCTGGGGAGATTTATGTTGGATATTATGAAAAATTTCTTTCTGGAAAGGGTGGTCAGGCCATGGCAAGGGCTGCCTGGGGCAGGGGTCGAATCACCACTCATAAAGTGTTCAAAAAGTGTGTGGATCTGGCATCTGGGGACATGTAGTGGTGTAGATGGCAGTGCTGGGGGAACATCTGGACTTGGTGATCTTAGGAGGGCTTTTCCAACCTCATGGATTCCGTGATTCCATGATTTTGCTTCTTTCAGAAACTTCTCCAATGCTATTTTGTCAGCCAGAAGCAGAGGTCAGACTCCAAACTGCACTTGCTGTTTATTGCTCAAACACAGTTCCTACTCTCACAGCAGCTCCTTTGCAGGCCAAGTCCGGCTCCTTCCAACCATAGACTAGACCATGAAACTGCTTTGCAACAACAGAAGTCCCAAAGAGGCCTTGAAAGGGCAGTGAGGCCCTGTCTCAGGTTGCCCAGAGAAGCTGTGGCTGCCCCATCCCTGGAAGTGTCCAAGGCCAGTTTGGACAAGGCTTAGAGCAACCTGGGATAATAGAAGGTGTCCCTGCCCATGGCAAGGGGTGGGACTGGATGAGCTTTAAATGTCCTTTCCCACCAAAACCAGTCTGGGATTCCTCTATTCTGGTGTACTACACAGCCCCAGGACTGTGAAGCTCAGGGAACACAAAACACTTCAAGGTAGAAACAGGAAACAAGGAAACAAGACCAGCCTCTTTAGGGCTTGAAGGCAAAGATTGTGCCTTGAAACACGAGGCAGCAGCCAGTTCTGCATTCCTGGAGCCCCTGCACTGGGGCCAGGCTGCAGACACAGAATCACAGAATAAACTAGGTTGGAAAAGACCTTTGAGATCATTGAGTCCAACCTGTGACCTAACGTTACCTTATCAACTAAGCCATGGCACTGAGTGCCTCATCAAGTACTTTTCTAAACACCTCCAGGGACAGTGAATCCACCGCCTGCCTGGGCAGCCCATTCCAATGCCAAATCACTCTTTCTGTGAAGAATTTTTTTTTTCTAATACCTAGCCTAAACTTCCCCTGCTGCAGCTTGAGGCTGTGACCATCCTGCCACTGGTCACTTGGGAGAAGAAAACAACCCCATCTGTCTGCAACCACCTTTCAGGGATTTCTAGAGAGTGATAAGGCCCCCCTGAACTTCCTTTTCTCCAGACTAAACAATCCCAGCTCCCTCAACCATTCTTCACAGGGCTTTTGTGCCAGGCCCCTCACTGGCCTTGTTGCCTCCTGTGGACACGTTCAAGCACCTCAACATCCTTCCTAAACTGAGGGGCCCAGAACTGGACACAGCACTCAAGGTGCAGCCTCACCAGTGCCGAGTACAGGGGCAGAATGACCTCCCTGCTCCTGCTGGCCACACCATTCCTGATCCAGGCCAGGTGCCCTTGGCCTTCTTGGCCACCAGGGCACACTGCTGGCTCACGTTCAATCGCCTATTGACCAGGTCCCCTTTCTACCTGGGCACTGTCCAGCCACTCTGTCAGCCTGCAGTGCTGCAGGGGGTTGTTGTGGCCAAAGTTCAGGACTCGGCACTTGGACTTCCTAAACTTCATCTTACTGGATCTGCCCATCTATCCAGCCATCCCAGGTCTCTCTGCAGAGCCCTCCTACCCTCCAGCAGATCAACACATGCTCCAAGCTTAGTGTCATCTGCATATTTACTGATGGTGGACTCAATCCCCATGTTCAGATCATCAATGAAGAGATTAAATAGGACCGGGCCCAACACTGGGGGACACCACTGGTGACTGGCTGACAGCTGGATGTAGCACCATCCCCACCACTCTCTGGGCCTGGCCTCCAGCCAGTTCTTAACCCAGCAAAGAGTGCTCCTGTCCAAGCTGTGGGCTGCATCTTATCCAGGAGTAGGCCATGGGAGACAGTGTCAAAGGCTTTGCCAAAGTCCCAGTAGACACATCCACAGCCCTCCCTGCATCCACCAGGTGGGTCACCTGGTCATAAAAAAGGTCAGGTTGGTCAGGCAGGACCTGCCCCCCGTAAACCCACACTGGCTGGGTCTGATCCCCCAGCCATCCTGTAGGTGCTGGGTGATAGCTCCCAAGATGATCTGTTCCATAATCCTACTGGGCACGGATGTCAGGCTGACAGGCCTGTAGTTTCCCAGATTCTCCTTCCAGCCCTTCTTGTGGATGGGCATAATCCCTTCAGGTATGCCGTAAATCCCTTCAGGCACAGGAAGGAGCCCAGTGACAGAGGGGAGGAATGCCAGGAGGCTTGGAGCAGCAGACCTCTCCAAAGAAACAAGCATCACCTTGGAATTCTACCTTCCATAAAGGGGGAGGCAGAAGGCTTCTCCTTCTGGCCATCCCTGCAAGTCATTAGGTTTGCTGGAGGGCTGAAGTGTCAGGGAACATGGGCATCTCCAGGAGCTTGATGCAGGCTTGGAGCAGCAGGAAGGTCCTTGCAGCTTTGTATTTACATCTCACTGCCTTGCTGCCAGCATGGTCTGCCCTGACAGGTCCTGCAGGTCTCCAGCAGCATTGAAAGATCCTGCAGTTTATGGCCTCATGGTTCCTGTGCTGCTCCTCCACTAGATCCCGGGATGCTTCTAAGGAGTTTGGATTGCTGGTGGAGCTGTCATGCCACCAGGTGTCCCGAGAGGACCAATGGATATCAATTGTGAGAACAGATTGCTCCAGAGCCCTTGCATTGTTCATGTCAGAAATAAGTTTTATTTCTTTCCAAACCCAAAATACTACCTGCAGCCATGAAAACTCCACTGTACCCCCCACCACCAAACTCCCAAACATAATTGACTAATCCAGCCTTGTCAAACTTCACAACAATACATTTCAGTGGGAGGGGAAATTTTTCCATGTGGTACATGATAGAATTAATCTCTGCCCTGCTGTTCTAGTTAGCCAAGGAAGATAATTACAGTGATAAAGTTGTATATTAGCCCTAATTTAGTGAGATATTCTCAATGTTGTCCTTAAAATGAATAATAATTCCTAGTTATGACTTAGAAACTACAGAAAAGGTACAAGGGGCTGCATTCTGCTCTGTTTCCCTAAACTTGAGACTGTAATCAAAAACTGGGAATTTAAAATAAATAATCTAAACATCCCTAAGTCTTTGCCTCTACAAGGCAAGCAAATCAAGGTCCTAATACTAATGTGGAACCACATTATTGTACATATAGTCTTCTGACATTAAAATGAGTATTTGTCACAAAATCTATTTATACAGGTGCATGAAACACATGGATTGGAAGGATGCTGCAGCAGCAGGACCTGCCACAACCAGGCACCTCTTGCATTCATCCAACAGCTTCAACAAATGGTCCAGAAGCCACTGATAAGCAATTTTGCCCAAAATAACTGCACTAAAACTACTCAAGATCCAACATATCTCCTGAGGTCAGGTCACAAGCAAGAGGCACCATTAGCAGGGCAAAGAATGGAGGACAGTGCTTTGGCCCTGACTCTCCCCTCTTGCCTTTTTTCATACACAGCAGGTGACCTCTGAGGGAATTTTGGTTTATTCTGTCATTCGAGCCACTTTTCTTTTTGAAATGTTTTCTTCGGAACGGTCAGGTTTTACCTTTATTTCCATGGGGTCATCTGCATCATCTAAAGCGAGAAATAAAGAAGGATTAAAGTTTGCAAAGTCTTCTCCGACTTCAGTGAGGTGAAGATACAAATTATCAGAAAATGATTCTGTTCATAGGCAACAAGAATCATGGAATCCCAGAACGGACTGGGTTAGAAGGGGCCTTAAAGCTCATTTCATTCCACCCTGTGCCATGGGCAGGGACATCTTCCAGATTGCTCCAAGTGTCATCCAACTCCTTTGCCCTTACTCTATTCCAACATCTGCTCACCTGTATGAGCTGGTTTTCATACTGAGATGGGTGTTGGGATAATGCTCGGAGTCAGGCACTCTCAAAATTTTGGCTCTACCTATCTCTAGCAGCACTGCCAACATTAAGTCCCTAGTACCACAGGGTTGCTGGAAGAACTGCCAGCAGACAGGGGTTATATCTGTACTATTCCAGTGTGTGACCTCCTGGACACAGTAATCCATTCCAGGGTTTGGAACAATTAATTTTCTCAGATCACAGCAATGAAGGAAGGAATAATTAAGGTGCCCTTCAGCTGTTGCATGTTGGGTTTCTATAATATAGAGAGGCTACTGTGGCCCACTGTTAAATAAAAAGGTATTTTGTCACTTAAATTCCATTATGGAGCCAGGCTGGGAGAGCTGGGAATGTTCAGGCTGGAGAAGAGAAGGCTCCAGGGAGACCTTAGAGACCCTTCCTAAAGGAGCTCCAGGAGAGCTGGAGAGGGATGTGGGACAAGGGCCTGGAGGGACAGGACAAGAGGGAATGGCTTCCCATTGCCAGAGGACAGAATTAGGTGGGATACTGTGAGGAAGTTTCTTCCCTGTGAGGGTGGGGAGGCCCTGGCACAGGGTGCCCAGAGAAGCTGTGGCTGCCCCATCCCTGGAAATGTCCAAGGCCAGGTTGGATAGGGTTTGGAGCAACCTGGGATAGTGGAAGGTGTCCTTGCCCATGGCAGGGGGTGGAATGAGATGAGCTTTAATGTCCCTTCCCAGCCAAACTAGGCTGAGATTCCATGTTTTACTGTGAAAGGATTCCTCTGAACTCAGCACAGGCCCTGGGATTTCAATTTTAAGAGCACAGGTGCCATAAGTGACACATCTGTGTGACCTACTTAATTAATTACTTCAGGCTCAGCAGAGTCTGAGTGTTCTAGCCTTACCTGATGACTACCTATCAAACCCTATGGTTTGTTACCCATAGGGCTAAGTAATGCAGAAAACCATGCCAAAAGGTAAATTTCTTGGAACAACTCACCTCTCCAGAGCTTTGTGCTCAGTGAGAATCTCAGTCACTGCTATGGCATAGGGCAGATCATGGTACCAAGGACAAACAAGAATGTTCTTGTTTTCAAGAGGCATGGGCAGAGCTGCAGAGATTTCTGCACCTTGTAGACAGACCCAGCCAGCCTGGGGCTGGGGAGTCAGGACAGGTGGAGAAGATCTGGTTTTGGGAAGGCATTTCTGCAGTAGGCAGGAGGATGCTCCAAGGGAAGAGGGAAGGAAGAAAAGGCTCACACTCTTGTTCTCGTACTTGGGACAGCGTTTTAACAGTAAACAGAAGATGCATGATGTTGGTATCCAAAGAGGAAAAGCATCCTGGAAAAGCACCCAAGGCCAAGCCCCAGAGCCCTGGGTTCCTGGGGACGACAGCCTGTGTGTCACAGCACAGGGAACATGGGTGCTGCAGCACCTCTCACCTCTCGTGAGCTGGGCTGTTCTGTGCTGCTCCTCTCTGACCTGTTTCATCAACTGCAGGTTGTGGTCACTGGCTTCCTTATGGTTCACCATGGGGAAGGGGTAATCCTGACCTGGGCAATGTGGAGACAGAGCTTTTACCATACTCAGCAAGGGTGTTTTCCCTGGATTTGAAATAATCCCAGCTGTTCTTAAATGGAAGTGCCTAATCCTCTCCATCAAAGAGAAGAGCTTCCACTTTGACATAAGAGCCTTCAGACATGCATTAGAGCACGAGTTAAAGCACAAGATGTTCTGATACTATTTAAAGCAGCCAAGCATCCAAGATGGATAAATTCAAAGGCAAAAGCATGGAGTGATCCAAGAGTTTTAGAACAAAGTTGAGGAAAAATATGTACTGTGAAATGAGACTCCAATAAAAAATGTTAATGGAGAACAAACAGAAGGAAGACTGTTGGATTCATCCATTTTCAGAAGATAAATGGCTTATCTTGTCAGTGTGATGCTTCCATCTGATACACATTTGTTTTGGATAGTTACCAGCAATCCTTAGCAAGGAATGTGAATTAATTACCTATGATACATCCTGCTTGCTTCTGCACATCTTCAGATGCTGTCCAGGGCTCGTAGATGTACTTGGAGGGAAAGTTCTTTAGTACAGGCAAGTATTTCCTACAAAACGGTGATAATAAGGGAATTTAAAATCCTGCAGGCAAATATTCATACATTCAGAGAAGTGTAAACCAACCTATGCCATGTTAATATTGATATTACAATCTGTGGCAAAGTTATGATTCACTCTCCACAAAAAATTGGGTTTATGTTCTCAAACCTCCATAGGTGATACCTTCCAAAAGTTAACTTTACAGCACAGAATAAATGGGATGATTTAAACAGTATTTCAGTTTTGATTTCCTCCAAGATATGTTTTTAACATTTTCACTGACATTTCATCCTAAACATTAACAAATTAAAAAACAAACTAATTTAAAAAAATTGTTGCAGAATGGCAAAGTCGGACCACAGCAAAGGCCTCTCCTTGGCAATACCCAAATCTAGACAGGATGGGAGGAAGAGATGTGTGGAAATGGAGCTGTTTGCTCAACATTAACACAGTTAGCCCAGGAAACTCCACAGTGTTTTGAGAGAGCACATTATGGAGAGACAATGAAATGAGACTCTGAAGCAAAGAGGACTCAGAGTGGAAAATAAAACCTATGTGTGTGCAACTAAATGATGGCAGGGTTAGATGGGATGTTGGGATATTCCTCCCTGTGAGGGTGGGGAGGCCCTAGCACAGGTTGTCCAGAGAGCTGTGGCTGCCCCATCCTTGGAAGTGTCAAAGGTCAGGCTTAGAGAAACCTTAGGATAGTTGAAGGTGTCCTGGCCCATGGCAGGGAATGGAACTGGATGAGGTTTAAGGTCTCTTCCAAGCACATCCCAGAATTCTATGAAAAGCAAGAAAGAAAGGGCAGACTGGAGCAGGAAAACTGTGGGAAGTTCTAGTCAAACCCTTTAGAAAGAGGAGCCAGCCTGGTGATCAAACATGGTGCTGGGAGGCTACAAGCACTCACAAATGCAAGCCCTGCTCAGCCACCACTTGGAATGACAAGTATCTCTCTGCTTCTCCATGCCTCAGTTTCCTCATGTGTTCAACAAGACCATTGCTATGAGCCCTGTTTAACAGGTGTGTGTGTTTCAAACTGATCCAGCTCATCAGCTCCTGCTGTCAGAGGGGCTTGGGAAGCTCTTTCAGGGAGAGAGTGGAGTGAGGTGTCTCCTGACCTGATGTAGTTGCCCTGGGGGTCTGTGCGCTTCCCAAAATGGACAGGGCAGAAGATCCGTGTGTACTGGTGGAAGAAGGCACTGGCTGACAGCCACATCCAGTTCCCAGCATTGATGCTGTAGTCAGCATCTAAGAGCAGCTCTTCAAATACCTGCACATCAGGGATGGGAAGAGAGAGAGAAACACTCCTGAAATGGCTACATTGCAAAAACTAGACAAAACCAGGCTGGGAGGTGAAGGGTGGGGGTTGCTGCTGGGAAGCACAGCACTGTGGGGCCTGAGCTGCCTCCTCATAGACATACCAGGAATGCTCTCCACTGACAGAAGGAAGACAGAGCAACCCAAAAACTCTGTACTTGGGACGGGCTACAGACTGAGCATGTCTCCACTGGTATTCTTGTTATCAGAAAATCATGAGGATTTGGGAAAGGGAATGACCTCTCACCACTGCACTGAGTGACAAAGAGATTCCATAAACTCTGAGATCCACAGGAAGGGGCAGAACTAAACGCTGCTCTGCAGAACCCTCCACTGCTAGACTCAGGCTGTGCAGGGTTTCTCAGGGCCAGGCAGAACAGAGGAAAATAAAAGCCAGCAGTGAACCTTCATTCCCTCTTCCCAGCTGATCCAAAGGTGCCCCCGTGTCAGGAAGCAGGCGACAGCATGCCGAGCGAGGTGATGGATCCAACCTTCCTGGCGCAGCTGGGTCATAATGGCATCGATCCATGGGAACCCTGTCTGTGCCTGCAGCAGAACAGGAACATCAGCCCTCCACTCATACACTGCTTTCACAGATGGTTTGAGTGGGAGGGGACATTAAAGCCCATTCCTGCCATAGGCAGTGACACCTTCCACTATCCCAGGTTGCTCCAAGTCCTGGCCAACCTGGCCTTGGACATTTCCAGGGATGGTGCAGCCACAGCTTCCCTGGGCAACCTGTGCCAGGGCCTCAACACCCTCACAGGGAAGAATTTTGTCCCAACATCCCATATAACCCTGCCCTCTGTCAGTTGGAAGCCATTCCCCTTTATCCTGTGACTCCATCCATTTTCCAAAGTCCCTCTTCAGCTATCCTGGAGCCCCTTTAGGCACTGGAAGGGTCTCTAAGATCTCCTTAGAGCCTTCTCCAGGTTGAACATTCCCAGCTCTCACATCCTGTCACACCACTGCAACACCCCCTCAAACCGCCAGCAGGGATCAATCAAGGGAAGAGGAATGCTCCAATCTCCAATGCAGCTGCTGTGGCAATGCACCTCATTACCGTTTTCCATTTGTGGAGCCTCTCTGCGTCCTGGTACCAGCTGATCTGGAGGCAGATGGGGTTCCCAGCCATCTGGGTGAAGTTGGGGGTTGCTGATGCTACTGTATAGAAGAATTCCCTCCACAACAGCTGCCCTTGGAGCGACACTGGTGGCAGTGAGTGGTGCTTTGCCTGCAAAAGACACAAGGTGACAGCTTCAGTTCATACATAGCATTGCAGCCTCACTCATTTTGCGATTGTCAGGCCTATAAAATAAAGATTAATCTGACTACAATACTGGTTTCAAGGCACTTTAGTGTTCAAGTCAAGGAAATCAAAGATCTGAGACAATGCTGTCTGGCCCAAAGCAAAGCCAAGCTGCCAGACCTCAGTGTTACATCAAACATTCTCCATCTACCTTCCAAAACAGTGTCACACTGGGATTTCTTACACTAAGGATATATTTATTAACATGTTAACTGAATTCAGGTGGCTCAGCCATGTCTCAAAAGGTAATCTTAAGATAGAGGTAAAGGAGGACCTTGGTTTTCTTGGGTTGGTTTTAAGCTCAGTTTTTCTTAAGAACCAAATAAGATTTCAGAAAGTGGTTTTGGTTTATGCTACAATTAAAACTTGTCTAAGACAAAAGCAGTTGATTTCCAGAAACAAAACTGCATAAACCAATCAAAAACTTCCCTTAACCACCAGACAGACAAACAAAATCCTTGAATTTTAGGAAGGTTTTCCTGGGCTTCCATGCTGATCCCGGGTCTGATTGCTCCCTATTCACAAAACCACAGTTTGGGTTGGAAGGGACTTTAAAGCACATTTCACTCCATCCTCTGCCAAGGGCAGGGAGCACCTTCCACTATCCCAGGTTGCTCCAAGCCCCATCCAACCTGGCTTTGGACACTTCCAGGGATGGGGCAGCCACAGCTTTTCTGGGCAACCTGTGCCAGGGCCTCCCCACCCTCACAGGGAAGAATTTCTTCCCAATATCTAATCCCAACCTGCTTTTTTTCAGTTTGAAGCCATTCCCCCTTGTCCTGTCACTACAGTTCCTGATGAAAATATTAATTTAGAATATGAATATCCTGTTTCTAAAACATAATTGGGAAGGGCTGCAGACATTCACAGGTGTTTCACCCAACATGAAGCCACTCCACAGATTTCATGGGACATTGTGAGAAGACATTTACAAAGCAGCATTTTTTGATACACCAAGATGATCCAAGTGTTAAATCCTGCCTCCTATGCCACATGTCACAGTTTTGGATTTGCTTACTTAGGACCAATTATTTTCTTACCTGAGCATAAATGTTTGACAACCTATAAAAAAATGTCCGAACTGACAGACAGCCCGTACTGAAATAGGGGCTCAGGCCTGTGGTGCTTGGAAGCAGCGAGTTTGGGATTGTCCTTGGTTTAGTAAAACTTGTCACCCAGCCCTGAAATGAAAACAGAAATTTGGGTTCAGGCAGCACAAGACGACACATGTCCAGTAATAAAGAGAGGAAGGCTCTGGGAACTTGCTTCACTATTACAGGGGCTCGTTTGATTTCGTGCCTGGAAAACACTCCCCCTTCCCAGAAATCAAGGAGAACAAAACCCAAGCGCAAGCTGCCACCCTTCTCCAACCAAGCTGGATACTGATCTCAGCCCACCTGTGTTCCATCAGGGCTGACCTGGTCAGTTAAATGTTGCTCCAGGCGCTGCAGCCCCTCGGTCTCCCCTCCTCTCCAAGGGGAAAGGCTCTCTGGGGCAATCTTCAAATCCACAGGAAGGGGCACTCTGTAATGCTCAGCTAGGTCTGGGTCAGGGGCCCTACATCTCCTGAGGTGAGAGAGAAAACTCTTTGAGAGGAGCAACAGGAGCCAGGAGAAGGAGGCAGCCCTTGTCCATGGCACACACCAAGCCTCCTTGATCACAGTCCAACCAGAGCATAGTGAGAAATCCCAGGCTGTACTCTCCTGGGGGAGAAGAGTTCATCCTGCAATTGCTCCAGGGAATTCTAGCCTGAACTGCGGGTAGAGGAACAGTCCTACTAAATTACAGTGCTCAGAGCAGTCAGCTGCACCCACAGCTCAGACCCTTTTTAGTTCCCATGCCCTACACAAGGTTTAGAGGCAGCTCCTCTCTGGTTGCTCCCAGCTGTCACATCCGTTCCTAGGAGGGAACCAAGAGCCTCCTCAGACCCTAAACCCAATTATGGTGCTGCCTCCAAAGGCCACTCCAGCTCCTGTGCCCCTGAGGAGAAGTCGCTCTGGAGAGGTTTAACAGAATCCCAGACTGGTTTGGGTTGGAAGGGACCTTAAAGCCCATTTCATTCCACCCCCTGCCATGGGCAGGGACACCTTCCACTATCCCAGGTTGCTCCAAGCCCTGGCCTGCCTGATCTTGGACACTTCCAGACATGGGGCAGCCACAGCTTTTCTGGGCAACCTGTGCCAGGGCCTCCCCACCCTCACAGGGAAGAATTTCATCCCAACATCTAATCCAAACCTTCTCTCTTTCAGTTTCATAGGGAAAGAGGCAGATCAGCTTCCTGGGCAACCTCGGCTGCTCTTTCCTAACCAAGGTGGGGGCTCCCCAAGCTCACACCCCTCAGCAGCCCCTCCACATCTCCTCAGCCTCAGTTGCTGAGGCTTCCCAAGGCCTCTGCCCCCACCTGGCTGAAAGAGCATAAGTTTGGTTTTTCTTCCCCCCTGTAAAACACAGATGAAGGCCAAAGGAAGTGCTGGTGGCACAGAGATTTCTCACAACCCATAAATGAACTCAGACATCAACAGATCCTTGTACTTACCTGGACAAACCTGAGCTTAGCCCTGCTGCAGACACCTACAGAAGTGGGGCTAGCGCAGCTCTCAGAGTACTGATATAGCTCAGGCCTGCTGGGAAGCATATGAACCACTTATCTCCCACCAGCACTAATTTTAAAAGTCCAAACAAGCAAATTAAGCAAGGAAGGGGAAAACATAGTGCTAGAAAAAAACATAGGAACTTATATATCCCAGTACTTACATGAATCTTGTCATCAGACTGTCTGAGGACAACATTCAGGAATTAACAGGACTCCCACAAGATGGGAAGATCCAAGCCTGGGTTGGTGGCACTGAGCTGAGGCCATGCAGGAGGAACCTGACACTGAATCCCAAGTACTTGCAGTCCCATTCCAGCTCTCTCCTGCCCCCCTCTTACCTGCCTTTGGATCACTGACCTCTCCTCATGCAGAGCTAAACACAAGACATCCTTGACTCTGAGCTTCTTCTCAAGTCCTGGGAAACACGAGCTCAGCCCCTCTTTCCCATATAGCAGAGAGGAGGAGAGATTTAAAGCCAGGAAAGAACAGTAGGATTATTCCACTGAATTTCCTGTGTAAAACAAACTATAGTGGTTCATCCAATTCCTATCCAAAATCTTGAGAGCAATGTAGAGCATGCCTTTGAGTAAATTCCCCAGGCTTTCCTCTGTAGGAGTTTGACATCTCTTAAAAGCTTTTCTCAAGGTGCCTTGCAAAAGCTTAAGACTTTTATGGAATCACAGAATCATTAAGGTTGGAAAAGACCTTTAAATCACTGAATCAGAACATTATTTTGTGAGGTGTCCCACATGGTAGTAAATCTGCTGCACAAATATCAAAAGAGATGAAGCTCAGACCCTTCCACCATCTGCTCTCCCCTCCCAACAAGAGTCACATCCCCTGTATTTAGAGCCCTCCATGCACAGAAATAAAACAAGGAAACATCTAAAATGCCTCATTATCATTTGGCCCTGGCTCTTCTTTTGGACACAGGAAGAGGACCAGCAATTCCCACTCACTGGCTGGTACTTACTGGAAGTCTTCAGCTGTGAGGTTTCGGACAGGCACCTCAGGGTCACCAAGCAGAGACAGAATGTGAAGGAACCTCTTGTAAGTTAATGGGGGACTCCCACCATTTAGGTCCAAAATCCTTAAAAAAAACCAACAAGATCTCTTTTCACACAACAGAAACCAAGGAAGAAGCTGTAACTGCCAGTGGACAGGAAGGTGACATCACAGGCTATAACAACTCCATTAGTGCAACTGAATGTGGAAATTGCAGATTTTACAAGTAAAACTCCCCTGGGTGAATGTACATCTATCCCAAGAGCAGCTTCTCAGGACCTAAGACAACAAAACTGGGATCAGGATTCCAGCCATGGCTTCACCTGCACACACAGCCAAGACACACAGGGCACGGCGTGGGATGCCTCTGGTGTCACAAAAAACAGGTTCAGGGCAGTAAATAACTGTCCTTTCTGAGCAATCACCTGTACAAACAGTTTGAATTCAAGACAGCAAGTTACACACATCTATTCATGTACATAATTTAGGGGTTTTGCCCAATTGGAGTGTTAGGGCTGGTTTAGTTATTACTGCTTTCCTTCTTAGTAATTTCAGTATCTTCAGTCATTCAGCACTGAGTAACAGCTTGGATCCAAGTGTATTCAGACACCAGTGAAAGTTGATTTGAAAGATTTTGAAAAAAATCTGACACCAAAAACCCTTTACTGTATTTAATAGAACTTTTACAAGTCCTACTAAATTTGTTAGCGACTTTCTTCCACTCTGTTTAAGAGTAACTTTTTAGGTGTATTAAACTGCCCAAAAGGAAGAAGTTAATCAGCTCTTTAGGCTGAAATCTTAAAACCTGTGCACAATCTCTTCTGTTCCTTCCAAGAGAGTAACACACAAAGTTTCTCCAGCAAACAGCACCACGTTCACCTCAGACAGTCTGATTTTCTCCCAAGGAAAAACCAAGACATTTGGCCTTTTCTCTTCTAAAACTACCTCCCTGGAAACACTTGTGGGCTTGGGGCAGTCACGTACCGCTGGGTATCATACAGGCTGTGGCCCACCAGAGAGAGCACCTCAAAGCCCAGCTCTGCCCCCAGGTGCTGGATGTTGGCCTCCATCTCCTTGTAAAACGGCTCCATCTCTGCATCCAGTGTCACTTGTGTGATATGCCACTTCTGGATGTGATCCCTAAGAACGGTCTCATATTCCCCTTGAATAACCAGCAAGCAGGAGCCCAGCTGGCCCAAGTTTTTGTGGAGATCCTCAAGAGACTGGAGTAGGAAGTGCCAGCGCAGGGCCCCAATGCGCATGGAGGAGGTCAGGAATGCTCTGTCCAGGATGTACACAGGGTACAGGGCTGCTGAGGACTCCAGGGCAGCCAGCAGCACCGGGTTATCGTGAAGCCGAAGATCCTTCCGGAAAAGGTGAATGGTGCGATGCAGCATCCTGGCTACAGGAGGAAGGGAACCCTTGGCTTTCAGGACAACAAATTCCTATAAAGAACAAGGTAAATTAACAATTAGAAAGAGAGCTCCAAAAAATCCTCCGCAGTTTTTACCACAAACTTCTTGCTTTGATAAGTTTTCATGAGAGAGAAATGCAGGAACAAGACCAAACCTCTCCTCTGGCCCCACCATTCAGCAGCAGGATCACTACCCAGCTCCACAGAGAATAGTCTCTGCCCCACACGAGTCACTCAAATCCTTAAATTAAACCTCTCAATTAAATTACATCCCAATAACACTCACCATGATTTATTAAAAATATGGATATTGATCTAATATTGATATCCAGCTATGAGAGACAAAGACTCTCTAGCAGTTTAAAGTTACAAAGTGTATGTTTATTACGACGCCGGGCAGCGTGCAGGATTGCTCCCAAATACACACCTCAGTTTACAGATGATCACAGGGTCTTTTCATGTACAGGAGTATTGAATACCCAAAGCACAAATGCATATTCATAACTCTGGTACATCCCATTCCCCGCTCTGTATGGTAATTAGCCAAAAAGCTGTTAAGCATGAGTAGTTTGTTCTTTGAAATGGGTCGGTGGTCCTTTTTATGGGGCAGGGTCTCAAAATGATAAAGTAAGATGGGTCTTCCTGGCTTTGACTTTAACCTTTTAGTGTTACATGACAACTGAATCCTGTTTTTCCAGGACTGTTTGATTTATGATTGTATTGTACTGTTGGAGTCTATTGATTAGTCAGAATACATAAATAGGCCTCATGATTTATCAGTTCCTTAAATCCAGCTTCTGTTAACAGAAATTTAGGAAGAAATAGGAAGAAATAGGAAGTTTATCTATCTTACCTCAGCAATATCTAGTTTAACTAAAGTCTTTAATTCTTAAAAATTAATGTCTCAACCAGAAGGGAGGAATCAAAACAGATAGAACTGCCAGAGCTCCATTTAGTAGACAAACACTTTTTAACCCCACGGATGTGGCTGTCAGCAGACCCTCTGGAAGTCATCAGCTGATTTCAAGGAGGTCTGCAGGAGCAATCAGCTCATCAGAGACCTGGTACAATACTCCCTCTGTCAGGCAATTTTAGTAGGAGACATCTACATTTATGGATTTCACAGAACCCCAGACTGGTTTGGGTTGGAAGGGACATTAAAGCCCATCCACTTCCACCTCCTGCCATGGTCAGGGACACCTTCCACTATCCCAGGTCGCTCCAAGCCCTGGCCAACCTGGCCTTGGACACTGCCAGGGATCCAGGGGCAGCCACAGCTGCTCTGAGCAACCTGTGTCAGGACCTCACCACCCTCACAGGGAACAATTTCTTCCAATATCCCATCTCACCCTGCCCTCTGGCAGCTTGAAGCCATTCCTCCTTGTCCAAAGTCTCTCTTTAGTTCTCTTGGAACCCCTTTAGGCACTGGAAGGGGCTCTGAGGTCCCTCATTTTCTTCTCTAGGCTGGACATCCCCAGCTCTCCCAGCCTGCCTCCAGAGCAGAGCTGAGTGTGATAATAACACAAAACTACTCTTGGTTCATACATTTATTTCCCTTTGAACAACTTCAGCTGAGTTCAGAGGGTTGGCAGGAGTGCTAACTTTGGGTCTTTGGCTGAAGTGGCTCCGGGTACAGTTTGGGAAGCAGCTCCCAAGCTCTGGCTGCCCTGTTCAGGACAATGGACTCAGCAAATGCCAGGAGAAGCAAAGGACGAGCCCAGCTGCCACCTCGTGTCTGGACCGAGCCCAGCAGCACCTCCTAAACTCACTTTCCCGTGTAAAATTGGGAAAGCTCAATGCTCACCTCCCCAGGTGGGTCCCCACCTGCTGCTAATTTCAAGCCTTATTCCCAGAGGAGAATTAAGAGATTAGGGATTAGCAAAGAACCAAACAACAATCCCTGCTCCAGCTCAGCTCTTCCAGCCAAACAGCTCCACTCATTCCCTCACCAATGGCTGCACCAGGCAAGTCAGCCCTTGTCCCTGCTCAACCCACATTCAGCAGCTTTTCCATAAATCTGATTTGCTCTATTCTCAAACACATGCACCAGCAACACCCAGACAGACCCACTTTGTTACAACCCCCCAGTAAGGCCCCAAACTCACAAGCACAGGGTGAAGCCCAAGGCAGGACTGGGCTGTGTGGCGTGCTCCGCCCTGCGCCCTGGCTCAGCACCGCCCTGTGCCCACTTCCTGGGAGAACCGGAAAAACAAGGTGACTCCTGCTACTTAGAGGAGCACCCAGCTGGCATTTTTGGGTACTAAACCATGCAAAGTGTGCTGGAGGAGTCTCCTGCACGCTATGCACCAGCCAGCCTCACTGAGGGACTACCCCTGTCAGGGGCTCCAAGGCCCCCACAGCCTTTGGGGCTGTCCCCAGCCTTGTGGCCCCACATGGTCTGCAGGGTCACCCCAAATCTAGGGCCCTGTAGCCCCATGATGCCTGTGGGACATGCTCACCCTGTGCCCCTTGGTCTCACACACCTGGGACTACTCTGAGCTCAGTGCCCCACACAGCCCTTGGGATGGCCTCAAGATATATCCCCAGGCTGGGACCCATCCCATCTCATCCCATCCCTTCCAGTGATGGCATCCCTGCAGGAGCAGTGGGGAACAGGATCACACCACAACAGGGACTGGGCACAGGGCAGGCGGGCCCCAGGCCATGGCCTGAGTGGGCTGTAGGGTTTGGGTCAAGGGCAGCTCTGGGGATCCCACTAAAGAGGACTGGGGGAATCAGAGCTGGGGGGACAAGGATTTTATTAAAAGAGGCTGGGAGAAGCAAGGGCTGAAGCTACTGGGGAGGGAAGGAGCCTAGAGCCAAAGAGATGTCAAAGCTGGGTGAGGAGCTGGGATCCCCTAGTGGGTGGGAAGGAATGGGGAGGATGATCACCTGTGGCTGTGGGTGGTGTCAGAAAGGAACTGTGCTCTCAGACACTCCTGTCATGTCACACGGAAAGGAAAGATGCTCTGAGATGCTAGAGAAGGCAGAGCAGGTGCTGTCATTGATGTCATGTTGGGATTTATCCACTCTTCCACCCCTCCCTGAACCAGTTACTCAAGTCCATTCACCCAGCAAGGCTGGGCAGACTCCCTGCCACATCCGGATCACATCTGTTCCCCAAAAATCAACCAGACAGGCAGAAAATATACCTCACACTGGATTAATCCCTGCACTTTGGGACAGGTACACCAAGACAGAAAGCAGGAAAAAACAGGCCTTACTTTGAGGGTTGCACAGCTGACACTCCAGGACCTGTACAACACCAAAAGATGAGGTTACACAATCACTGATCACAGCTCTACTGTGGCTGAGCATTTCTCTCCAAAGGCAGGAATGTGCTGGACGGATGCAATGGTTGTCAGTGGTGCTATCCAAAACCCACTGTGCTGCTCCTGTTCCTACAGGAAAGGAGCTGCCTAGGTTTAAACACCCCTAAATACCATGAACACCTGCACTGAGGTGGATTCTGCATCAAAGACAGTCTAAGCCACTACAGCTTATGTGTTAACTCCCAAGAAAGACAGAGGAAGGAGGATTGCAGGCAGCTCCTCTCTGGTCCCACTGGTCCTTGGAGCTGGCAGAGCCAGATGGGGCAGGGACAGACCAAGGCCTAGGAACTGGGAAGAGAAATTTTTAACAGTTTTCTTCTGTGGGGCAATCTCCATTGTCAACTGCTCCTTGACTGTATCCTGGCTGCTTCAGAAGCAAGAGTGAAACAGGTAGACACAGGTGTCAGACACCTGGAGAGAGCAGCCTCACTCCTACTCTCTGAAACCACAGTCTGGGCTTGGGAAGTGGAATAGTTATCACCATTAAGTTGTTCAATGTTATCCTGATTTGACAGGCTTGAGAACAATTCATAATTGAGATCTAAGAATGGATTTTTTTGCATAAATCTGGTTCCATAATCCCATTCTCCATACTGAGCCAGACCTGAGGTGACTGTTGATTCCAACCTCTAGGTTCTTTCCCCTGCTTGAATACTTTAGGTGATAAATACGATACTGGATACAGCTTTGATGTAAGAAAATTGAATATTGAGTCAGAGAAGGAAGTAAGTCCCAAGCCCACCCAAAAGCAGGGCTTGACTGGGGCTTCTCCTGCAGCGGGTCGAGAACCACCCCCGACAGCCTCTACCCATGGGGAACGGGGCAGAGGGAAGGTGCGGGAGACTGGCTGAGGCTCCAGGACCCCCTGCCCGGGCCCCTCAGACGGGCGGGGAAGTGGCGAGGAGGGAACGGGGGAGGGCGGCCCCTGCGCTAGCCCCGCAGCAGCTGGGGCGAACGGGCCAGCCTGGCCTCCCACCTCCTCCCTGGGGGCCTCCCTGAGCCTGCCTTTACCTCCTTCCCCACGGCCTGTGGTGGCGGCGGGCGTGGCGCCGGCTCCACGCCCCACGGGGCCGGTTACACAACGCCGACCGGGACGGGTGGGTTATGTAAGGACCGCTCCCAGCAGGGCCCTGCCCGCGGTCCGCGGAGGTTTAACACGGTTCAGGGTGGGAGGGTCCCACGACTGGAGCATCCTAGAGCCGGGAACCCTAGAGGGACCCGGAGCGGCTCCGACCCCGCTCTCACCTCCTCGCCTCAACCGCAGGCCACTCCCCCCGCGCTCGAGCTGAAACGGGGCGGGGCTTGGGTTCCCGCCCGCAGCGCTCACTCAATAGCAGCGCCCCAATTCAATTGAGGGGGCGGCGCTCAATCCGCGCTCCAGCGGCGGGCCAGGGGCGCGCTGCCCGCCAGGCCTCCGCCCGTTGCCGAGTGAGAGCGGAAGTCCGGCCCCCGCCGCGCGCCGCCTCTCGGGTCTGGGCGGCGAGAGCCTGGGCTTTGGTCATTTTGGGGGGAGCGTTAATTAGTTAGAGCGAGGAGGTAATTAATAAGCAGAGAGTGTGGAGGCCGTTCCGAAGGGATTGTGTGAGGGCTCTTGGAGAGGTGATGCTATGGGTGGCCGTTCCTGTCCCTGGGGAGTGGGAAGGGAGGCGTAGCTCTCGTCCGTGTGAGGAGGTAATTAGACTGAGGGTAAATAATTAGGCTGATGGAGAGAATGAAACGCTTCTTCAGTGGGGATAGTCAGGCTAGGGGTGCAGTGAAGCTGAGGGGTGTTCGGGCCGGGGAGTTTGTGTGGTGTTGATGGTGCCTGAGGGAAAGATAACCCCTGGAGGGGGCACTTAGGCCTAGGGGGGTGTCCGCCATCCTCAGGGTGAGTGGTTAGGGCTGTGGTGGGTTATCGAGCCAGGTTCCTCTTGGGGGGAACTGGTGGGTGTCCCCATGTTCCTGTCCATGGGGACTGGGGGGACAGAGTAGACCCCTGTGTTGGGAGTGTCAGGGGCATTGCTGTGGCATGGGCTTCAGGCCCATCCCTGAAGCAGCTTTCAGATTTCTCCCTGCACAGGAAGGGGGAGATGGGGCCTTTGGGTAGGAAGGGGGACTGATGGGTGGGCCCAGCAGGGCAGCAGGTACTTCAACCATGAAGGGACACAGGTGGTCCTAGGGCAGATGTTACAGTCCCATGAGGGATTCATGGCCTCCCAGTTCATTGGGGTTTGTTAAACCCCAGGGTTTATTAGAGTCATCTGGAGACTGAGGGGATGGGATGGATTATAAAGGGTTTCATGCCCCTTGTCCAGCTGGGTGCAAGAACAGCTCCAGGAACTGACTCAGCTTCTCTGTGACTCTGGTATCACATCAGGATAACAGCTCAAAACCCAGGTCCTCAGCCAAAAAAAAAATCTCAATTCAAAGTGCTATTTTTGAAAATCCAGGTTTTTCAGGAGTAGAATTTGGTCTCGGAGCTCTACCACCATGCAGAGAGCATCACGGCTGACAAGGGAGCTCTCACTCCTGGCTACAGACCCACCTCCAGGCATCACCTGCTGGCAGAATGGGCAGCTCGATGACCTGCGGGCACGTATGTACCTTGGGGCTTCCCAAAGGCAGGGCTGCATTGCAGTTTGCTGCTAGATCTGTGTGCTTTGGGCTTTATAGGCTATGTGGAAGTGTAGGATTTTAGTTTCCTTTAAACATAGCTTGGTCTGTGCCTTGGCTGGTCTGCCCTTAGTTTTGATTGCTGGGGAGTTGAACTGGTCTTACATAAGATGACATTTTTTTATTCCTGGATTCTCCCCTGTGAGGGTAGTGAGGCCCTGGCAGAGGTTGCCCAGAGAAGCTGTAGCTGCCCCATGCCTGGGAGTGTCCAGGTTAGATGAGGCTTGGAGCACACTGGGATAATTGAAGGGGATCCTGGAACTGGGTGGTCTTTAAGGTCCTTCCCAGCCCTTAACATTCTATGATTCTGTCACCTGAGCAGCTCTCTAACTGTGGGAGGTACATGGGGACTGCTGGACAACAAGATGACCTTGAAGGTCCCTTCCAACCCAAACCATTCTGTAATTCTGATTTTGAATGTAATTCTTGTATTTTCGTCTTGTACCTAAAGAAATTTTAGGAGGTGTGGACACACCATATGAGAAAGGAATATTCAACCTGGAAATCATAGTTCCTGAAAGGTAAGTGGGCAATAGGATCTAGCTAGATTAATTAAGAAGGAATTCTCCCCTGTGAGGGTGGAGAGGCCCTGGCCCAGGTTCCCCAGAGAAGCTGTGGCTGCCCCATCCTTGGCAGTGTCCAAGGCCAGGTTGGACAGGGCTTGGAGCAACCTGGGATCATGGAAGGGAGTGGAGCAAAATGCCCTTTAAGGCCCCTTCCAGCCCAAACCAGGCTGGTTAAGTAGTTGGTGTAGTCTTGCTTTAAATATGAGGAATCTGATGTAAGGTATTTGCTGTAAATGCTAACATGTGAGTCTTTCCTTTATCCTCTCAACAAGGAATTGAGACCCTCTTTTTAAGGAATGCAGTTTTTCTAGTAGCTGATGCAGTTATTTTGCATTGAACATCAAAGAGTTGTGATTGAAAACCTAAAAGTGCAATGATAAGATTTTTGCCTCATCATATTCTCTCAAAGCTTTCTGGAAAGAGCTTGTTCATCACTACAGTTTTTTATGTTGTTCCCTTGTAGAAGGCTGTCCAGGGAAGTGTTAGTTGGACACAGCTGGAAGCAGCAAAGGCAGAGCACTGCCTCCAAAGATTTGTGGGGAAGGGTGTCATGTAGGCTGGGAGGAGGAAATGATGGCATTGCTTAGGTGGCAAAACAGCTGGGCCTATAGATATAACAGTAGCTTTTGTTTCTTGATGCTTATCCCTTCAGGTACCCATTTGAGCCGCCAAAGATTCGCTTCCTGACCCCCATCTACCATCCCAACATTGACTCTGCTGGAAGGATTTGCCTGGATGTTCTAAAGTTACCCCCAAAGGTAAGACAGTGCTTAGGTGTGGGTAAGTGAGCCTAGGCAGGATAATTAACTCCTTATCTGCTTCTTGTAAAAGCCTGATTGAATGTCTGTTTGCTCCTGACTTATTTACAGGAGCAGGAAATGAACTTTTGAGTGACATCTCCTTTGTTAGAAGCCAGAACATGATGTTTTTTGTTCCATATAAGTTTCCAAGGCTTTAAAGATTGGAATCAAAAGCTATTAGGTGTGAAAATGAGTTGCCCCAACACAGCAGAGATGTGCAGGATACAGCCCATAGAATCATGGAATCTCCTGAGTTGGAAGGGACACACAAAGATCATCAGGGCCAAGAACTGGATTTGCACAGGACAAACCCAAAGTCCCACCGTGTGCCTAGGAGCTTTGTCCAAATGCTCCTTGGGCTCTGGCAGCCTTAGAGCCATGACCACTGCCCTGGTTGTCAGTTAGGCTTCCTTGGAGCTTTGTATTGAGAGTAGGTCTGGTGTATTCTGTGGGACATTAAGTGCTGGCAGTCCCAAGGCAGCTGTGGGCAGGCTGGGTTGAAATGCCATGGGTTCTGAGGTGTCCCTGGGCTGCTGTGTGCTGGTTTCTCTCTCTGAGCTGCTGCTCTCATCCTTACAGGGTGCATGGAGGCCTTCCCTGAACATCTCCACCCTGCTGACTTCCATCCAGCTGCTGATGGCAGAGCCCAACCCTGACGACCCTCTCATGGCTGATATCGTACGTGAGCTCCTCTTCCTCTCTCCTGGCCTGGGCACAGGTGGTGAGGGAGTGGGGGGCTGAATTTAGGCTCAACATCCACCTCGCTCACTCTGGATTGACACACTAGGAGCATGGCCTGACCTGGATCAGCTGGGGCATCTCTGGGCTTCCCTGAGGCACCTGAGGCCAGAAGAGATGGTCAAGGTTTTGTCTTCAAGCCATTATCTTCAGTGCAAATGGCAGCATGAGTTCTTCAAGCAAACTAAATTAATTTTACACTTCATACTTGTTGGGGGTTTAGTCTGGTTTAGGAGTCCTAAAGCCAGACTTGGTCCCAGCTTCTCAGTTACATGTATTCAATCAAATCTTTGTCTTTGTCTTGCTCTTCCCGTTTAGTCCTCGGAGTACAAGTACAACAAGCAGCTGTTCCTGCTCAACGCCAGGGAGTGGACTGAGAAATATGCAGGGCAGCTGAAGGTAAGGAGCATGCTCTGCTGACTTGGTGCAGCTCCCTCCCTCTTGGTCTGCAGTCCTTTTGTTTCAGTTTTCCTTTCACACTTGCTTTGTTCTTTCCTTCCTCCCCTTCTGCTCTGTGTTTTTCATCTGTATTTAATTTCATTATATTTTTTTAAGCTCATTACATTCTCTCCTTCCAATTAAATGTGCTCATTCACTAATAACTGCCATGCTGCTCAAGGAGGAGGAGGGACAGAAGGATAAACCCTTAGGGATCCTGCTGCCCTGTTCTCTCTCAGCACTGTTCACTGTCCTCCTGTGCCTCATGCTTACCTGTTCTCCACCTGTGCCTGTTCTCCACCTGCTTATCCATTCACTGACTGGTCTCTATTCCCTGAAGTTCAGCCTTCCTCCCATTATCCTTCCTCTCCTCCTGCCTCCTTTCCTCTCTGTCACCTCACCAATGAGTCTCATAAAAATGAAATCACACTTAAGCAGATCAAAACCTCTGCCCAAAAATCAGTTACCTTTTCCCTTCCCTAGGTGCCTTCCCTCCCTGCACCTGATTTGGGTAACAAACACCTTTTCTGGAACAGGGATATCTTCCCTGTGGGACCCATGCTCTCTGCTGCAGCTCTGAATGCATTTCCAGGTTAACTGTGGTTGTCAGGAGGGCACAGAGTGGAGCCATCCCTGCAAAAACACACAGAGCCCTGGAGCAGCCCAGCTCATCTATGTGTGTTCTGCTCTGCTCAGTCATTACCGTGCTCTGCTGTCACATCCCCCTTCCTAAAAACCACAGCAGTGAGAGCAGAATAACAAAAGCTCACTGCATAAGAGCCAGAGTACAGTCGGCTCTGACCTTGGTGGAGCACAGGGCATTCCAATGGCTGTAAAATTAAATTATTCACAGCTCTTTTATTTCTTGGGTCATCACAGGCTTCCAAGCCTTTGGAAGAAAAAATCATCCAAAGTGAAACAAGCACCAGCAGTGAATCGACCATGCAGAAAAGAAAAGGGGTTAACATCAGTAGGAAGGAAAAGAAATCCCGCCCAGATTCCTGAGAGGGTTTTGTTCTCTTCCCCTCACACAGATACTAGCAAAGAGTCTGCCTTTAAAAGGCTGCACCAGCTTTGGGTTTCTGTTTCTTTGGGGTGTTATTTTTTTGCGAAATGTTCCATTATATTAATAAAATATAAAGCTTTAATTTTTATCTATTTTTCCGTTTTGTCGAGTGGAGGTTTTGGAATATTTGAAAGAAAAGGTGTGTTGATGTGGCACAGCCTGATTTTTGGTAGTGGGAGAGGGCCACAGGAGTAGGTTCTGTGAGAGGCTGCTAGAAGCTTCCACCATGTCTGACAGAGCTAATCTGTGATGGCTCTGAAGATGGACATGCTGCTGGCCCAGTTAAAGAGGTTGGTAATGCCTCTGTGATGACATATTTAAGAAGAAAATCAAAACAGTGCAGGGGCAGTTTTTCCCCAGGGTGGGGAAGCAGTGCCGTGCTGGTGTGGCCTGTGGCGAGCCTTGTCTGCCTGGCCACCCCTAGGCAGCACTGCAGGCAGAAGGGCAGGGGCAGTGTCTTCCCCTTCCCAGTGCCCCGCATGAGGAGAGGTGTTAAATGGTGCCAGCGCTGCGGCGGCCACTGTCCACACAATGGCAGCAGGGACACCGGGCCAGCGACGGGAACTGGGCAAGTGATTCCCTGTCGTGGAGATCAACTTCTCAGCACTGCAGGATCTTGCAAGAATTTGTGGGACTTGTTGGCAAGACTACCTGCAACCACTAGTTTTTCTTCTAGTCAGAGAAGAGGAAGAATGAGAACGTGTGAGAGAAAACAACGTGGCAGCACCAAGGTCAGTGGGGGAGGAGGTGCTCCAAGCGTTGGAGCCAAGATTCCTCTGCAAGCCAGGGTGAGGACCATGGTGAAACAAACTGTCCCCCTGTAATGCATGAAGTCCACAGGGGATGCAGAAATTCACTTACAGCCTGTGAGAAAAGGGCTCATGCAGGAGTGGGTGGATGCCAGAGAAAGCTGCAATCCAGTGTGAGACTCAAATAGAGAGGGCCCCTGCTTCCAGACGGAGAAGAAGGGTCCTTGCTTCCAAACTAGAGCAGCCTATCCTTAAAGGACTACACACCCATGGAAAAGTGACCCACACCACAGCAGTTTTGGGAAGACTGTTTGTGGGAGGGACCTTACAGCATAGCAGAGAAAAGACTCCACTCGCTGAGCAAACAGAAGATCTTGAGTGACAAACTCACCAAAACCCCCATACCCTGTCTCCCTGCACTGTTGATGGGAAAGAGGGAGGGGCTGGGGGAGAAAAAAAGGTGTTTTAAAGGTTTATTTTACTTCTCATTCTCCTCTTCTGACTCTGTTGATAATAAATTTACTTTATACCTTTAAATTTGAACTTGTTTTGCCCCTAGTGGTTTTTTTTTTTCTCCCAGTCCTTAACTCATGACCCCTTTGTTTTTTTCCCTCTCTGCTGACCAACTATATCAGGAGAGGGTTAGCAAATTACTTTTGTGCCTGGCATTTGGCCAGTGTCAAACCATGACAAAAAGAAAACTGGAACCACCACTTCAGCTTCCAGTTACCAGCTTTCAGAGACATGGGAACAGCACCAAGTAGTTCAGTTTCTATTTTCACAACCAACTGAGAGCAGGAGCTGAGCAGCAGACAGGTCAGAATTAGCTGTTGGGAATCCTTTCCCAAGAAAGGCTTCATTTTCCATGTAACCTCAAGGGCTAAGTCATTAAATTCAAGTCTTACAACTCTGGCTCTCCAGAGCAGTCTGTTAAGTTCCAGTTAGATCATTTAGGATAACCTGGATGGTGTCTTGGCTCTGTGGTGACTCCAGGAGGTGGCCAGTGACAAGAACCAGCTCACGGCAGATGAGGAAGAGCCCAAAGGATTCCCAGAGATCTGGGAGGATGGATGTGGAAGAGTGGGATGTCAGCGATGTGATGTGCAGGGTGAAGAATGCGAGAGGATTGGGCTAAGAAGAGCAATTCTTGGTGCTTCCACAGCTCCGAAGATGAGGTCTGGCAGCAGATCACAGTAGGAGCAAGTCAGGTGCTCGGCCTCTTGCTCTGCAAGTTCCGTGCTGGGAATTTAACCCATGTCCTGTCCCTGCTCCCAGAAAAGTGAGTCAGGCCCAGCTCTGGAGCAGAGACAGGACTCAGCAAGGTTCCCAGTGCTTGGGGAAGCAATGAAGCTCAGTGATGAGCTGATCTCTGCCGGGTGAGGAAAGGCCGTGTCCTCAGCTGCTCCCAAAGCCCCAGGCATGTCTCTGTCCCACTCAGTCGAAGTTGTAGTAAAGGCAGAAGGCGAAGAACATGGCAAAGATCTGGAATGATGGAGGTGGGAGAGGGTCAGTCCCATGGCAGGGCTAGGCTAGGCCAGGCCTGGCTGTGGTTGGAAGCAGAGAGGAGCTGGAGGATCCCTGGCCTGGGGCCATTGCTGTGCCCCTCAAGGGGCCTGGGCCAGCTGTCCTGGTGCTGCACAGGGACACCAGGGTGAGGAGACCCGGGGGGAGTAAAACAAACCCTCCCTTGTTCCTTCACCTGCCCCATCTGCAGCAGAGAACAGGCTCTGTACCCCGAGACAGACCTGAGCCCCTTTGTGCTCTCCTTGCCCACTGAGCAACCCCCCTGCCACAAAGAATGGACACTCTGCCTGCCTTGTCCCCGACCCTCCTCATTACCTCAATGCCCAGAACAGCTAAGCTGCAGGTCCCAGGGAGGGAGATGTACCTCTGCAGGGTCCTGCCGAAGGTAGAGAAGCAGCCCTGGAGCAGAGAGAGGAGGGAGGAGCTCTCTCGTGTTCCCCATGGCCACACAGAGCCCAGAGAGGGACTGGGTTGCAGAGGGATGGGGGGGGTCCCCTGTGGGGCAGGATGAGCTGAGGACTTTGGGAGTCACTGGGCTGTGGAAACATAGCAGGCAATGTCCTAGGCTTCTGTCCCTTATGCTCTGCTCCATGAGCCTGGGAAGGGCTGAGGCTGGGACACGGACACAGACACAGCAGAGTTGTGCCGTACCTGCTCGTGGATGTAGCCGGGGCTTCTATCCTGGCACTGCTCCCAGCCCAGGAGCTCTCCCACCTGCAGAAGCCCATCCCGGGCACAGCATGCCCGTGGCCATGGCATCCCTGGGTGCAGCTCCTGGAAGCGGGAGCCATTCCCAAAGTCTTCGGGTCCTAAAACACCGCAGCACGAGAACTGGAACAGAAGGGGAACATCATCACCATGGTCACCTTTGGTGGATCCTGTGTGTCCCCCAGGAGCCTCCCAGCTGCTCACCGTGACCATGAGGGTGTTCCAGGCTGTGGAGAAGACCTCAGCACCCTCATCCCCACCATAGTTCCTCTGCAGCTCAGACAGGAAGTGCTCAGGCTGGACCTGTGGAATTGGTGCCAGAGCTGGGACTGTTCTGCTCCCACTCTACTCAGCACCAGCTCCTTTTGAGGGGAATTGGGCACCCAGTGGATCCCCCCGCCACCTGCTTTGTGGTTTGTGTTGTGGTGCTGATGACAGAGGTGAGGGGGTGTCCCTACACCAGCCCCAGTCACCTGGTGGACTCTGAGCCATGGCCATGATGTGACTGTCCACAGGGAGGCTGGTGACAGTGGGGATGGTGCCAGTACCTGTTTCCAGTGCACCAGGAAGAGAACGGCCCCAACGAGCTGCATGAGGAAGACAAGGCTGACGAGGATGAAGAACTGGAAGGCAGCAGAAGAAGGATTCAGAGACCAGCCTGATTCCACAGGCAGTTTGCTCACATTATCCCTGCCCTCCTCTGGACAAACCCTGCCTGTGCTCTGCGTCCCTAAGACCAGGAAGGTGTGTACAGCTCCTGGGGACAGATGCCACATCTCTGACCACTGTGGCTGTAAGGCAGGGGTTAAAAACAAGCACTGTCTGCAAGGCGCTGGGGATGCTGAAGAACTGGGGGTCTTGGTCCTCAAATAGGCATTTCTGCCCCTCACCAGCAGTGGGGTCATCTTGGAAATGCCATGTGGGACAAGCCAGTGGCTTCAGAGAGAATTGACCCTGAATGGTGGCTTTATAAATCCTCTGGGCTCTAAACTAAAACTCACCAGGTGGGGAGGGGATGGCAGGACATGTTGAGGATGAGGAACACCAGCTCCTGGCTCCTCCAGGAACACCTGCATCCCCCACCACCCTCCAGCCCATGACTCCTACCCCCACTGCCCCCTGCCCACATCCTGCAACCCCTTCCCACCCATCTTTCCTCCCTCACCAGCAGTAGGAGAGGGCGACTTCGGCGCAGGGCCCCACAGCAGCCCAGGAAGCCCAGCAGGGACAGGGCGATGCCCACAGCCAGCAGCAGCCATGCGCCGGCACTCAGCACAGCCCTGGTGGCCACAATGTCCTGGAAACCAGCCGGGTCCACAGCCACCCAGACTCCCATGCCTGCCAGGCATGTCCCCCCGACCTGCAGGGGGAGTTCAGGAGATGGTCATGGGCTCAGGGGATGTCCAAGACTTGGTCCCCTCCCTGGGAATGGGTGTCCCCCACCCCAAGCCAGACAGAAAAGTCACCTCATATGGATGGGGGATGCTTCAACCCTTGGTTCCCTCCCTGGGACTGGTGTCACCCACCCCTGAGCCAGCTGGAGTTGTCACTCTCCAGGCACAGGTTCCCTCCACCCCTGCACCCCACAGGGCCCAGATGGACTCACAAACACCAGCACGTTGAAGATGAACATCAAGTACTTCATGCAGGTCAAAACACCCATGGAGACACCAGGAGGGGGGCAGTGATTGTCCCTATGGAGGGGAGAGCAGACCCCTGGCCGCAGCCAGTCCTGACTTGTCCTGGACCCCATGGCTCCAGCAGAATGTGGGGGGATGCAGCCTCCCAAAATTCCCAGATCATTTTCTATCCCCACCATCTCCCATGACATCCCAAAGAGCCCCAAACCCATGTCCTCTCCAAATCCGTGCCCCCTCCCAACCATATGTCCTCTTCAACCCCCACGTCCCCAGTCCTGTGTCCCCTTCAAGTCCTGTGTCCCCTCCAAATCTTGTGTCCCCTACCAACTCATGTCCGCTACAGACTTTGTGTCCCCACCAAATCCTGTGTCTCCTACAAATTCCATGTCCCCTCCAAACCCATGTCCTCTCTAAATCTTGTGTTCCCTTCAGCCCCCACACCACTCACCCTGCAGGGATAGTGAGCGACCCACTAGGTAGGTACCTCCGACCTTCCCTGGTGCTGCCAGCACCTATATAACATCACGAAGGTTGGAAAATCCCTCCCCCCCTTTCCACTCCAGCAGCCCCCAAGAAATCCCTTCCAGCGGCGAGGCCATGAATGATTGATGGGGAACAGGATCCACCATTGTGCTGCTGGCGGCCAGGAGTCTCCAGCTCTTGTCAGCCAAGGAAATTAAACCTGTGGGCAGGGAAAGACGAGCCGCCCCACCAGGCCAGGGGTGACCTCGGCCATTGATTATTCCTGTGGCCATTTGGGGAAGCCCTCAATGGCCGTGCATGGGACCCGTGAGCAGGCAGGTGGCTATTGTCTGTTGGGACACAGGGACATCCCAGATGAATGACAGGATCTGTTGCCTCTTGTTGCCGACTTTAGGAGCTCTCTAAACACAGAGTCACGTTAGAAAGGAAACATTATTTATACTGCGCCAGGTATAAAGAGGAGGTTTCCACAAACCAAGCACACCGAGGGGTAAAAGGTTAAATACAGTAAAATTTACATGAACCTGCCTCTCTAAAGCATATTCTTCGCCTGCCTAATGCATATTTCTTTTGGTGATGTGACTTTACTCAATGCTTGAAACAAAAAGTTTTTTTCTTCATCAAAGCATCTTCTGTTGGAGAAGTTGAATTATGACAGTTACGTTTGCAAAGAGTGAGAGAATTCATCCAGTGGGCAGATAATTCAACTTGAAGATGGCGTCAGTGTCACCGCAACCCTAAGGGGCCCTCGGGGCTCTGTCACCCCGCGGGATCCCCGAGGTGCCAGCAGGGGGCAGCCGAGCGCGCAGACACAAAGCTGCGCGACGCGGCCAGAGCGTCTTCCGCCGGCACCGCAGCGAGGCGGCTCGACCAATCGCAGCGAGGCGGTGGCCAGTGGGGGAGGAGAAAAGAGTGACAGACGGTCATACTGACTAATCATACAGCGTCTTCCCCAGGATGGGGCCCTGTGGGGGCGTGGCCCCGAGGCCGGAAGCGGCGCTGTGCGTTCCCATTCCCTCAGCGTTGCTTCCGGTGCCGCCGCCGCCGCCCGCGGGATGTAGCGGCCGGTGAGGGACAGGCGGGGGTGCCGGGG
>JANPWX010000385.1:521944-538599 GCA_024734555.1 Trochalopteron elliotii
GCTGGGGCCGCTCCTAGAGGAGAAGGGGGACCAAGGACCCGCCGGCGCGGCCAGCGTGAGACCCTCCGAGACCCCGGGCGGGAGGGGATCCGGAGCCTGGCTCAGTCTCCTCCCTCCGTCCCCGCGGATTATCCCGGGAATCTGCCCGTTATCCCATTAATAGCTAGAGGAGTACGGCTCCGTGTCGTTCCTCGGGCCGGTCCGTGTTCCTAGCTGGCTCAAACTCTGCTCCTGCCGAGTGGGCTTGGAGCTAGGATAGTCCTTCGCAGGGATGTCACCGGGATCGCTCTGTCTGTGCCGGGTGTTCCCAGGGTGTTTCCAGTGCCTCAGCATTTCCACAGGGCAGAGAATCACCTTACCGAGCCCTTTCCTGGCTGAGGAGAGCGGGAGCGGTGCCGGGACCCAGAGCCTTCCCAGCTCGGAGCCGCCTCTGCTCGAGTGGGCCGGCTGGGGTCTCCCGGCTGGGCCGAGCAGCCATTCCAGCCTTGGTTGTAGGGATGAAAATCCCTGGTGATAATCCTGCATGTCGACAGGATGAATCTAGGATTAGCCCGCCCGGGATGGGTCAGGCAGCAGCGTGTTGCGTAAATGAGGGTGACTGCCGGGTTTTGCCTGTCCCCTCAGAGGGATGAAGCCCCAGGTGCTTTCAGAAGGGCTGGGATGATTCCTCTCCCAGAGGCTGGAACGATTCCCTCCTGGCTCTTCTCCCGGCAGGCCGAGGACCCGCCGTGCCCAGCGGCCCGTGAGGAGGAGGAGGAGGAGGTGGTGCGGGTGCTGACCCTGCCCCTGCAGGCTCACCATGCCATGGAGAAGATGGAAGAGTTCGTGTACAAGGTACCAGAGCCTATGGCGATCCCCCAGTCTTGATTTTGGAACAGATTCCCCAGTCCTAGGGTTTGGGGTGACAGGATGTGTCCGGATAAAGCTCTGCAGCTGGCTCCAGCCCTGCTGGGCTGCTCCCGTCAGCACCCCGGGGAACGGTGTGGGAAGGGGATGGCCAGGATGGGGGTTGGCCCAGCCATGGTGGGTGAGGACCTGGGACGAATCCCAGTGTTCCTGCAGGCCTGAGTGGGGCCCAGGAGCCAGAGTGCCACCCACTGCCTGCAGTCACTGTGGCTCCTATGCTGCTTCCCTGATCAAATGGGAATTCCCACCACAGGGAATGGTCTGTGGGTGTGGAAGGGTTAAAGCTGAGAGTGTTAATTGCCCCTGACTCCCTGGGGGCATCTGGACTCACTCCCTTCTGGGGGAAGCTGGGAGTCAATCCTTGTGGGAACTGAGGTGGGGGTAAAATCACTCCCTGGAGGGGCTGGGAATCATTCCCTGGAGGGTTATGGAGAGCAAAGTGGAGGACGTGGGTGGGTGGCTTACAGGGTCCCACAGGGCACCTGGTGTCAGAGAAGCCAAACCATCTCTTTCCAAGGAGCATCCCAGGGCTGGGCTGTTCCCCATGGATTTGGGGCTGCCCTGATCCCCCTGGTGTGTTGCAGGTGTGGGAAGGACGCTGGCGTGTGATCCCATACGATGTCCTGCCCGACTGGCTCAAGGACAACGATTACCTCCTGCACGGACACCGGCCCCCCATGCCCTCCTTCCGCGCCTGCTTCCGGAGCATCTTCCGGATACACACCGAGACAGGCAACATCTGGACACACCTGCTGGGTGACTGTGGGGAAGAGGGAGCCCTGGGGCCTGAGGGGCTCAGACCCTGCATTCGGGTCAGAACAGGCTTGGTGCTGGGTCCTCTCCGTGCCCAGGGCTTCCTGTGTGGATCCTGTGCATGCAGGACATGGAGTGTCTGGAGCTCCTGGAGCCCCTTGGGAGAGAGGGACCAGGGCTGGGCTCAGCCACTGCAGGAGTGGGACAGGGAAATGTGTCCTGAGCAAAACACGGAAACCTCAGAGCATGTTTGTCTCAAATGAGTCCAGAAGAGACCACAGAGATGCTCTGAGGGCTGGAGCTCTTCTGCTTTGGAGCCAGGCAGGGAATGCTTGGAATACTTATCCTGGAGAAGAGAAAGCTCTAGGGAGACCTCAGAGCCCCTTCCAGTGCCTAAAGGGGCTCCAAGAGAGCTGGAGAGGGACTTTGGACAAGGGCCAGGAGTCACAGGACAAGGGAGAATGGCCTCTCACTGATGGAGAGCAGGGTTAGATGGGATAGTGGAAGAAATTTTTCCCTGTGAGGGTGGTGAGGCCCTGGCCCAGGTTGCCCAGAGAGGCTGTGGCTGCCCCATCCCTGGCAGTGTCCATTGTCAAGGCTGAACAGGGCTTGGAGCAGCCTGGGACAGTGGGAGGTGTCCCTAGCCATGGCAGGGGGTAGAATGTGGTGAGCTTTAGGGTCTCTTCCCACCTAAACTAGTCTGTGATTCCATGACCCTGTGAAACACAGCAGCTGAACAGCTCTTTGCCCTGTGCCTGCCCATTCCCCTGACCCTAGCCCTTCTCATTTGCACTAAAAAGGGCCTCAGCCAAGAACCCACTGTGGGTTACTGAGCACCCCTGGGGTACATCCAGGACCTCTCAGAGCATGGCCAGGGCTGTTCTTATCCTGGCTCTGCTGATCTCCCCTGCTGCCCCCCTGACTTCCCTCTCCATGTGTTACTGCAGGGTTTGTTCTGTTCCTCTGCCTGGGGATCCTGACCATGTTGCGGCCCAACATGTACTTTATGGCTCCTCTCCAAGAGAAGGTGGTGTTTGGGATGTTCTTCCTGGGAGCAGTGCTGTGCCTCAGCTTCTCCTGGCTTTTCCACACTGTCTACTGTCACTCGGAGAAGGTCTCACGGACTTTCTCAAAGTGAGTCAGCATGAGTGTGGTTGTGTGGTCTCCTGGGAGGTTTTGGGTTCCTGCAGCACGTCCTCTTGGAAATCACTGTGTTCCCAAATGTTTTATCCCTGGGGGAAGGGAGTGTCCACCCAATCCAGCATGGAACTGAGGGGAACCACAGCAGGGTTCTGGGGGTTCTGCCTGAGCACCTTAAATGTGCCAGGTCAGGGGCCTCAGGTGCATGATAAAGATCCTGGGACCCTGCAGCTCCCAAGGGAGCAGGATCCTGGCTCCCACGTAAATGACCTCTGTGTTCCCAAGGGAACAGGCTCTGTACCTCTTGTAGCAGTGAATTGAGGAGGGGTCTCACTCTCCCTGGGCATCTGGGGACCATGGCCAGTTTGGCAGGTCCCAGTTTACTGGATGCTTTTAAAAAAACTCTATTTTGGATCCAGTTTGGACTGAAACCAAATGGAAAGAAGGAACACAAAGAGGATTCCCAGCAGAGTGGGAAGAGTGGTCAGTGGTTTGTGCCTCTTCCTGGGCTGCTCCAAGAGTCAGGCTCCTGTCAGCCTTCGCAGTGAGGCGTTCAAGTGACTTTCTGCTCTCACATGGCTGTTAAAGGCATTTATTTGGGTGCTGCTTGTTGGGAATCCTGCCCATCCCTTTGCACAATCCCCAGAGATCCCATGGGATCCTGTCTCCAGAACAAATCCAGCAGGAATGCCCTTGTGTTCTGGGAAGGCAGTGGGAGCAGTGCAGGGGCTGTGTTTCTGTGGTGAGATGAGTGGAGGATCACAGATCCATGTGTACAGGGATTTGTTCCCGGTGGTTTGAGCTCCAGCTGCCTCTTGCCCTTCCCCAGCATTCCCACTGTGCCCTTTCTCCTGTCACACCTGCCCTGATGGGACCCCAGCACACCCCTCCTGCCCAGTGACTATTCAGGTGCAGGCTGGAGAGTTCCCACACACGGAGGGGGTGGATTTTGGGGCTCACCTGTGGCTCTCTGTCATTGCTCCCTGACTGCAGGTTGGATTATTCAGGAATTGCACTGCTGATCATGGGGAGCTTTGTCCCATGGCTCTACTACTCCTTCTACTGCTCCCCACAGCCAAGACTCATCTACCTCTCCATCGTCTGTGTCTTGGGTATCTCTGCCATCATTGTGGCACAGTGGGACCGATTCGCCACCCCCAAGCACAGGCAGACCAGAGCAGGTAGGAGCTTCTTCCTCCCCCAAGTCCTGGGAGACACTTTGGGCAGATCCCATTTGGGAGAAGCTCTGGGCACCTGCAGGATTCATTCCCCCCGAGCAGCACAGCACTGCAAGGAGTGGCTTCCTGCCTTCTCTTGTTGTGCTGGGGATTCATCTCCTGAGCAGAGCCTGAGGTTTGGAATTTAAAAATAGCCCTGGGTGGGCTGGGGCTGTGCCTTTTCTGCCTTTTCCGGGAAGCAGTTTAGCAGCAGGAACCTGCAGCTGGGGCAGAGGAGGAAAGCATTCCTGAGCTCTTCCCTGCCAGGGACACACTGGCTGGTCCCTGCCTTCCTGGGGGTGGAGTGGGGGGCTACCTCCAGTCCCACACCCCAATTTACCCCCGCAGCAGGTCCCATCAGCCTCACTGAGCATGAGGAGACACCTCCCTTCTCAGTTCCCAGGGGTCATGAAGCAAATGTCTCTCAGAGCACTGACCTGGCTACATGAGTGAGGAAAGACCATGTTGAGAGCAGAGACCACCTGAAAGCCCTCAGAAGAGGGCAGGGGACAGGCAGGACTCACATCCTCATGGCTCCTCCCTGCTGCATCCTGTGCCCCCAGCACGAGCACGATCCAGCCAGGTGCCACCCAGAGCCTCTCTCTCCAGGCCAGTGTCAGCATGGGGTCACTTGTTCTCTGCCAACTATCAGAGGCCAGAGTTGAACATTTCAGCTGTTGCTGAGCTCCTTCCTCAAGAGCTGCAAGAAGTTGCTTTCCTGAAAGGGGTAGCTGTCTTCTGGTGCAATCCAAAGGACTGGCACCTTCCAAAATACCTCCATTCCCATAGCCAGGAGCAGGAGCTGCTGCAGCCCTGCATAAGAAACACTGCGTGGGTTCTACCCAACGAGCACAGGGGCGGTTTGCCTGGGATGTGGAGCTGTGGATCCCTCATTTTGTGAAGGATAAGTGCCATGAGGATTGGAAAAGTGTAAGGAGTATTTGGACAACACTTTCAAGCACAGGATGGGATTGTTTGGGGGTTTCCTGTGCAGGGCCAAGAGTTGGGACACAATGATCCTTATGGGTCCTTTCCAGCTCAAGATATTCTGTGAATTCAGTGAAAAAAAGCTGTTTCCCTAGCACAGGATGAGGGATCAAGGGGAGCTGGTGGGAGAAGCAGTTCCCCCTCCACACTGACCTCTTTTCCCTGACCTCCTCTCTGGGCCACAGGTGTGTTCCTGGGGCTGGGACTGAGCGGGGTTGTGCCCACCATGCACTTCACCATCGCCGAGGGCTTTGTGAAGGCCACCACGGTGGGCCAGATGGGCTGGTTCTTCCTCATGGCTGTGATGTACATCACGGGCGCTGGGCTCTACGCTGCCCGCATCCCTGAGCGCTTCTTTCCGGGCAAGTTCGACATCTGGGTGAGTGTGGGGCTGAACGGCTTGTCTGGGGGCAGCTCTGGGGTCTGGGGGGAGTTACTGACGGGCTGGAAGCTGGGGGTGTCTGGCTATGCCTCAGCACATGCTGGCAGGCAGAACTTGAACAGGTTCTGTGTGGGCAGGCCAAAGTACAGGGTGGGAAACGCTGCTGGATACAACAGAGGACAGTCCTGGAGCACCGACGAAGAAGAGGAGGAGGGGTTGACAAGACCCTTTGGTCTGGTCTAAAGGAATTTTTGCTTCCCTGCAGTTCCAGTCTCATCAGATCTTCCATGTGCTGGTGGTGGCTGCAGCCTTTGTCCACTTCTATGGGGTGTCCAACCTGCAGGAATTCCGCTATGGCCTGGAAGGGGGGTGCACAGACGATTCTCTCCTCTGAGAGCGCCTGGTTTTAGTACAAGCTTCCTAAGTGCTTTTTAAACTCTTTGTCTTTGCTAAAATCAAAGGAAGACTCAAAACTGTTTGGGGTTGTTGGTCTGTTGGGTTTTTTTTTAAAGAAACAAACAAAAAAGAAATGGATAAATCCTTTAGCAAAGTTGTTGACCAAATCCTCACCCCCTTCCCCACACACTGTGCTGGGGCTGCAGGGGGGCTCCCGACTCCTCCAGACAGTGTTTTAGCTGCACCGGGATTACCTGCTGCTCCAATAGCACAGGGAACAACTCCCTGCTCCCGCACAGCCGAGCACATCCTGCTCCTCACACACCAGGAGTTTTGCATATCTCCCACGGCAGTGCCTGGCTGGGGCAGCCCCAGGCACAGGCACACACACTTAATTTAAAGTTTTAATTTTCCTTTTTGTTTTGTTCTGTTTTCCTTGACAAAGTAATGTAAACATAAATGAAAGAATATTTAATATTTAATACTAAGCTTTAAGACAATGCGCTGCCACTGCAGTCCTCTGCTCCCTCACTGTCAGGAGGAGGGAGGAAGGACGGTGTTGTAGGGAGTGTAGAGCTGCTGTAGCTGATTGAAATAAAAAGGTCAGTAGTTCAGTGTCACCGCTGTGTCCATGTCTGTTTTTGGGGTGGGGGAAGAGAGGGCTCTGGGCACCCCAGGAGCAGGGCAAGAGTGCCCTGGGGCAGTGGGATCCCTCCAGTTGCACTGGACTCTGGACTGGGCTGGGATAAAACAGGAAATTGGGGTGTTGTGGTGATGACAGGGCAGGAAACCCAGCCCTGGCTGGTGACAGCTCTGGGGTGGTGACTTTGCTTGGGGCTCAGCAGGGCAGGAGAGGTGTCGCAGCCTGGCTAGGGTGGGGGCAGTGCAGGACCCTGGCCCCAGTCAGAAGCTTCTCCTAGTGCATAGGGGACAGTGACTGTCAGGGGATTTGGTGGGGCAGAGGCCAGCACAGTAAAGCCCAGCTCAGGCAGCTGAAGGCCACTGCCTCGACCTATGGGTCAAGGAGTGTGGGCAGAGCCACTACAGCCCCACTGCCACCTGTCCCTGCCATCCCCCAGAGGTTGGGGTGTCCCGTTGCTGAGCTGTTTGGTTGTGGCCCAGCTTTGGAAATCCCACAGGCTAGATACTGTATCAGGAACTGCCAGCAAGCAATAGCATCAACGAGTTTAATTAACGAGTTACAACAGAAAACCCCACTGCTGACAAGAGGGCAGGGGCTTCCACAGCTGGAGTCTGAGGACAAAACTGCAGAGATGTGGTAACTCTGCTCAGGCCAGGATGCGAGATGAAAAGCAGGAGGTGCAATGCTTCTCCCTCCAGCCCCATAACCTAAATCTGACAGGGAAGAGGCTACATCCCAGCTGCGTTCACTGCAGGTGAGACATCCCAGAGGAGACTCCAAGACTTTCACTCCAGTCTGTGTCCAAAGGATGACAAGACTCTGTTTGGTCCTTATCTCAAACCTCCTTGTATTCTACCAGATGTGTAACATTACAGCAATGGAATATATCAGGAATAAATAGATTTTCTTTTCTAAAAGTTCTTCTGAGCAGTCTGACATTGAGAAATGCTGCAGGTCCTCTTGGCATGGTGTGTAAGGGACAACCACTGGTGTAAGTACAAACCCCCTCCACATCCTCCAGGTGGGACTGCTCAGGAACAGGGAAGGAAAAGAAAGAGGAGGAGGAAGAGGAGGAGGAGGCGGCCAGGGACCATCATTGGTACTGTCGGTAGTCACTGAACGGGGGTGGCTGGAGCTGGGATGGATCCTCTGACAACTGTGGGCCTGGAGCAGGGACAGGGGAAAAGGCAAATAAATACCAAAATGCAGGAGATTCTTCCTATTAACATAATTCACAGCTGGTTTGTTTATATAAATCCCTCTTAAGATTAATCATAAATCCTAGAATTGTTTGGGTTTCACAAAAAGTTTCAAAAATTGCATAAAATCACAGACTGGTTTGGGTTGGAAGAGCCCTTTAAGTTTATCCAATTTACCCCCTGCCATGGGCAGGGACACCTTCCACTATCCCAGGTTGCTCCAAGCCCCATCCAGCCCGGCCTGGGACACTTCCAGGGATGGAGCAGCCACAGCTTCTCTGGGCACCCTGTGCCAGAACCTCACCACCCTCATAGGGAAGAATTTCTTGCCAATATTCTATCTCACCCTGCCTTCTGGCAGTGGGAAGCCATTCCCCCCTTGTCCTGTCACTCCAGGACCTTGTCCAAAGTCCCTCTTCAGCTCTCTTTCAGGAAAAGTACACTGTGCAAGCTGCTCCAAAGACAAACTACTTCTCTCCAAGCATCACAGAATCATGGAATTGTGGAATGATTTGGGTTGGAAGGGACCTTAAAGCTCATCTTGCTCCATCCCTTGCCATGGCCAGGGACATCTAGACTTAAAAAGCACTAGACAAGGCTTTTTAACAGGGAAATGGACTAGAGCAGGGAGAGGGAAACCTTTCCAGTCATCTGAAGGAGCTGGAAACTTGCACATTAGTGCCTTTGAAGTAACCTTGGTCCCTCTGGAAAGAGGTGACTTGCCCAACAATAAAGCAACTAGTGAAACAGAACAAGTGTTGAGTCAGCTTCTTGATCCCTGCTGCTGCACCAACACAACTGTGGTGAGACAATCCAGAGAGAATTAATTGTCATGGACAGATGATACACTTTCTCCAAGGCAGATTAATTTTCAAGCATCTTTAAAGAACAGAAATTGTCATAGTTTAGGTTGGTTGAATATTGGTCAACAAACCCAGGAGAGGATTCACTTGGTAATTAGAGATCTGCTACTCACCCAACAGTAATGGTTTGTGTTTCCATCCAAAATAAGGTGGAACATTTCTCCTATGAGGAAAGGCTGGAGAGCCAGCAATGTTAAGCCTGGAGAGCAGAAGCCTCTGAGGAGACCTTAGAGACCCTTCCACTGCCTAAAGGGGCTCCAAGAGAGCTGGAGAGAGACGGGACAAGGGCCTGGAGTCACAGGACAAGGGGGAATGGCTTCCCACTGACAGAGAGCAGGGTTAGATGGGATATTGGGACAGAATTCTTCCCTGTGAAAGTGGTGAGGCCCTGGCCCAAGCTGTCCAGAGAAGCTGTGGCTGTCCCTGGATCGCTGGCAGTGTCCAAGCCCAGGCTGGATGGGGCTTGGAGCAACCTGGGATAGTGGAAGGTGTCCCTACCTATAGCAGGAGGTAGAATGAGATGGGTTTTGAGGTCCCTGCCACCCTAAACCAGTCTGGGATTCTGTGAAAGAGGTATTTAGGATTTTCCACAGGAAGCGTTCACACAAGTTTCTGACTCAGTTGAGAGCTCTGCTTGCATTTTACTTGGCAAAGAAAAAAGGGATGTAGATATCAAAGCAGTTTAGGAGAGAATCACCACCACTCTTTTTGGAAATCGTGTATCTGTACCTGCCAGGTCTCTATCCTCTCATTTACCCTGGGGCTCCCCACACAGACCATGGCCTGCCAGAACCACCCCTGTTTACCAGAACTTGCTGCCTGCCATTCCCTCAAACCACTGTGTCTCACCCCTGAGTAAAACCCTTCTGCCACCATGTGCCAGGTGTGTGGCAGAAGCCAGGGGCAGCAGGACATCCCTGCTCTCAGCCATGCCACCTCCAGTCTCCCAGTGAAAAGCAGCTCGTGATAATCTCGTGTCATCAGCACCTGCAGCTAGCTCCTCCTTGGATTTCCACAGCCTCAGGAGCTGGCAGGGCAGTGCAGATTCACTCTAGGATAAGAAGATGACTGCCAGGGGCACATCAGCAAAGTAAATCCTTGGGACACATCCTCTGCTGGCTCCTTACCATTTGGGAACTGTGTGGAGGCAAATCTTGTCAGCAGAATTCCAGCTCCTTCGATCAGGGCCAGGAGAATTCCTCCCATCGCGGCAGATCCGACCATGGCAACGGGGCCATCTGGAAATGAAAAGCACAAACCAACACTTCATTTCTTTGGTATATATTAGAATCCCTTGAATCCCAGGATGGTTTGGGCTGGAAAGATCATTAAAGATCATTTTGTTCCCCTCCCTGCCATGGGCAGGGACACCTTCCACTATCCCAGGTCGCTCCAAGCCCCATCCAACCTGGCCTTGGACACTTCCAGGGATGGGACAGCCACAGGTGCTCTGGGTAAGGGTCCTGTGTCAGGGCCTCACCACCCTCTTCCTGCCTTAATCTCTTCTAAAGCAGACTCAGAGCAGTAATTTTGTGTCCATTAAGCTGCATTAAAGGATAATTACAGGGCAACTCCCCCCATCTTCCCTTGAAGGAACACCAGGAACATTTGGGAGCCTGATTATTACTTTCCTAAGCACAGGAGAAAAGTTTCAGACTATTTTTCAGTGTCTGAGACAGCAAATTCCAATTTGGGTGTCACAGACTGTTGCTTTGCTGTAACACTGAGAACAGTATATTTAGAAAATAAGAAATTTTCAACTGATATCCTCAATTTCTTACTTCTTGCAGCTAAAATGGCTCCAGTCAGGGCTCCGCTCGTGATGGAATTCCAGGGATCTTCCTTCCCTCTCATTCTGACCATACTGCAGTCAATCATGGAGAAGAGACCTCCCCAGACAGCAAAGCTCCCTGTTCCAAATCAAACCAAAGCCACTTTGGAGAGAGCAGAGAAGCCAGTTCTGCTGCACAACACATGCTGTGGTGTTACTGTGCTCTCTTTCAGACATGAAGTATATTCAATTGCATCAAGAGCCAAATACAGGAAAACTTCCAACTTGACATGTCATTATCCCCCTTGCCCCCCATTTTAGATATCATCTCACTGATCTACACTTAACTACAGAAAATTTATCCAACTGTGATTATAATCAAACTTTCATCCTAACAAAGTCAGATTAGCTAGGAGAACTTCTAGATTTATTTCTTTTTAACATATTTCCTCACAGACAATGATGCAGAGTCATGTCACACCTCACACCTCATCCAACCCTGCTCCTGTGGCCTCAGGAGCTCAGCATCCTATAGCACATGCATGGACACCCCCAAGCTCTAGTTTTGATCCAAGCTGGATCACTTCTTGCAATCAGTTAGTTTTATCTTAACCCCCTCCACACTATGAAGGGGCTCCAGGGAGCTCTGCTGTTTAAGATATGATCAGTTATTACCACTGGCTTACCACTCCAGGAACACAGACTGTTTCCTCCCCAACCAAACTCATTTTGGATATATCAGAACTGTATTTACCCATTGCCTGGGCCAACAAACCTGCTGAGACTCAGCTCAGGTGTCAGTGCAGCTGCACCATGTTACATTCCCAAACTCTGTTATCTAACAACAGTCAATTCTATGCAACAAAGCCCCAAAATTCATTACCTCCTAGTTGAGGAGCTCTGGTTTTAATGGCTGTCAAACTGCCCCGCAGCCGGTGATTTACACCCTAAAATAAGAGAATTCAGTTAAAATAAAACAGTTAAATCTTACAGCCAAGCTGAGTCTATATTGCAGAAACCTGCCACAGGCTCAACACATTTCTGAGCCCCCTCAGCAGCTGTGAGGAGCTGAGACAAAGTGTGCTTTACACCTACTTCACTATTTATCAGTCCCATACAATATTCCTGTCAGGTACAGATGGGAATTACAGTCACCAGGCAGGAAACAATTTGGGTTCACAGTCTGAGTGGCCCAGTGGGACTGAAGGAGGCATTAAAGTAACATTTTAGAAGGAAAAGCAGTGATTTTTCACATGTATCATTTTTTCTTCCTATCTGATGGGCAATTCCACTAGCTGTCCTATGTTTAGTCATTCCTGCAGGTGGAACTGTAGGTGTCTTTGTAGCCAAGAAAAGCAAGGTCATGCTGAGCCTTTCAGAGTCCAATACTCAACACATTAGCCAGGACCCCAGAGAACAATTACACATTTTCCCACACTTTAACACAGTTTAAAGAATATCCACCAGGTTTTATTTTTGTTACAATCACTCAGAAGTGGGGATAGATATATTTAGCAAGTCTTAAGCAATAGTAAGAATCAAATTAAGCACATAATCCTTTTCAAGTGAAGTGTCTGCAGGATCTGACTAGTTTGGAAACAGTTATTTATTAAACCTACCTCAAACCAACAGCTTATTGTCAGAGTAACATCAAAAACACCTTATATATGAAGTCAGAGAAATTTTTAAAAAAAAAGTTCAAGCAATGATTGGATCTTAATTTATCAAATGTCTCTACAACAGGTTTATAGACAAACTTTTGCAGCAGACATCCCAAAAGTGAAAACCAATTTGCATCAGCAAAACTCACTTCCTTGTTTACTCACCCCTGCATTGAAACCAAACCTGAGCATTAAAAAATCGAGTTAATAAAAAGGGCAATGATTAAATAAGAGATTAATTAAAGAAAATTATACCCTTTAATATAAATCTGAAGGAGAAAAAGATTATTTCTTTGAGTCGTTCCATGTTTTAAAAGAAAGGGAAAGGCCAGGCAAGGAAGGGGAGCCCAGGCTTCATGTCCCTCCATGCAGACAGAACCACAGGCAGATCAGCCAAGATGGATCTTTCCTGCTGCACTTCCCCATCCTGAGGGAAATGCTCATCAGTTAGGGAGGAACAAGCTACCAGTGTCCCACTGCAGCCACCAGAAGCAGCAATTTTATCCCAAAAGATGAACCCCCACAGATCTTGCTCGAGGAGAGATTGGTCTGGATTAACAATGTACAAGTCTTTAATCTGCCCTGCTCCCTGCACAGTGATTTATTCTCCTTCCCCTTCACTGCCACACTCCCTGGGAAAGGACAGTGGAGGCAAGACTGCAGTCAAAGCATTTTCAGAGGATTTTACTCACCACTGGGGAATTTCGGAAGCCTTTGATAGCCTGGAAAATGCCCCCCCCTATGGCCCCCATGGTGAAGGCCCCTCCACAGTCATCCACTATCCTCCAGGGACTGGAAAGAAAAATAGAAATGAAAATATTAAATCTCATCATGTTAAACCATGTAAGTGAGTGGGATGGATCCAGCACTGTGGCACTGGTATAGCTGGGGTGAAGATGGAGCTTGGTGGCTGTACTGGCTCACATCCAGCTCTCTGAGCAGGCAGCAACAAAAAAACAAGAATATTACAGCAAAACAAACTCAACCTTTGCCAGAGTCTCCTGGCCCACTTCATTGGAGTGGGAAGTACCAAATATGCAGAAATGCCTGAACTCCTCACACAAGGCAGAGAGACATACTTCCATCATGGAAAATTCCTGCAGAATTCCAGCTCTGCCCTACTTACATAGTGTAAATAGCTTTAAATTCCCTGATCTCATTCTTCTCTTGACCTACAGAGAACTGAGGTAGCAAATTCCACGAGTCTCAGATCCTAGTTGGCACAAAACACGTTTTCTTGAATCACTCACCCTTTTCATGAGAACTAACTTTTCATTAGTTCTCCTTATTTAAGTGAGACTTCAAAGTTATCTTTGCTGAGCTGGAAAGGTTTTTCCTGATGCATCCTGGATCCCTGAAGTCCATTCAAACAAAATCGAGATCCCCTCAGAGGTATAGCACCCACAATTCCTGCTCCAACACCACAGAGCAGCCAGGAAAACCTTGCATAGAAGCACCTTTCTGCAACACAGACTGTCAGTACCTGCCATGGGAGTCTTAATTTGGGGTTCAGAACCTCTGCCAAGAACTGGAGCCTTGCAACCCTAAACCAAATTTTGGTTTGCTCCTAAATTAGGTGAGCTTTAGGATGCCATTAACTTCAGTCCTCACTGTGGGTAATTTCAGAGCGTAAAATAACAAAGTTGTTTGGTTTCTTTAATTTTGTATCTAGATCTTCCAGCCAAGCACTCAGGTGATTTAACTCCTGCACTGCCAATAATCAGAAAATGCAAAAATCAGTCATGCAGCCAGACAGCATGCAAGTCACAAATCTGAGCACCATGGCAAGCTCAGTGTCTCTGTCAGGCAGGAGCACTGATGAGCACTTCCAATTTCACTCAGAATGTCATGTTTCTGTTCCTGAAGATCCCCTACAGCTTCCAGCTCCTGAACATGAGGACACCATCCCTGACCTGCCACTTCCTCACCTTACAGACCTCCTCTAGTGAGGGGTGACAAACGCCCCTCACTTTCCTGCAGGCTTTGCCACAAAGTGTTTTCTTCCTGAAGAAAGAAGCTTTGATTTGCAGTTCCTCCCCAAGTGTTTTCCCAGGCTCCCCATGTTCACCACCTACTTCCAAACCTCCTCCTCTGCAGCCAGCCCTGCCCCTGCCCAAGGGAACTCCTGCGTGCACAGGTCAATGTTGGTTTTGCTTTTGTCCCTTGGATCACTGGGCTGTTCCCACGGCACAGGACCCCACCCAAGTGTCACCACTGAGTGTTTCCAGTGACAGCTACATCCAGGTCTCAAACCCACATGGCCTCAGGAAGCAGGGGGATTGTATTTTATCCTTCATCACCTCCTGTTTGTCTGCCCTGCCTGCACGTGGTCTCATTTCATTACAACCCCTGCATTCAATAATACAACAGTTTATTTTCCTTCCACTCCTTCTTGCATCAGGAAAAGGTTCCAGGCACACTCTTGTCCAAGATGCCAAGATGAAAAGCAACTCACATCTTTTTTTTCAGGGATTTTTTATTGTTTTGTTCTCACATCTCCTGTGCAGATTTTTATCTCCTCTGTTATGAATAAAACATCCCAGCTCTCTCCCTTTGTTAACTCTCTAAGAGTGATCTCCTTAAAAGGCTTTTTGGAAATCTAAATGGATTATGTAAAGTGGGCTTCCCTCATCCACAAAGTCAAGGAATTCCAATCTACAAATCATGGCTGTTTTTTTCCTGAAGCCTTGTTAATGAGACCCCAATCACAGAATGCTTCCCTCTTTAACCTCATTAGCCATTACCTTTGGGGTTCCTAATTTTCCTTTGAAACTACTCTCCAAGCTTTTCTGAGCAGTGTTTAAATGAGAGAACATCTTTGATTCCAGCACAGCCGGCCTGTGTGTCAGCTGCTCCAAACTTCCTCAGAGCTGATTCAAAATACCCCCCAGTCCTGGCACTGCTTGACCTCATCAAGAATTGGAAGAGAAGAAAAGAGATTATTCCATTGTTAGCTTGGTACTTATCCACAAGCATAACGTTACTGTTAATTGTTTCTCTGACTCAGGGGGGGGCACTGGCTGTAGGGAAATGACAGGTGGATAAGGTCAGGTTCCTGCTCCTGATGGGACTATATGTGGCAATTTCAGGCACACGAAGAACGAGGCAGGCACAGCAGGTCAAGGGAAAGCTCCTCTATTTTAATTATCTGACTCCATTCTTATATACATTTGTACAGAGGTCAAGAGATTGGCTACACAGGCTGCCACCTCTTGCACCTGGATGGTGAACATCACCATCAATCACATTCCTCCTCCCAGAGCAGAAATATGTAAACAATAGATAATTGCTAAAAATATACATTGTTTTCTTGAAGCTGCGTGAGAATCTGCACTGCAAGATTTCAAACACTCGCAAGCAAGAAAACTGAGGACAACAACTACAGATTGCTCAGAGATGAAGACAGAAGAGGGCAAGACTTCACTTTTCCCAGGGCTCCGGGACAGCCACACACCAGCTCTGGCTGCCTGCGAGAAGGGTGAGTCCTCCCTCCATGACCCACAGCATCCTGCAGCTCTCCTGACAGCTGGATAACCACTGGAATCAGATGCCACCACACTTTAAATGAACAAAGGGGCATTTTCTCTGTGCCAATGGCTCACATGGAACCAGCCTGACCCCAGGCTAGCAGCTCGTGGGGGCTGGATAACAGGGGGACCACAGGGTGACCAGCAGCAAAGGGGCCAGAACAATGGCGGACACCAACACAAGACCCACATGGCTTGGCAGCAAAACATCCCTATTGCACACCATTAAGGACACAGCTTCAAGCTGTGCCTGGGGAGGGTCAGGAGGATATCAGGAGAAATTTCACCCCAGAAGGGACTGTCAGGCATTGGAAGGGGCTGCCCAGGGAGTTGGTGGAATCCCCATCCCGGGAAGTGTTCAAGGAAGAACTGGACGTGGCACTCAGTGCTCTGGTCTGGTTGACAAGGTGGGGTCACAAGTAGACAATGGGTCACAGGTTGGACTTGATGGTCTGAGAGGTCTTTTCCAACCTCAGTAATTCTGGGATTACCTGGAGCCCACAGCAATCTATAAATAAATACTATTTACTTTGCTCATGTCCCAGACTTTACACTGTAAAAAGGCAGGGGTGATGTTTATGGACAAACTTAACACACCAGCAGAGCAACCTGCAAAGTTTAGGAAAAGCCTCATGAGCAGTTGTAGATCTCTGTCTGCAAAAGCGAGCAGACTCTCAGGATGGTTTGGGCTGGAAAAGACCTTAAAGCCCATCCCATTCCACCCCCTGCCATGGCAGGGACACCTCCCACTATCCCAGGTTACCCTAAGCGCCATCCAACCTGGCCTTGGACACTGCCAGGGATCCAGGGGCAGCCACAGCTGCTCTGGGCAACCCAGGCCTAGGCCTCACCACACAGGGAAGAATTTTTTCCTATCCCATCTAACCCTGCTGTCTGGCAGTGGGAAGCCATTCCCCCTGTCCTGCCTGTGACTCCAGGCCCTTGTCCCAAGTCCCCTTCCCTGCTGAGAAACTCTGCCCACGATTCACTAACACTGCACCTGAGCTTTCACTTACTCCTTTTATTACTACAAATACAACCTGTGACTTGCAACCAACATGGCTGTGAACGTCTATAAAGACAGTGCTGAACCATGACAGGATTCAGACACACCAGCTTGGCATGGAGGGGCCCAGGGGGCTAGGCTAGACTTATGGAAAAGGGGAGGGAGAGGGGCAGCACCACTGGGGGCATGAGGGGAGCCTGGGGC
>JANPWX010000385.1:538994-565395 GCA_024734555.1 Trochalopteron elliotii
CCCGGCCCGGCCCAGCCCCGGTCCGCTCGCCTCACCAGGGCTCGCGAGCGTACTCCTCCATCTTGCCCAGCCCCACCACCTTCCCGCGCGCGATTGGCTGCCGTGGCCCGTCGCCGGCCAATGGCAGTGGAGGGCGGGACACGGAGCAGAGTTGGGACGTGTCTGCGCGTGCGTATGCCCCGCCCCCTGGCGCTGATTGACAGGGGCAGTGATGGTGGGGGTGTCGCCGAGCCGTGAGGGGAGAAATTCCCGAGCGAGGGATCCGTTGGGTGGGACGGACCTTAAATTCCATCCAGTGCCATTGCCCCGCTATGAGCAAGGACCCTTTCCACTATCCCAGGGTGCTCCTAGCCCTGTCCAACCTGACTCTGGGCATTTCCAGGCATAGGGCAGCCAGAGCTGCTCTGGGCCCCTGGGCCAGAGCCTCACCATCTTCACAGGGAGAGGAGTTCCTTTCCAATACCCCATCTAACCCTTTGTCAGTGGGAAGCCCTTTGTCCTGTCACTCCAGGCCTTTGTCCAAAGTCCCTCTCCAGCTTTTTTAGGAACAGTACCTGTGCAGGTTACTCCAAGGACAAACCACTCTGCTCCAAATTTCATGGCATCATGGAGTGGTTTGAGTTTGAAAAGACCTTAAAGCTCATCCTGTTCCACCCGCTGCCATGGGCAGGGACATATTCCACTAGACCAGGTTGCCCTAAGCGCCATCCAACCTCAGGGTCCAGGCCCATGTCATTCTGGGCCCATGCCAGAATGCATGCTGCATGAGTTGGGCTGGCCTCACATGTCCCAGGGGATGCTCCTGTGGTTCTGCATGTAGCTGGGACCTGGGACTTGACGTCCCTGTCACCAGGTGAGTTCCCTGGGCAGGCAGAACTGGAATTCAGAGAACAGTGTCTGTGCTGGCAGAAGATTCCTGGGCAGCTTGCAAAGCTCTCAGCACAAGATAAGGGTGTTCCCTCTTGTCCCATCAGTTGTTCCCTGGAACCAGAGCTGTACTCCCACCCAGCTCCACCCTCCTGTCAGGGAGTTGTGGAGAGCAAGAAGGTCACTGCTCAGCCTCCTTTCCTGCCCTGGTGCCTTGCCGCACCCAGTGGTTTGCAACCACTCTAAGTTGTAAATTGTTTATTCTTTTCTACTCCTAATTCAACAGTATATGCTCTGCTCTCCTGTAAGGGCAGCAAATCATTTGGTAGCAAAAACTGAATGCAAAACAGGTTGCTCTCCAAGGACTTAATTGTTTTAATAAATAGTGGGCTGAAGCACCATGAAGGAGCTAGATCGTGTTGGGTTTTGATGCTTTAAAAGAGTCCTAGGGTTTCACGAACAGATGTGTTTGGCCTCATTTAAGGTGGGAGCGTGGAGGCCATGCAATTTTGGAGATTCCTGGGAGATGGTATTCTGGCTTCTGCTTTGGCCAAGAAGGGGAGATATGGAAAGTAGGAAATCTTGGCCTCTCTCAGCCACTGGAGCAGCTCTACCCACTCCTGTGTCCTCTGGCACTGACTTCATCCCCCTGTGCAGGCCAGTGGTGAGGCAACACCTCCAATCCTGGGGTCAGTTCTGGGCCCCTCAGTTCGGGAAGGACATTGAGGGGCTGGAGTGTGTCCAGGGAAGGGAAGGGGAAGGGGCTGCAGCACGAGCAGCAGCTGAGAGAGCTGGGGGGCTCAGCCTGGAGAAAAAGAGGCTCAGGGGGCCCTGCTCACTCTTCAAAACTCCCTGACAGGAGGGTGTAGCTGGGGCAGAGAGGGGAGGGAGGGAGGAAGGGAGGGAGGGAGGGAGGGAGGGAGGCGTCAGGCATCAGCTCTGCTGCTATGGAACAAGGGACAGGACAAGAGCAAATGGCCTTAAGCTGGGTCAGGGGAGGTTCACTTTGGATACTGGGGAAAATTTCTTCCTGGAAAGGTTGGTCAGGCTCTGGCACAGCTGCCCAGGGCAGTGGTGTAATCACCATTCCTGGAGGGTTTTAAAAAACATATGGATGTGGCACTTGGGGACATGGATTAGTGTGGCCTTGGCAGTGCTGGGGGAACTTAGAGGCCTTTTCCAAACTCAGCAATTCCATTATTTTGTGACTGATCCAACCCTTCTTGGGGTGGCAATTCTTTGCTGTAGCCCTTATTCTTTCCCCTAATGAGTGGTAGGTTAATTAAATCAGGACAAATGGTCATTCTGGTCCCACCTTTCACAAGCTGTGGGAAAGCTGGTGAAACATGGTGAGTCCACGAGGTGCAGGAGCTTCAGCATCACCCAAGGGACCTGGTGGCACCCTCGGGCAGGCTCAGGGAAGATATTGAAGGGCTTTCTGGGATTTCTGAGCTTCTCCACAGCCAGTATTTGGTTTGTTTCCCAAACTATGTAATCTTCTCCACTCTTGCTGTTGTGTGAGCATGTGTCTGGAGAGGAGGTTTTGGATAAAGATGCATTGGGCTTGGGAGAGAAGGGATTTCTCTCACTAGCCACGAGACACCCACTGCCTGTTGTGGCTAGGCAGGGAAATGTCACTCTTCAGCCAACAGAAAATTATAAATGATCAGCTTTCAACCTCTCCTCCTGCGGGCTCTGAAGGAAAGGAAAAAAAAAAAACCAGGCAAGAGGAATCCATCCAAAGTTCAGCTGTCCTTTATCAGCTAATAGGGAAGAAAAAAGGCAGATGGATGGTCCCAGATGGCGATGAGAGAGGTGGGGGCATGGAAAGCTTTCTCATCTCTTCCAGACTTTGTAAATGTGCCTGGAAAAGCTGCTTAATCTGCCTCTGTCTTTGCCCCTGCTCTCTAATGGCTTGTTGTAGTGCTTCAAAGCCAGTGGTTTGGAAATACTCATTAGTGCCCTTGAGGTGTTGTTTGCTATGGAGATGGGATCCCAGTAGATTCAGGACTGATGGATTCAGAGCTGCCAGGAGCTCCTGTGTGCAAAGCCACACCACATCCCACTGCTCTGAACCACACAGGGCCTGGAGCATCTCTCTGATGAGGAGAGACTGCAGGAGCTGGGCCTGGTTAGTCCAGAGAACACTGAGAGGGGATCCCATCAATCCAGACAAATATCTCCAAGGGGTGTCAGAGGAGAGTGCCAGACTCTTTCAGTGGTGCCCAGTGACAGGATGAGAAACAATGGCCATAAACTAAACCCCAAGAAGCTCCACCTCAACATGAGGAAGAACTTCTATGCGTGGAGGAGGGCAGAGCACTGGAACAGCTGCCCAGGGAGGGTGTGAAGTCTCCTTCTCTGACTTCCAAACCCACCTGGAAGTGTTCCTGTGTCACCAGGTGACCCAACATGGGCAAGGGGGTCAGACTGAATGATCTCCAGAGGTCCCTTCCAACCCCAACAACTCTGGGGTTCTGTGATTCTGTACTTCACTATTCCACACTGTTGTGGCTGGAACCAGCTCCAGAGCATGGCCCAAGGGTCCCCAAAGACATCCCCAGTCCCAGCTGTTGGTAGCCCATGAAGGACCAGTCAGTGTAGACATATCCAGAGCTCCTCTTATTCTCGGGTGAAAACACAAAATTTCTTTCTACTGTTTTCTTTCTACAGCCCCAAGAACCCCGTGGAATATGGTCTAACAGAACTGTGCCAATATCCCAATTAAAAAGAGCTGTATGATGGCCAAGATAAATCACAGTGAGACTGTCCACTCTAAACCATGACAAGTTTGGGGTGTCCCCTGCTTCTCTCCCAGATTTTCTGCTAATGTGGGAATATTTCCCCACAAAATTATGCTCTGTGCTACCTCTGCCCAGCTCTGCAGTGCAGGGGAGGAGTAAGCAGCAGTTGTGGACTACTGGATCAGGAAACAATGGGTGATACTTCAGGAGAAACTTGGAGTGTCCCAGGCCACATTCACAGCTTCTTAGGGAATTTGGTGTGTGGTACTTCTCATCACAAAAATCAGGGTTCAGGAATGACAAAATAGAGATTTTATCAAGGTGTTCACAGTGATTATATTCTGTTGAAAACCAATTCACAACATGGGAAGGTTTGCAATGATTTATTACAAAGGAAAGGCAGAGAGCAAAAATTCCAGATCTCCCTTTTAAGTCAAAGGAATCTTTCTCTGGCTTAGCATTGCAGATTATCCCTGGGGCTGTCTACATGTCCTGTCCCTGGAGCCAGGGGTGGCACACCCAGGAACGTTTGGATTGTTCCAAGAAGAAGCAGACACAAATATATGATCCCTCACTACCGTTTTGTTGAGGACTTTCCAGTTGGGAAATGAGCTTCCAGTTTGTTGCTCACGTCTTATAGGCACTTGATGACTGAACACAACAATGCCGTAGAAATACTGGAGGATTGGATGTTTATGGGATAGCATTATGGACTTGTATAGGTTGGAAAAGCCTTCTGAGATCATCAAACCCATATTGCACTGGAACTACCACTGACCCAGTAAATTCCTCCAGGGATGGGGACTCCACCACTGCCCTGGGCACCTGTGCCAGCACTGAGCAATCCTTTCAGGGAAGAAATTTTCCCAGTATCCAACCTAAACCTCTGCTGGTGCAACTTGAGACCATTTCCTTTTGTCCTGTCTCTTGTTCCCTGGGAGAAGGGCCTGACACTCACCTAGGTCCACCCTCCTGTCAGTTAATTTCTTCCACCTCCAGATTCTATAACTCAAATTTCTCTTCCACAACACACAGTGTTAAAACATTTTCAGCCTTGTATCCTGAAAAGTGACCAGACAGGACCCTAGAGAGATCCAGGGCTGTATTAAGGTGGAACAAACAAAAGATTCATTTGACTTCTTCAGGAAAAGATGGCACCAAATGGATCCCAAAGGCTAAATTCACTGTGGTTTCTGTTGCCCTCAGCACTGCCACAGCTGTGGCAGTGCTGGGGAAGGAGAGTCAAGGAAGACAGAAAGGAACTTTTCATTTAGGAACTGGAGTGACAGAACAAGGAGAAATGGTTTCCTACTGCCAGAGGGTAGGGTTAGATGGGACAGTGGGAGGAAACTGTTCCCTGCGAGGGTGATGAGGCCTTGGTACATGTTGCCCAGAGCAGCTGTGGCTGCCCCATCCCTGGAAGTGTCCAAGGCCAGGCTGGACGGGGCTTGAAGCAACCTGGGACAGTGGAAGTTGTCTCTGCCATGGCAGGGGGTGGAACATGGTGAGTTTTAAGGTCCTTTCTAACCCAAACCGTCCATGATTCTGTGTCTGAGGCCAGCTGGGGAAGAGAATGGCTGTGTCTCTCCCAGTGCAAGTGAGCACCAAGACCAGGGTTGCAGGATCAGGGAAAATTGAAGTGATGGGGATGGAATCTACCATGGCAATGTTTAATTTTGTGCACTTGGAAACTAAACTCAACAGTTTCTTCTACAATCCAGAAAAAAATCTCAGTCGTACTGGTGAATCATAGGAAGGATATGAGCAGGATCTGGGCACTGCAGTGCTGGAGATAAAGGAAAATCTGGAATGCACCAAGAATGTACATTTCCTGTCAGGATGGGGAATGTCTAGTTTGTTACACATGGCACTAGGAGACTCACCTGGAGCACCTGGTGCCTGTGTGCAGGGTGGGATCTGGCCAGAAATAGAGGTGGAGGAGGTGATTAGGATGAGGAAAATCTTAGGGGAGCTTGTTTTGTCAAAAAAACACCAAAGGGCTCCTTGCTTGGGTAAGCAGAGAGAGATCTGGGAGCAGGCAGTAAATATTAGAAGGACGAAGAAAACCTGGATGAAGCTGGCAGAATAGCAAATGGGTATAAAATGCTGGACACAGGGTAAAGCTGCGTGGAAACTTGGAGAGAAAAGCCTGCCTTGTTTTCCTGTGGGAGAACTCCCATGTGCCAGTAAAGCTTCTATATGGATTAGGGTAGTGGAAAACTGGTGCTGTCAGCCAAAGCCCAGGCTTAGGGCACTGCCTGGACCAGGAGCAGGGGAGACTCAGGATTTCCATCTGTGCAGAAGAAGGGATGTCTTTGGGGCTTGGCAAGGGGAAGTGGGAATGTGTGTGGAAGAGCAGCTGCAGGAACAGCCCCTCAGGGTCTGAGGGTCGGTAGGAGCTCTGAGAGTCCCCAGGGGGTCAGGTCTGCAGAGCTGGGAGCATTCGCTACCTGCTGCCTCCATCCCTCCGATGGAACCGGTCTGCCTCAACACCACCACCTCCAGCTCTTTCCCGAGGGGCTGAGCGCGGCGGCTAACGGCACCAAGCCCACACTGCAGCGGGATAAAGAGCAAAACTTCCTCTGAAGTGGGTGCTTCCTTGCTGATTTTAGCCAAGAGCTGTCACTGTCACAGCAGAGGCTCCCCCATCCCTTCGTAGCCATGCTGCCCATTTTAGTAGACCCCCAGCCCCCATGGCACAGGCTGGGGCTGCCTCCTCCACCCCCCCCATCCCCGGCCTGCCGGCTGGTGCATTTTTCCCTGTTTTCTCACTGGGTTGGCCCATTGCCTTTAAAAGGCGAAATGCTTCGGACTAAATTTGGTCATGTAGCTCTGCATGGTTCCCTGGAATGTCCTCGGGTTTCAGGCTCCTCTGATAGCACCACTCCCCGCCTCCCGCCGGGCTCCATTGGCTTCCCCGCGGCCGAACCGCTACTGGATCCTGTTATTGGCCAACTCTTGGACCGAGGGGTGTCCCCTCTGGATAACCACCGTATCCCCGTCTGGAGAGCTGCTGAGATTTAACACTTCAGCACCTGCTGCCGCTCGGGAAGCAGCGTTGGAGCTTCGGCTTCTTTTTTTTTCTCCTACTTTGGGTACCACACAACCGCCACCGTGTCTCGCCAGCGAGCCAAGATGTCCAAAGTGGCCAAATACCGGCGACAAGTTAGTGAAGATCCAGATATAGACAATTTATTGTCTACTTTGTCTCCAGAGGAGATGGAGGAGCTGGAAAAGGAGCTGGATGTGGTGGATACTGACGGGAGCATCCCTGTGGAACGCAGTCAGACAAACCAATCAGAAAACTCCTCACCTGGCCCGCAAAACTGTGACACGGCGATCAACCACCACGACAAGGACACCAGGAGGCTCCTGCAGCGGGAACACTCGATAGACGTAAGTCACATCCCCCCGCTGCTGCGGGAAAGGTGGGAACACACCTCAAACACCCCCGCCCCCCTCGGGCCGAGTGAGGGACGAGGAGGAAAACACAAAACCCGAGAAAGGCATTCGCTTGCTGAGGAGGAATAGCTGTCCCGGAGAGACCAGGAAGCTGGTCCAGACACTCCGGGAGGGAACAGGGTGTCCCTGGTGTTAATAGCAAAGCCAAAACCTCTGCTGGTGACAGGGATTTTCTCCCTGCCCCTGCTCTAACATCCCTGGGCAGGGCTGAGAGCGGAGCTGGGATTCCCAGGAGGCTGCTGGAGGGGCCGGTGCAGTGACAGCGATCCCACAGGCTGCGTTTTTCCTTTTTTCTTTTTCTTTTTTTTCCCCTCCTTTGGAGATCTCTGGACTCTTGATCCTTTCCGTTCTTCTTATGCAAAAGATTAAACAGTCTCTGGCTCTTGTGGAATAAAAATGTTTGCTGCTTTGTGGAAATCACATCAAGAAGCAGGTTTTACCCTATGCCATTTGTTTTGTATTTATTGTTCACTTAAAATTCCTTCTTTTACTTCGATTTGGGTATATTTATCTCCCTCTCTGCACCTGGCAAATCCTTTAAGAGTTTGCTTGGAGCTCAAGAGCTTCATGTCAGTCCTTCTCCTGTTTTTGTATTGTGCCTTAGTAGGAGTCAGTCCTACTTTTCTGTAGCATTTATTAACTTCAGCACTTAGAATACTTGGTATGTGCTTTGTGCGTGGAAGCCTGGGAAGTATCTGGTTTCCCTAGTTTTTCATGGCAGGCTGAACCAGAAAGTGAAAGACAGTGACTCTTCAGCAGTTGATCAATGTGGTCATGGTCTGGTTTCGTGTCACAGGCAGGATTCGCATCTGCTGTGCCTGGGCAGGGCTGGGGAGTGTTGGCAGCACAATCAGAGCCAAGTATTAGGTGGCTACCCCTCTGCTCTGGCTCTGATTCCAGATCTATTCCAGGTTTCCACTCTGTACCCTGGGTCATCCAGCTGGGTAATCAATCTGTAACTATCCCAGAGCACTTGGAAATTTCTTTTTCTGGATATTTATGGAGTTTATATAGGAAGGTCCTCTTCTGACTGTGGCCTAGGCACCCTTATTCCCTTCTAAATATTGGGAGGGGTGGGAATGAAAATTGCACCTATAGGAGAAATAACCGAAGGTTGATTTTGGAGAGCTGAACAAGGGGTTAAATTGTTCCTCCCCATTCCTGTCCTGGGCAGCCTGTGAGCTCCCTCTGGCTCTGAGGATAAGGAACAGCTTTCACCTTCTATATGTGGTGCTTGGCATGGGCTGGGGGACAGTGAGTACTGTGCCCCTCACCACAAGAGCTCTGCTTTGATTTCTTCACCAACAGAAAATTTCCCTGTGGTGGGAAAGTGCAGGTGCTGCAGGACAAACCTGCCTGGAGGGGGAAATGCTGTTATGTGGGATCAGTCATGCCAATGACCACTGTTATGCAGGTGATCCCAAGAGGTGGGATTGACATCACTTGTGTTGTGTTGTATTAACTGTTGGAGCATGAGGGGTTGACTGGGAACTGGCATAGGGAAGTGTCCATGACCAGGAGAAAGGGAGGAAATTTGTGAGTTTTGTTAAATGGGGACCTGGGAAATCGCCTGGTTAAACATAATGTTTGGAAATGCCTGAGAGTGTGTGCACAGTGAGAGAGGACTTGGGATGTGGAAAGGGATGGCCCAGGGAGGAGAGACACCTGGGAGAGGGTGTAGGGTTCTGGCTGGAGGTGAGCACAGCACGGGGGTCCTGGAAAACCTCCTGCTGCTCTCTGATATCAGGAGCTTCAGGCCATGGAAGACAAAGCAAATTTGCAACAGGTCAAGTTTGTCAGTGAAAGTGGCCCAGTTCGACTGCATTGCAGGAACTGGATAGGGTAGAAATGACTTTTTTCTTCTATTTCAGTCCCTGGAGGCCAAGAAAAAAATATATCCCACACCCCTTCCTCCCTGCCATTGTTAGGATCTGGGATTAGCACCTAGAAAATGCCAGCTTGCAGTGCTGGCACATCAGACCATGCTGATGGAGGAGTAGGGCTGTGCTATGCCATGGGGCCCGAGGATGGGATGGGATGGGATGGGATGGGATGGGATGGGATGGGATGGGATGGGATGGGATGGGATGGGATCATCAGACCACAAGAACAGTCACAAAAAACAGTGTAGGAAGCTGATGGTCCCCTCTGTCCAAGGAAGCCCCAGGGCTGTTTTGCTGCAAGATGGAATGAGAATATGGAGCCATCCAGAGCACCCCAGGCAGGTGCTGAGCTCTCCCTCAGCTGCTCAGAGCTCTGAGGTCTCCGATGACAAATCCCTCTCATGTGTCAGCAGATTTCATGTTGTGCCAGACAGCACAGGCATGGTGGCTACACTCCCACAGGGTTGGCAATCCCCCAGGGTGTGCAGACATCATCCAATACATGTCCATCCCAGTCCCTCTCCATCAACAGCTCCCTGTATTCTGCAGCAAATCCAGAGGAGGTCACAGAGATGCTCTGAAGGCTGGAACTCTGATCTAGAGACAGACTGGGAGAGCTGGGGGTGTCCAGCCTGGAGAAGAGAAGGCTACAAGGAGATCCCCTGAACAGACATCACAGACACAGGATAAGATCTTCCAGATGTTCACAGGTAATTCCCACTGGAATTACCTCCCATTCCTTCCCTGACCTTGTGCCTGTGCTTCTCCCCTCGCTCCCACCCCCTGCCCCGATCACACATCTGCTTCTGGCTTGCAAAGGTTTCTCTTGATGCCTTAAATTAGGAATACCAGGCACTGTGTCTGTGATGTCTCTTCAGTAGGGAGGGACAGGAGGGCAGATTCTTGTCCCTGAACTACAGTTTGTCTGTTCCTAGTTCATGGAATTATGAAATGGTTTGGGTGGGAAGGGACCTTAAAGATCATCCCATTCCAGCCCTGCCATGGGCAGGAGCACCTTCCACTATCCCAGGTTGCTGCAAGCCCTGTCCAGCCTGGCCTTGGATACTTCCAGGTATGGGACAGTCACAGGTTCTCTGGGCAACCTGTGCAAGGACTCCAGCTTTCTGGAGCCCCTTTAGGCACTGGAAGAGGCTCTAAGGTCTCCTCAGAGCCTTCTCTTCTCCAGGCTGAACACCCTCAGCTCTCCCAGTCTGTCTCCAGATCAGAGGAGCTCCAGCCCTCAGAGCATCTCTGTGGCCTCCTCTGGACTTGCTTCTGAAGTTTCATGTCTTTCTTATGTTCTCCCTGCTGTTCTTCCATGCCTCCTGATGGGAATCTCTTTTGTGGGATATTGTGTGTTAGCTGGGATGTGCAGGAATTCCTCCAAAGTGCAAAATAAGGTATTTTGAAGGGAAAGATTTTGTCTCTGCCCATCTCACTGTTCTTGCAGTCATTGCCCTATTCTTGGACTGGCTCCAGGCACCTTCATTTCCACCTAAATATTGGGAGAAGTGGGTATATTTGGAAATATTGTTAACTACATAATAACACATCTTCTTAGTAATGAAAAGGGCAAACTTGGGTAACTAGGAAGCAGATTATAAACAGCCCAAAATAGACATGAGCTTTGCCCCAACCTTTCCACACTGGGCAGCCAAATTCCCATCTTGGTGATACAGTAATAAATTAATCTTAATTTTGTCTTGCTAATGAGTAGAAGTATAACCCAGGTCAAGGGTGGAGCTTGGGCCAGTTCCCCTCTCTGGATGTACTTAACAAGGTCCATGTGTCTCAGGAGCTGGAACTAAATGAATATTGAATATTGCCTCTTTACTGTCACAGGCAAAGACATAATGAGAGAAATTCCGTTTGGAAACATGCTGTGAAGTTGGTGCTGGGGTATTAAACTGCCAGAGGGCAGGGTTAGATGGAATATTGGGAAGACATTCTTTCCTGGGAGAGTGGTGAGGCTGTGGCACAGAACCCAGAGAAGCTGTGGCTGCCCCATCCTTCAAAGTATTCAAGGCCAGGTTGGACAGGGCTTGGAGCAATCTGGGGGTCGTGGAAGGTGTCCCTGCCTCTGGTAGAGAGTGGAACAGGTTGATCTGTAAGGTCCCTTTCCACCCAAACCAGTCTAGGATTCCACGAGTTACCTGGGGCACAACTGACTTGAAATCATTGTATCATGCCTGGTATTTCTGTCCAGAAGAGGAAAAGCTGCATGTGGCAGGGCACAGGGGCTCTGTGCAGCTGTCCCTACAGGATGGGGTTTTTGAGAGCTGAGCTGTGTGAGAAGATGGGGTCTGTGGGAGCTGGTCCAGTTCCTCTATTGCTGGTGACATCTATAAAAACCACACGTCTGTGCAGAGTGCACAGTTATACCCACCCTGAGAACACTGCATCCATGGTGGGGTCTCTTCCATGATGGTCTTTAAAGGAATGATCTTTAAGGTCCCTTTGAAGTATAACCATTCTATATGGATGCTAGGGCAGTTTTGCACAGCCAGAGCCAGATGTGCACAGAGCAGATGGTCCCCGTATTTTTGTCTCTTGAAGGCTGAAGCCCCTTCCCACAGGAGAAGCTGGGTTGGTATCTTCCAGCACCTTTTTGCTTCCTCTCGGATATCCCATTCCCTAAGCGCACTCCTCTGCAGGCAAGGTCTCCTTCTGTTCCAGGTCCATGCATCCTTATTTCTGCAGGCTCCTGGGAATGTTTCCATGTCCCCAAGCTCTCCTCATGGAGGCTGGACAGGCTCCTTATGGCCTGGTTTGGATGCAGAGGGAAAACCAGTGAGCTCAGAAGGTTTATTTAATCCAAATTCTGCATATCTGAAGGATGCTGGTGCCAGAGGACAGCAGGTCCTATTGCCATGGAGAAGGATTTCTTTTCACAAGACCTTGGACCTTGGGAAGGTCTTGTAAAAAGTCCTGGCTTCCTTTCTAGCTTTCTCAGGCTTGGAAGTTCGTGCTGGGTGATTTTTAATCCAGTCACTTGATTTCCCTTCATGAAAAGTGGAGATCCTCAGCATGAGGATCCTTCTTCATCCTTCTTCAATACCACGGGCAAACAAGCCAGGATTTAAATTTTTTATTAATGCTCAAAGCTTGTCATCTTTCCATGAAAATATCTGGAGGAAAAACAAGCTCCTTATTTAACTCACTGGTTCAGACTCGAGGGAATTTGCAAACAAGGGTACAGCAGGGCTTATATCATTTCTTGAGCACCTTCCCAGTTTGTCCCTAACACATGTACTGAACTCTGCTCTTCTGTTTATCAGCTGGTTCTTTGAGTGCCAAGACCATTCCTCCTCCCTTCCAAGAGTCTTCACTAATTCCCATCTCTTGCCTTTCTTTTAGTCATGTCCTGATCTGGTCTCTTTTCCCCCATCAGAGAATCTTTATGATTGGAAAAGACCACTAAGGTCATCAAGTACAAAGAATCCCAGAATCCCAGACCAGTCTGGGTTGGAAGGGACGTGGACATATGGACATATGGACATATCCCATTCCACCCAGCCGTGCCATGTGCAGGGACACCTTTCACTATCCCAGGATTCTCCAAGCCCCGTCCAACCTGGTCTTGGACACTTCCAGGCATGGGGCAGTCACAGCTTCTCTGGGAAACCTGTGCCAGGGCTTCATCACTCTCACAGGAGAGAATGGACCAGAATATATTGTCCTGAACAGCTTCTGGCCTCCAAAAGAGATGAAAGGGGTGGGTGACACTGGGGCATCCATCGAGAGGCTTCTCCAGTGGCTTCTGGCCCATGGAATGGGCAGTGGGCAAAGCTGTGGGTACTTCCACCAGCACACAGAGGGGAATAGAGCCAGCAGCTTCTTGGGCTTTGCATTCCTCCATGGATGATAGCCAGGGATATCCAAACTAGTCACACATTTGGAAAAAACCCAAACGTATTGAGCCGTTCCTATTTGGTCCTTAAAGGAGGCCACAGATGGTCCCCCCAGCTGCACGAGTCACTCTCCAACTCCCTGACAGGAGGAAGCAGCCAGGTGGGGGTCAGGCTCTGCTCCCAGAGAGCAAGGGACAGGACAAGAGGAAATGGCCTCAAGCTGCACCAGGGGATGTTCAGGTTAGACATCACAAGGAGTTTCTCCATGGAAAGGGTGGTCATATATTGGACAGGACTGCCCAGGGCAGTGGTGGAGTCCCCTTTCCTAGAGGTGTCCAAGGAATGCCTGGATGTGGCACTCAGTGCTTTGGACTGGGTTACAAGGTGGGGGGATTGGCCACAGGTCAAACTAGATGATCTCAGAGGTCTTCTCCAACCAAATTGATTCTGTAATTCTGTGAAGTCCAGGAGATCCCTTTCACTGCTCAGAAATGAAAACTGTTGTCTTTGCTCTGGTGTTTCATTCTGAGCTTCTGAAAGAGTCACAACCCTGTCACAAGAGGGATGAGCAGAAGAAGCAGGAGCTGTTGCCTGCAGCAGATGATAAAATGACCCTCCAAGGTGAACAGAGAAGCAAGAACAATCCTGTGGCAGCTCCCAGAAGGATCTGCAGTGTGGAGAACAGCTGAAAAATGTGAAGCAAGAATACAGGCATCTTTGAGCTGCACTCCTATAAACATGGTGTGAAAAAGACCTTAACAGCTGGATCGGTGGTTTTGTGATGCCTTTGGGGGCAGAAGCTTTGCTTTCCTTTTTTTTCCCTTTTGTGCCAGGGCAAGTCACAGCACAAAGTGTTCCCTGATGCAGAGCTCACACCAAAGGCACACAAGTCTAGGAGATCCCTGGTCCATCTAAGGGCACAAGCAGGGAAAAAAACCCGTGTATTTCTAGTCAGTTGGGAGAAAAAAGGAGTAAAAATCTGAGTTCTGTATTTATATAAAGCACAACTGGGATGCAGACAAATCTATGGAAGTGTTTGGAGTGTTTAGCTTATATGGGCTGAGATGCCCAGGAGGTTTAATATGTGTTTATGTTGAGCTGATAAATAGACATAGAGGAGGAGAAGAGCTAGGTCCATTATGTGTCCCTCTCTTTCGCAGCGCTGTGACATCACTTGTGTGCTAAAACTATCTCAGTGACTCAGCTCCCAGCAGGACGCTGGGATTAACTGGTCATATTGCTCCATCCCACCCTTTGCTGTGTGGGAATCATGGCAGGATGGAGCAAGAGGATCTGAGTGTCAGGGTGCATGTTTTGAAGTCAAGCTGTGGCTGGCAGGATGGTGAGAGGCAGACAGACTGTGGAAGGTCAAGAGTCCTGCTCTGTCCATTCCTCTGCCCAGAATGTGGAGCAAACAGGGATGAAAACAGAAAGGAATTTGAGCTGTGAAAACAACAAGAGCCTGTCCCAGCCATGGTGTGGCAGCGGGACCAGGGCAGTGCCCATCCCCTCTGCTGGAACTGCTGGTGTCACACCTTCAATCCTGACAAGAAAGTCATTGAGGGGCTGGAGCATATCCAGAGAAGGGAACAGTGCTGAGGAAGAGTCTGGAGTCCCAGGAGTGGCTGAAGGAGCTGGGGGGACTCAGCCTGGAGAAAAGAAGACCTTCTCACTCTCCACAACTCTCTGACAAGAGGAGGCAGCCAGGTGAGGATCCAGCTCTGCTCTCAGGAGCAATGGACAGAACAAGAGGAAACGGCCTCAAACTGTGCCAGGGGAGATTCAGGTTGGATATTGGGGGAAATTTCCTGCATGGAAAGGATTGTTAAGCACTGGCATAGGCTGTCCAGGGCAGAGGTGGACTCACAATCCCTGGGGACATTTAAGAGCTCCGTGGACGTGGCTCTTGTGGACATAGGTTAGTGGTGAACATGTCAGTGCTGCGGGAATGATTGGACTTGATGATCTTAGAGGGCTTTTCCAACCATAGTGAATCCATTATTCTGTGATTTCCTGAAACACAACTGGAGAGGCACCAGTCCAGGTCTTAGAAATGTCCTGTGCAGCCTGTTAACCATGTGTTAAGCAGCCCAGGGCTTACACATAGTATTTGGGTCAGGATTTATGCTGCATGCTGATGAGGGCCCCAAGGAGTCCCTCCTCCTGACGGGGGGCACCATGGCATATGTTGGACATGCCTGGCACGGGAATGAGCACCTGCTATGGCAGCCTCTGTCAAGGAGAGTGATTTCCTATTTGCTTCCTTAAAGGAAATTCCCCAGTTCCCAAGAACCAGAGATGGTGACCCCTGGCATGCCCGGCTCTATGCCCACTGAGTGCTCTGTCCTGGGATGCAGCTTCCATGTGATGCCAGAGCCTGAGAAGCTGGTGCTCTTGTTTCCCACAGACTGTTTAAGGGAATGACCAGCAAACCAATGACCAGCAAAACTGGTTTGATTTTCCAGGTAGGCACCTGGAGTTTGGCTCATCTCACCTGCTTCAAGGACCTGGAATCATCTTTCAGCACCAGGTGCCCACTGCCAAGGGCTATCTGTGATGGTCCCATGGGCTGCTGAATGGGATCCGTTGGATATGTGCACCAGCAGGGGCCTGGAGGTGTGTCCATGTGTTTCCAGGAGGCTGGGAGCAGTGTCCTGCTCCTTGAGCACTGAGCCCTTATGACACAGAGGATGGAGATAGGATTAAGACTCACTAGGGCTGAATTGCAATTCTCCTGTTCCTAAATGCTTTTTGTGGGCTTCCCACAAAGTGCACTGGGCAGAAATCCATCCCAGAGGTGCTGGTAGTGTTAATCACTGGCATTCCCTGCACTTTTTAATCCCTGATGAAGAGGAGACAGCCAGGGAGGAGGTCTCATCTTGGGAATATCCAGTTCAGCCATGGCAGTGCCAGGAGAAGGGCTGGGAATATGGGAAATAGAAGAGAAAAACCTGGACTTCTGAAATCTGATTTTGTTAGAGGAGAAAAAGTTTCCATTTGCAGAGTATTCAGTGGCTTTACAACTTTCTGGAAAATGGCTGTATGTCTCCATGGAAGGGCTGGAGCTCTTCTGTTAAAGTAAACCAAGTCAAAACATTCATCAGCCTTAATTCAGGAAAAAAAAGAGGCAAAATCAGAGCCAGAAACTGCCCAGTCTCTGGAGAACAGCTCTGCATCTCAAAAAGAGAACTTTTTAAAAACATTGGCCTGAGACATGAAAAGACACAGTGATATTTGGGGTCAGAGAGGTCTGGGCAGAAGGGAAGGGGAAAAGCTGAGTTCCTCATTAAAATGACAGGGTAATCTGTGAGATGGGACCGGGCAGGGAGTTGCTTACATCTCTCTGGGCTTTAGCACACAGCAGTGAAAGCAGATTGGCTTGTTAATCATGGATTCATAATTATCCCTAAACCTACTCCTTCAAGTAACTCAACCCAGTTTCCTTCCCTCACCAGTCTGGTCTGGGACTCCCACAGCTGACCAAGAATTTTTGGTGAATTGTCTGTCTGTGTCTCAGAGGTCTCCCCTCATCCCTGGGCTTCCCCACTTCCCCATTTTTCCACCTCCAAAAGTTATTCAGTATTTGTGTGGAACCAATGGAGTTGTGCTGGTGTTGTCTAAGCCATGCCATTCCAAGAGATGAACTGGAAAATGTCCCATAGGCTGCAGGAGGAATTTATTATCCCAGCACAACCACTTGACCTGGGTGTTATTCCCAAGTCTTCCGTTCTGGAGAGGTTGCAGTTGCTTTGCAGGAACACGGTGCATCAGCCACCCTGGAGCTGACCCTGAATTTCCCAGCAGTACGGGTGATTGCAATGGATCCAGTCCTGGCTCAGGCTTCCCTGTTGTGCTCCTGAGGTTCTCATATCCTCACGGGATGATGTCTACACTCAACTTCCATAGGCCCCTACAGCTGCAGGTGACATTAGAGACTGAGCCAGTGTCATGGCTGCTGGTTGAGTTGAGTTCACTGTTCCCAGAGCCACTTCCACAGGACCTGCAAGTGCAGGTTTGGCCTGAGATCTTTTGCTGACACGTCCCTTTCGCCATGGGGGACCAGCATGACTCATGGCCCCAGCAGTCACCCGCACAGAGGACCCTCCTGGACTCTGGAATCATGGAATGGTCTGGGTGGGAAGGGACCTTAAAGATCATCCCATTCCACCTCTGTCATGGGCACAGACACTTTCCACTGTCCCAGGTTGCTCCAAGCCCTGTCCAGCCTGGCATTTCCATGGATGGAACAGTCACAGCTTCTCTGGGTCACCCGTTCCAGGGCCTCACCATCCTCACAGGGAGGAATTCCTTCCCAATATCCCATCCAACCCTGCTCTTTGTCAATGGGAAGCCATTACCCCTTGTCCCTTTCTCCAGGCCCTTGTCCCAAATCTCTCTCCAGCTTTCTTGGAGCCCCTTTAGGCACTGGAAGAGGCTCTAAGGTGTCCTCAGAGCCTTCTCTTCTCCAGGCTGGACACTCCCAGCTCTCCCAGTCTGTCTCCAGATCAGAGGAGCTCCAGCCCCCAGAGCATCTCTATGGCCTCCTCTGGACTCATTCCAAAAGCTCCATGCCCTTCTGATCTTGGGGGCCTTCTGGCTTCCCCCTTTCAGCCAAGCCCTCCTTGAACCCCCATGGGGTGCTCCTCCCTGGAGCCAGCACGCTGGTGCTCATGCTCCCAAGAGTCTATCCTCACCTCTTGTTCTTTGGCTGCTGTGGTGGGACCATGAGAGACTCTTCCCAGGACATATCTCTGAAAATAACTGCAGGCTGGGGAAAGCTGGCCCCTTCCAAAGACTAAACTTCTGCAAATGTATTTCCATATGTTCCCTCTGCCAGGGACTGATGTAACAGCAGTTGCTGGGCCACCAAATCCCCCTTCCCTCACCTTGGGTACAGGATTTGTGAATCCCTGGGTAACACCTCCCCTCCCCCTCCCTTCCCCGCCCCTCCCCTTTCCCTTGCAAATCTGCTCTGGGCAAAGAAGGATGACTGTGCCCACATTCTGCCTGCTGAACAAACAGCCAGATCAATAACTACCATTAAACCAGCATTTTTCTACCCCAAAATGAGCTGTGGGGCTTTCAGGGCAGGAAGTGAGACCCTCATTCTGCCTCCAGATTCACTCTCCCCATCCCCAGCTCTATCCCCAGCCCCATTCCTTGCTCAGTGCTGGAGCGAGCGCTTGGATTCCAGGCAAGAAGTTCCCAGTCTCCTTTGCCTTTTAAGGCAACATCTGAGTGGGTTTGAGGGTTACAAATGCTAACAAGCCATGGCAATGCTCATTTTAGTCTATTTAGAGGAAACGGGAAGGCATTTCAGTTCATCAAAACACTGGTGATTAATCAACTGACTACCCGGCTGTTTTCATTAGGCTTATTTTTAAAGGTTTGACATGCCGTGTAAAAATATTCCCCTAATAAGTGTGCTTGTGACAGAGAAAATGACACAGAGGGGGGTGTAGCAGCACTGGTTTCCAGGTACCTAAGGTAAATATGCCAGTGGGCAGAGAGGAGTGAGCAGGCAGTACTCAGGATGGCCATGAAGAGGGGACAGCTGGCCCTGGGCTGCAGGAGAAGCTGTGCTAGTGGCCAAGGGGACAGCCAGGGGTTCCAGAACAGGGAAATGGTGCTTTTCTTCTGTCCTCCACCCCTGCCACACAGCTCTGCCACCAATCTCCATTTCCAGCTGCACTTCCAGCCTGGAGATAAGGACTTTGGCATTATCACCAGTGGTGGGCTGGTGACACCTGAGGCTGGCACCTGCAGCATGGGCTGGGCCAGTGGGACACACCAAGAGCCCAGGGATGGTGGAAAGGCAGGAGGGGAAGGGACATGTTCCCTCCTGGGCACACATGTGGCCTCGGGCAGAGCATGGAGCAGACCTGCTTTGGAGATGTCCCCAGGCTCCAGCAAGGGATGGAGATGGGCCACAGTGACCCTTGGTTTTAGAAACACAGATCTGGTTTCTTGCCTGAACCTTTTTCCTCCTGATTCCTCCCCCTCTGCTGCCATTGGAGCTGGGCGCTTGCCAAGGGCTCTCCCAAGGCAACTCTGCAGGAGATGAAGCAGACTGAATCCCTCTCACCCCCTGCAACCATCCAGCACTTCTTCCAGTAACCTTCAGCTCTTAGATGAAATTCTTCTGATGCATTCCAAATTTGCTGGATGCAGATGATCCCACAAGTGCTACCCACAGTGGCAGAAACACCCATGATGGTCACTGCATATCTGTTGCGTTCCCTTGTTCCTATGCCTGGGGCCACAGCAGGCTCCTTTTGCCCCAGCTCCTTTTCCCTGACTTCTCCCAGCTCCCTTTCTCCTGATTCTTTTTCCCCCACCTCTTTTCCCGCATCCTGTTCTCTGGCTCCAGGTCTCTCCTCCCCCAAACCTGCCCCACATCACAGCACATGGACACACATCCATGGATGGAAGCTTTAACCAGATAACAGGACGTTTCCAGCATGTGCTGCAGCAGCTTTCCCAAGCAGGGATTTACCATGGATTTAATTTTCCTCTAGTTTCATTTGCTTGGAGTAAACCATCACCTTCTCCAAGCATGGAAGAGGTTGCTGGTCATTCTCACCAGGGTTTTTCTCCCTTTCTCCAAGATCTGCTCATCCCTGGCCAAAGCCTTTGCTCCTCTTGATCTTGCATGTGCCCAGGGTGCTCAGGGGAGACTCAGAGCTCCCCCAGTGTTAGGCTGGGTGAGGTTGGGCTGGGAAGGAGAAAGACTTTTGGAGCAGCTGGTGTGGAGATGAGGCTGCTGGCTCTGACTCAAGCCTGTGGTCACCAAAGGGTCACAGAGCCCCTAGGAGGATAAATGTCCCTTCTCACAGGAACCTGCAACCTGGGCACTACCAAACACCTTGGAGAGGCCCTATTGGGTACTGGCAGGGGAACACCAGTGTCCTCATCCCACAGTCCTCCTGCCAGGCCTCTTCCTCCACCAAGGTGCTTCAGGATGTCACTGAGCATCAGTATACCATGCTGGTCCTGGGAACAGGCCACAGCTTGGTGAGAAGGACCCCCGGCTCAGTGCCATAGGAGGTGGCATCACCTGCCCCCTGCAGCACCCAGGACACCTCTGGGAGCCCCATCCTTGGTCCCTGGGGTGGCAGCAGTGGGGAGTCCAGGCCAGGCTCTGTAGGGGTCTGGCATGAGTCTTCCTGTTCCTCTTCAACCTTGAGCCAGGGAGCCAAGAAATCTCTTAACTAAATAAACAGCTCTCTCATCCCCAATGACATCTGTTTATACACCAGGTACAAACAGTCCCCAGGGCTGCCCATGCACAGCCAGTTCTTTCCACAAAAATCTGTCCCTGAGGGCTGCCAGTACTGTGCGTGGGGAAAGCTCAGCCTCATGCTGCCCCAGCATGGACACCGTGGAGCCCTGGGATAAAGAGGAGGAGGCCAGCCTGGCTGCAGACTGGGGTGTCAGGATTCAGATTTGGGGGTTCCAGGCACTGTCCTAATCGTGAGAGGGTCCAGGGAGATTGTAAAGGCATCACAGATGCATCTCCCAGAGGCATGTTCCTTCCTCCTTTCCCTGGAGTCCTAAAATCCCCCCAGGAAAGATGATGGGCCAGGCTAACGGTGAGGACTTGTGTGTTCCCTAGCCATGGAGGAGGGAGAAGGGCATTTAAATTGCCAAACCTTGATGTGAAATTTATGGTACGATCCTCCACTGTGCAGCAAACTTGGTCCCAGTGTCAAGTCCATCTGCCTTCAGCCACCTGAAGCATTGGCTCCTCTCCCTTGGGAAAGGATATGTTTCATGTCATGGAGTCCCAGACTAGTTTGGGTTGGAAGGAACTTTAAAGCTCATCCCATTCCACCTCCTGTCATGGGCAGGGACACCTTCCACTATCTCAGGTTGCTCCAAGCCCCATCCAACCTGGCCTAGGACACTTTCACGGACGGGGCAGCCACAGCTTCTCTGGGCACCCTGTGCCAGGGCCTCACCACCCTTACAGGGAGGAATTTCTTCTCAATATCCCACCTAACTCTGCCCTCTGGCAGTTTAGAGAGAAGGATGGGAACCATATCAAAGATTGCACCAATGCTGATGGAGACCCCTCCCAGCCCCTCAGCCTTGGTTGAAAGCTGCAACAAGGCATTGGCTGTGTCCCCAAGCTGCTGGAGCTGGCTGTGGCCAGCACCAATGTCCAGGACAGGCTGTACGGAGGCAAGGGTCAGCTGCTTATAAAAATGGCCAAAACTTCCTTCTGACCTTCCCCCAGACTCTCCAAGTTAAGCCCTTCCCTCTTATGATGTCTTTGGACATGGGGAGCAGATGTGCTGGGAAAACCTCATGCATTAGAAAGCAATAAATACCACGCTCCCATTTCCTCAGTTTTCTGCTCAGAAGTGCAAACTGCTGTTGAAAGGAGAATGGTTTTGCAGAGCCCAGGGCTGGAGTGACTGCTGGGTCAGCAGTGTCACTGGGGACACTACTGTGGGCACTCCCCTGCTTGCACACAAATCCAGGACAGTGTGGAGAGTGTTGGGCTACAGACTGAAAAGCTATCAAACATCCAGCTGGAAACCATTTAGGAAAGGTGGGAAAGCAGCTGGGGCTCACAGGGAGACAGGCACTACCTCCATCCCTAGTTAGAAAAATGATTAAAAAATGATAACTTACAGGGGGTATGAGAGAAGGTTCCTCCTACAGCTTGTTAGTTTATGGCCTGTTAGGAACGGTATCCTGCAGACCTCCAGAGCCCTTTAGGAGGGGGCTAGAGGCAGAAGGAGAGCAGAGCTGCCTTGGACAGCTGCAGCAGGACCTCATCATACCTGGGTCCTGCAGGGTCAGCCTACACCCCAGGCACTCAGATGCTGAACCCTTCCCTGGAGCTGAGACCTCAGCTGGGCCAAACATTCCTCTTCCAAAGGCCAGCCACAGGCTGCAGGATATTCCCCTGTGACAGAGGTCAGTGACAGTGAGTCTGGGGTGACAAGTCTGTAGGTCAGAGGTACCTGTTTCTGTAATTTCCAGGTGTTTTTCTCTCCCTAGGAAAGCAGGCTGAGCAAGAATAAGGGAGACAAAAATCAAGAAGAAAAAGGAAAGGAATCTCTTTCCAAAGATGTGGCCCAAAAACGAGATACTAAAGTGGGGAAAGACTCTAAAAACGAAGAAAGTGTTCAGAAAACAGACACGAAAGGTAAAGCTGAGACTGAGACGAAGACCAAAGATAACAACGCTATGAACTATAAAGTAAAGGCCATGGAGAAAAAGCTGATGGGGAAGGACAAGATAGAGGAAAAGAAGGGTTCAGTGTTGAGGGAGGACACAGGGAAGGATAAAAAGGAGGAAGAGAAGAGCTCAGAATTGAAGAAGGATGCAGGGAAGGATAAAAAGGAGGAAGAGAACGGCTCATATTTTAAAAAGAAGGGTGCGGGGAAGGATAAAAAGGAAGAAGAGAAGGTCTCAGTAGCAAAGGAGGAGACAGCGAAGGAAAAAAAGCGAGAAGAAAAGGATTCAGCATCAAAGGACACAGGGAAGGACAAAAAGGAGGAGAAGAGTTCAGAATCAAAGAAACAGGCAGAAAAGGACATAAGAGGGGAAGGTAAGAAAGAAAACGATAAAAAAGAAGAGGAAAAGGCTTCAACTGTAAAAAAATCCAAGGCAGATGAGAAGGATAAATCCCAGGCAGAAGCAGAAAAGGCAGAAGAGGTTGAGGAGAAACAGGAGGCCAAGTCAGGAGCTGGGAGCAGCCCTTCCAAGCCTTCCTCCAGCAGCTCTGCCAATCAAGCCAAGGACGATGAAGCCTCCAGCATCTTTGATGAGCTCATCGAGAAGGTGAAGAACAACGATGCTGAGGTGACCGAGGTCAACGTGAACAATTCTGACTGTATCAACAATGAGACCCTGGTGCGCTTCACCGAGGCCCTGGAGTTCAACACTGTGGTCAAGGTGTTCGCCCTGGCTAACACCCGCGCTGATGACCACGTGGCCTTCGCCATTGCCATTATGCTCAAGTCCAACAAGGTGCTGACAAGCATCAATCTGGACTCCAACCACATCACAGGCAAGGGTATCCTGGCCATTTTCCGGGCACTGTTGCAGAACAACACGCTGACAGAGCTACGTTTCCACAACCAGCGGCACATCTGTGGGGGAAAAACAGAGATGGAGATTGCCAAGCTCCTGAAGGAGAACACCACGCTCCTGAAGCTGGGCTACCACTTCGAGCTGGCTGGGCCACGCATGACCGTCACCAACCTGCTGAGCCGAAACATGGACAGGCAGAGGCAGAAACGCCTCCAGGAGCAGAAACTGGCACAGGAACGGGGGGAGAAGAAAGACCTCCTGGAGGTGCCCAAGCCTGGAGCGCAGCCAAAGGGGTCCCCCAAGGCATCCCCACAGCCATCCCCCAAGGCATCCCCCAAAAGTTCTCCCAAGAAAGGGGGGGCACCCACCATGCCACCCCCACCTCCTCCTCCACTTGCCCCACCACTGATGATCAATGAGAACCTGAAGAACTCGCTCTCCCCAGCCACACAGAGGAAGCTGGGAGACCGGGTGCTGCCAGTCCAGGAGAAGAACTCCCGGGACCAGCTCCTGGCAGCCATTCGCTCCAGCAACCTCAAACAGCTCAAGAAGGCAAGTGCAGGGCCAGGTAGGGCCCATGGAAAGGGTGGGGCTGGGGGCTGAGGTCATAGCCATTGTCATTCTGGCAGTGTCCTTCTCTGGAGTGGGGTGTCCTTGCTCCCAACCCTTGCACAGCAGCAGATCCATCCCTTTGCCAAGCACATGGGGAAGGAAGATCCATCCTTTAATACCATCCCTGCAGAGCAGATGGGGTCAGCAGGCCCATCCCTTGGCAGAGCATTCAACAGCAGGTCTGTCCTTTGGCAGAGAGCATGACAGGTGCAGATCCATCCCTTGGCAGAGCTCATGTGTTGGGCAGGTCCACCAGGATCCAGGGACTGGGACACAAGGAAGAAGCCATCCATAACTTATAACTCACTGGGCTCTTGATATCTTGTTATGGCTGAGCTCATGCCCTTGGGATGGAAGGTAGCCTAGGATGGCTAGAGAGGCTTCATCTGCATTTAAACAACTGAAACATTCTTTGATGTCAGCCCCAGCTCTGGGGCTGCCAGACTTGACAAAGACTTTTGAACTCTTTACAATATGAGCAACTGAATGTTGCTCTGGGGGTACTGACATAGCACCTTGGGGACCAGTGGAGAGGTGTGGCCTAGTCCTCAAAACAGCTAAACAATGTTAGCCAAGGGTGGCCTGGGTGCTTGAAAGCTGTGGCAGCAACTCTCCTCCTAATACAGGAGTCCCATAAATACACCCTTGGGCAGCACATGGTCATGTATGTACCCCATGCAGTAATAACTATGCTGGAACAAAAGGGCCCAATGCTGGTCTCAGCACGAAGCCTTGAAGCTCTCACACACTCCAGGTGGTTTGTGTCCCTGTTGGGCTGTCCATGGGCTGGAGTGTGGGGACAGCCAGCCTGGCCAAGAGAAAGAGATCATTGAATTGTTGGGTTGGAAGGAAGCTTAGAGATCATCTCTTTCCTGCCATGGGCAGAGACACCTCCCACTATCCCAGGTTGTTCCAAGCTCTGTCCAACCTGGCCTTGAACACTTCCAGGGATAGGGCAGCCACAGCTTTTCTGGGCACCCTGTGCCAGGGCCTCACTACCTTCACAGGGAGGAATTTCTCCCCAGTATCCTATCTAACCCTGCCTGGATGTCCCTGCACCATGTCAGGGACATTCCTGCACCCCCTCCCTTTGCTCTCCCAGTAATGGGGTGTCTTTCCCTGCAGGTGGAGTTGCCGAAGCTGCTGCAGTAGGGAGCGAGATGATTTTTCCCCTGCAGTCCATGGCAGACCCCCAGACTGACTTTTCTCATGACTGTTTTCATGACAAGCCCTTTGGAACCTGCAGTGACCGACGCCAAGGAGCAGGGATCTCTCTGGGACACAGAGGATGGGCCGGGCCCAGCAGGACATGATGGAGGATATTGTATTTATTTTTTGATCGTTTGTGAAGCCTTCAAGCTCGCTCTTCTACCAGCACCATGCCCCGCCAGAGATGCCAAGAATAGAGCAGGGGTCTGTCGGCAGAGCTGATCCTTACGGAAATCCCCTGTCAGAGCAAACAAAGGGGTTTGGCACCCTCTCTCCAGGGTCCAGCCTGGGGTGAGCAGGTGTACCCCCAGCCTTGGCAAGGAGCAGGGGACTCCCAGACCATCATTGCATCACCACAAGGTGTCTGGGTGGCTGGCAGAGTTTTGGGATTCAGGCACAGCGGTGGCTGCAGAGTCAGGGGTTCAGGCTTGACATCAGGAGGAATGGGAGGGTCGGTGAAGGGAGCAGCCAGGAAGAGAGGGGGCATGGAAGTGGTGGGACATGGGGAGCCAGGCTGAGGCCAGGAGCTTGGGGCACCTTGTATGCACTCACAGCCCTGCGGGGGGACCCCCAGAAGCCTCAGAGCATGGAAACTAAATCTGCCTCTGAGAGAGCACTGGCTCAAGGGGGGCAGTAGGTTTTGGGGTCATGTGATGCCCACCCTCCCCCTCCCCCATCCTTCCTGTCGTGACACCCCGATTACGATTTGTATGACTGTGGCCACTGCACCAGCAATAAAGCTCACCCAATGCTTCCTGTGCCTCTGGACAGCTCCATGCCCCCAGACTGGGGGCACAGAGGGTGTCTGGGAATGGACTAAGCAACCTCAGCCAGGGGCAGCTCTTCCCTCTCCCACACCCACAGCCCACCCTGAAGTGGGCACCCTGGGACCACCTGGACACCCCAACCTGGGTGTCCCTGGTCATCCACCCACCCAGAATCCCCCCAAATGGGGCACCCAGGACCCCTCAGATGGGACACCTAATACCCGCCCCCCCCAAAAGGGCCACCTTGCTGCTGCTGGACATGGACAACCAGGCACCCAGACCCATGCAGACACCCCAAAACTCTGGAGTCACCCAGAACTGGGCATCCCAGGACCACTCCATAGTCACCTCAAACCCAGAACTGGGCATACTGGGGCTGCCCCAGGGTCACCCCAAATCTCAAGGTAATCCAGAACTGGGTGCCTCAGGGTCACCCTAAAACCCCGGGGTGACCCCAAAACTGGGCACCGCAGCCCCCGGGGTCGCCCCAGGGTCACCCCGAACCCTCGGGGTTACCCAGAAGTGCTCTCACCCGGAGCTAGGGCCGTTGTGGGGGTGCAGCAGCACCCGGATGTCCCCCCGGGGGGCTCCTCATGTCCCAGGACCACCCACGTGCGTGGCTGAGAGGCGGCTCCTGTTACCAGTGGAACGCCGTTTTGGGGGGCATTTCTGCAGCCGCGCAGTGCCGTGGCCCCAGCGGGAGGAGCGGTATCGGTACCGGGGAGTCCTCACGCCCCTCGCCCCGTTGCACACTCCCTTGGGGCGGCCCCTGCTAACGCGGAACCCCAACCGGGCACCGCGGGGCCATTGGGACATCCCACACCGGGCATCCGACCGGCCCTGGGGTCAGAGTACCAGGGGCGTCACCCGAACACCGGCGGTGTCTCCTAAAACCACGGGGGCCCGGGGCGGACCGGGGCAGTGCAGCTCCCGGCGGGGGTGGGGGGGCCACAGGG
>JANPWX010000386.1:9838-20291 GCA_024734555.1 Trochalopteron elliotii
CGGTGAGCGCGCGCCGGCCGGGGTGGTGAGGGCGCGCGCGGATGGAGAAGTAGGGGGGGACCCGCGCAGGGTCCGGGACACCCAAGGCCAAGGCTCCGCGGTGTCCCCGTGGCCGCAGTGTCGCCGGACTGAGGCCGCATCGCTCGCCGCCGCCGCCGCCGCCTTCCGCGGAACGAGTGGGGGTCCCCGAGACGCCGCCGCTCCCTGTGCTGTGAGGGCTGAGCCTCCCTTCCCAGCTGCCTCGCTTGCTCAGCGTGAGGGAGCCTAGCCGTGGGGCAGGCCTGGACCCTCCTGTATGCGGCCCGACGGGGGCCGGAGGATCCGGTGCCGTGCTGTGCTAAGATCTTGGGGTGACCCACCCGACGTGGCGGCTGGTTGTGTGTGCCTCGGGCTGAGGCTTGCGTCGCCCCACCCCGTGCTGGGGCGAAACTCGGGAAGGATACCAGCTGTAGAGGTGCTTCCAGGGTTTGGGGAGAATCCCGAGCCCCAAGATTGACATGACCTCCAGCAGGGATGGGGCGCCGGCTGGGTTTGGAGGGTTCCTCGGCCTCTGCGGTGCTGGGGTCTGCCATCCTGCTTTCTGTGCTTCAGAGTAAGGCAGCACTGAGTACCTAGAGCCTACCCAACTGCTGTGGACAGAGGTGGCTGTTCCCCCTTGCAGATCTCTGCTCTCCAGCAGTGTGTTGTGTCCATCTGTTCTTGCTTCTCCCCTTGAATCCCTTCAATGGGGTCACCCACACATTATAGGCCATGGACACGGGTTCCAAGGAAACGTGACCTGGGTCCTGTTTGCCACGTTGGCGCTGCAGAAGTCTGTGGGCAAAGGGCACTTGTTGGTGCTTGCCAGGGCTGCTCTGGTCTCAGCCTACAACAGAAGGGCTGAAGATGCCATCTCTTCTCAGCCAGGTGGGGCATGGGGATCCACCCACTGCCCTTTGGTGGGGCCTTGGCTGGGCTGCCTCTGGAGCTGTGTCCCCTCTTGGGAGGGACACAAACGGGCTTCGGTAAGGCTGAGCACCCTGGCTCCAGGTCCAGATGCTTCTTCCCTGCCAGCAGCTAGCTTCGGTGCCTGATTCCAAAGGGCCACCTCTGCTTGGCAGTGGCAGAGTGCTGCAGGGGTCGATCTCCACTGCCATTGCCAAGCACAGCCCTCCTTATCTTGCTGCCTTATGAGCTAATGGCGACAGCTGGTACAGGCTGCAGATAAAGGTACAATTGCTGCCAAGCAGTAAATCATGTCTGCTGCCCTGCACTGCTCTGCTGGCCTCAGCTGGGCAGTGGGAGTGGAGTGAGAAGAGCTTTGTTTGCCTTGTTTTCCCCTCACAGAGCTCCCTGCCTCTGCCAGCTCGCCCCTTCTAAACTCTTTCCATGACTCCTGTCTTCACTGGTCCCCTGGAAGGAAGGGACACAGCCCTGGGGGCTCTGTGTATAATTTTGTATCGGTGTGCCAGCTTAGGGGATGGAGGAGGGGGCAGCTCTGCCCCCTTGGGTTGCCTTCACTCTCTCTCCTTGCATATGACTTTCCAGTACTGGTTTTTGGGCTGGGCAGGGATTGGCTCCGACACATGTCTTGGGTCACAGAGTGACTCTCGACCCCCGATACCGTTTGCCAGTGTGGACAGGACCCGAGCAATACCAGGCTCAGGCTCGTGTTCCTGTCACAGCGCATCCCATCTCTATCCTCTTTCCAGTGGGAAGAAGGTGCCTTCCAGGTTTCTCTCACCCTCTGTATCAGCAGCATGTTGCACAGCAGCCACAGCCCCATCTGCCTGTGGACTGCGTGGAGGAGCAGGGTCTGCCTCTTGGCACCACGGCCCCCCACCTCAGCGGGCTGGGACAGGCCTGGCTAACTCCCTGTTTGTCCCCGAACCGCAGGTCGGAGTGCCAGACGAGAGGGGCTGTGTGTCTCTGCTCCCTGCCCGGGGCCTGCCCTGCCCTCCGCCGGCGATGGAGTATGTGGTAAGGATTTCGGTGGAGGGCTAAGTGGCTTCGGTGGTGGATCCTGCCTGCCTCCTCTGCCTTCTGGGAGGTCTCCAGCCTCTTCCCCAGATCTCCGCTGGCATCTCCTAACCCCCTCTTCAGAATGAAGGGGGGGTTGCCTGCAGGAATGCATAAACGTTGTTGGATGCTGCTGTGATTCGTGGGGGACAAATCAGCTGTTGCCTGGATTTGAGTGTTCTTTGATTCACCCCTGTCCCAGAGGTTCAGCATTGGCTGCAGTTAGACAGAGGGGGTCTCCTGTTCAGGGCAAGGTTTGTATGTGTGGCCACCTGCACCTTGCTGCAATTTCTTGCCAAACCACAGGCATGTTCCAAGCCTCTGACTCAGCTCCCAGTTTTTTTCCAGGGAGGATGTTGGTAGCAGAGCCCTGAGCAGCATCCCCACTCTGCTTCTCTTCCTTGTCCCAGATGGTGTGTTAAGTCCCAGTCTCAGGTGCCTGAAAGTAGTCCACATTCCTCTGTTTTTCATGATCCATTGTCTTTCTGTGGTGGCAGGGCATGTGGGGCAGCTGGGCCAGTACATGTCCCCAGCACTCCTTGGGGGCAGTTGTTCCAGCTGCTCTGCTCATACTCTGCTGCAGGAGCAGGAACTCCTGGCATCTGCTTGACAAGGGGAAGGGCTGCAGCCTGTGGGATGGGGCTTGGGGCTGCCTGTTCAGGCAGGGCCAGTGTTCTGCAAATTTGCACAACTCCCAAGTTTGCCTTCTGCACTCAGAGCCCACTGGGAGGGAGCTCTGATGACCTGGGATGGACTCTGGGGCTGGGGGGGCTTCATTGGTAGCACCTCTGGTCTCCAAGGGCTGGGAGCAGGGATGCATCTTGCCACAGGCTGTTGAGTGATTGGGCAGACTGTCCTCGAAGGTTCTGAGAAAATCAGGAATTACTCCAGCTTATAAAAGGAGAGATGTGTCTGAGCAGGGGCTGCAGTGCAAGGCTCATCAGCCATTTGCTGCCTGGAGGTGATGGCTGCTCCAAGCCTTGGGGTGGTGGGAAAGGGCCAAGGAGACACTCCTACCCCCTTGCAATTCCCTCCTCCTCTTATCCTGGGGAAGCATCAGGGCTCACAGAGCTGCTGTGCCAAGCAAGCCCAGGCCCACATCACCCAATGGCCACGGGCAAACCCCACTGCCCTGCAGCCACTTGATGCTGCCCCGCCAGGCTCCCCTGCCAGCCAGCAGGGCTGCACTGGCCCTTCACTGGGCCAGCAACTTCCTGGCTCCGGGCTTCCTGCTTTTCTTTAGAGGAGTGGTGCTGCAGCCACAGGAAGGTCACAGCGCCGAGCAGCCGGGGGCCCCTGGAGGGGACAAGCACTTTGTGCAACAGCCACCACGGGCTCTCTGTGCCCGTGGGACCACCTTGGCTGAGGTGGGAGGGGGCTGACGTTCACAGAGCTAGTGTGCCCGGCCAAGGACATGCTTCAGTGATGGGCCCACTGTCATGTGCCACAGCCCTTCACATCACATAGGTGGCCATTTCCAGCCCTGTTCTGGCTTTCCTTTCCCTGTCCCCGTGGCAGTGTGCCAGGCTTCGTGAAGTGGGGCAGGCAGCTGCCGGTGCCAAGCAGTGCTGGGCGAAGGCTCCAAGCAAGGAGAAACTTCTCCTTGGCCTGAATTTACCCAGTTTTGGTTTGGTGGCCAGAGCACCTGGTGGTTAGTGAGGGTCTGGCTTGTGGCATGTCGGGGTTTGGGTTCTGCCTGAACTCCTTGCCTCATCCCATAGGTAGTGGAGGGGGGAGAGCTCTTTGTCCTTCAGTGGGGCCAAGGCTGTGGAGAGCAGCACAGTCGGGCTGGCCCAAGTTCCTGCTGCATGCAAGTGTGTCAAAGATAGGGGAACAGGGGAGACCTGGCCCCTAGCCCCCTGCTCCACAGGTGGGGGAACTTTGCCCAGTTCCCCGAGGTTGAAATGTTGAGGGGGCCCTGCCACCCTCTGCTCCTTCTTCCTCAACTTTTGCCCCGAGCACATTCTTGCTGCCTGCTCCCGCTAGCTCCGCCTGTGACCTTGATTTTTCTGCTCCAGATAAGGGCTGTGTTCCCACCCCTGGCTGGGAGCCCCTCCTGCGCCCCAGCCCCAGCCCCAGCACAGCCCGCCCCGCGGGCAGAGCCTGCCCCGCTGCCTGTGAGTCAGCACAGCTCTTCCGATCAGCCGCAGCCCCTTCATCTCTTCTCCCGGGAGGAATAACCGGGATGCAGGAAGCAGCAGCGATTAGCTGCAGCCTCTCCTGCAGGCTCCCCACCACGGCTGGGGATTTGTGCTGAGCCCTGCCTTGCCCAGTGCACAGCCTACCTGCATCCTGCTCCTGGCTGTCCTCCTCTTTCTCCCACCAGCCCACCAGGCAAGATCTGTGCTCTCAAAGGACTGCATGTCCCTGTATTCCAGGAAGCTGCAAGCACCGGTGTCTCAGCATTGCTGCTCCTCCCGGCAGAGCCCGGCAAGCCAACAGTAGCTGCTCACCACCGGCACGTGGGTTGTGTGGCGCTGGCTGCCACAGAAGGACCTTGTTCCCTGCTGGACAGTGCTCGGAGCAGGGTTGGGATGGGCTTGGATGTGCTCTGTGTGTGCCTCATCTCCGGGCTTTAAATATGAATGCTTTTGATTTTCTCTTAGCGGGCAGCGGCACAGGGGCTGGAGTGAGCTGTGGGGTGGAGGGTGGCCGTGCTGAACCCAGCAGCAGGGCACAGGGAGCTGGATCTGGTCCTGGATGAAGACAGTGGGATTTGTTGCTGGCCCGGTGTTGGAGCGGCAAGGGGCTTGAAGACCTTCAGGCTGGGGACAGAGCATTCTGAGCTCCCCTCCCTGTGCCAGCAGCTCCCCGATGTGTCGCTGCGGCCGCATTTCCTCCCTGCTGTGGTGTGTTGCTCTCAGTCTGAACGGATCTGCACATCCCTGCTGACGCTGATCACAGTTGATCGGCCGTGCCTGCATGGTGCTGGGCAGCCCCTGGACCTGCTGCCCAGTGTCCCAGGCCCAGCTCTCCCTGCCAGCCATGCTGAGCTGGCGTGGACCCAGCGCAGAGTTCAGCCGAGGCTTCTGCTTGGGAGCGGCTTCCCAGCAGCTGCAGGCACTCGGACTCTCTGTGGGGCCCCTGTGAAGCCCAGCTGGGTGCATCCACCCTACTGCCACTCTGGACAGGGCAGCTGTGGCCCTTCTCACCTGTCTCCAGGATGGATCTCCTGCAAAAGAGCAAATACAGCCACCTGCGGAACGAGTCTGTCTCCTCTCCAGAGGAGGCCATGGCAGGCCTGGGAGTGGAATCCCTTGCAAGCATGCAGCCTCTGCCTGGTTCCCTTTCCTCCTCCTCCTCCTCCCTCAGCCATGCTGCACCTCTCGGGGAGCTCTCGCCTGAGTCTGAAGAGAGCCCCACCACCCTCTGCTCCTTCTTCCCCAAAATGGCCAACGTGAAGCTCTCCAATCCCGCCAACTTGCTCAGCTTGCGGGGCTCTTCATCTGGCTGCAGCCCAGGGGAACCTGGTCCCCCTGGGGTGACAGCAGTGGTGCCAGGGGGTGCTGCCAGCTCTGGCTCAGTGAGACGTGTCACTCTCTGTTCCCAGGATATGAACAAGCTGAGCTGTGGGAAGAAGACGCGAGTGGAAGGTGGTCAGCTGGGGGGTGATGAATGGACCCGCCATGGCAGCTTTGTCAATAAGCCCACCCGTGGCTGGCTGCATCCTGATGACAAGGTCATGGGCTCTGGGGTCTCCTACCACGTCCGGGTGAGTGCTGGGGAGTGGGGAAGAGTGGGAAGGGTCACTGTGGGGATTTGGGGACCCTCCTGATGGTAGGATGCACCATGCTCTTTGGGGGAGGGGTGGGAGACAGGATGGGGCAGTGGGCAGTGGGATTCTCAGGGAAGTTACTGCTGCAGAGGTGGGGTGCTTGAGGCCCCAGCCCCCTCCCTGGCTGCATGGTGGACAAACTTCATGGCTGGCCAAGCTCACCTTGCTTTCTTGCACAGTATATGGGCTGTGTGGAAGTGCTCCAGTCCATGAGGGCTCTGGATTTCAACACCAGGACACAGGTGACCAGGTGAGCTCTGTCTCTCCCCAGGGGCTGTTCCTTTTGGGGAGGGGTGAGGAAGTTGTCTGAGCCCTAGGCAAGCCCCTGGTAGCATGTGGGGCTTTCAGTGGGGGGCAGGGGTTGCTGGAGCCCATCAAATACTCATTCCAGTGCACTTTGCCCACCCAAAGAGCCCCAGCTGGCACTGCCTGAGAGCTTCCACTTTGTCACCCTGTCTCTCCTGTGTGCTGATCCCCATGTCCTCAGTCCTGTGGCTGAGGAGTCTTGGGGCAAGGCAGGCACTGTGGGGACTGACATCTCACTCTGCTCTCTGCAGGGAGGCCATTGGGCTGGTATGTGAGGCTGTGCCTGGTGCCAAGGGAGCTGTGAGGAGAAGGAAGGTGAGGCCTGGCAGGGAAGCTGCTTGGGGAGTGTGCATGGCTGGTTTGGGCACAGGGCCAAGGAGCAGATCCCAGCCCAGCTGGCAGTGCTGTGCTGGTCAGCCCAGGGCTTTGATCTCCCAGCTGAAGCTTGGGCCAGGGCCAGTGGTGAGGACAAGGTGCCCATCTCTCCTGTGTAAGCAGTGGGATGTGCCCTGTCCTCCTGCTGCTGGGCTGTCTGGTCTGGGGAAGCCCCTTCTTTACACTACCATTTGCCCCTAGCCCTGCAGCCGCTCCCTGAGCTCCATCCTGGGCAAGAGCAACCTGAAGTTTGCAGGCATGCCCATCACCCTGACCATCTCCACCAGCAGCCTCAACCTCATGGCCTCAGACTGCAAGCAGGTGAGAATGAGGAGGGGTTGGGTTGGTTTTGGACAAGCAGGAATCCTCATGTACCTCACCCCAGGTCTTGCTGGGGCAGGGGATGCCCTCAGCCTCCCCATGGAATATCTGGATGGGCTGTGTGATGAGTGCCCACATCCCCACAGTCCCTGGGGCTGAAGCAGTGTGAGGAATATCCCTTGTGCTTTGTGGGATCTCTCCTGGAGACAGTGAGACTCAAGTCCCCTTGCCCTGGGGCCAGATCTCCTGGTTTTGACCTCCTGGTTGATGTCCCAGTCCTTTTCCTGGTGGTCTGTGGCTCATAACCAGTACTCTAGAAGATTTTGAGCCCCCATGGCAGGTCAGCCATGGGAGGAGTGGGATGTGCCACCCCTGGGTGGGCAACAAGAAATTCCTGGCTGTGTCCAACAAGCTCTCCACCTTGCAGATCATCGCCAACCACCACATGCAGTCTATATCCTTCGCATCAGGGGGAGACCCGGTGAGTATGCAGGGTCCCCATCCCTGCCCTCCATAGGGGCCTCTCCTGCCCTCTCCCAAGGTCTGGGGCCCAGTGCTGCCCAGCAGCCCAGTCTCACTGCTGCTGTCTCACCCACAGGACACGGCGGAATATGTTGCCTATGTTGCCAAAGACCCTGTCAATCAGAGAGGTGAGGGTGCTGCAAGGGTCCTCCATGCCAAAGCCCCACTTGGGAGGTGTTCAGGATCAGCTCATTGTAGTGGGGGGAAACTGGATGACCCGTAAGAAAGCTCTGGGGTGTACAAGCCAGGCTCAGGGGTGAAAAGCCTTAGTGGTGGAGTTCCACAATCCCATCCCACCATTTTCTACCCAGCCTGCCATATCCTCGAGTGTCCTGAAGGCTCGGCACAGGATGTGATCAGCACCATCGGGCAGGCCTTTGAGCTGCGCTTCAAGCAGTACCTGAAGAACCCTCCAAAGCTGGTGACCCCCCACGACAGGTCAGAGCAGGATTGTGTGACAAGGAGGAAGGTGGTTTTGGAAGTGGGATGCAGCTGTGGCTGCTGTCACGGGCTTATCTGTACTGTGCTCTCCCAGGATGGCAGGGTTTGATGGCTCTGCCTGGGATGAAGAAGAGGAGGAACCAGCCCCGGATCACCAGTACTACAATGACTTCCCTGGCAAGGAACCTCCCATTGGGGGTGTCGTGGACATGCGGCTGCAGGATGGGGCTGCTCAGACCCCAAATCACTTGGGTGCCACACTGGTGAGGCTCTGGGCATGTCCTCTTGGGAAAGCACCATCTTGTAAGGGAGACGTAGGGACCCTGACTGGGCCATGGGTTCTGCTGAAGGTTGTTTATGTCTCCCTGGTGTCTCTGGCAGCCTGGGGTGTGGGGAACAGGAAGGGGGGGTGAGCAGGAAAGGAAGTGAGGGCTTATCAATCACTGCCTCTCCCTGCAGCCTGTCGGCCAGTCATCCGGTGGGGAGTATGACCCCCAGAAGCAGCATGCTCCTGCCCAAGGTAATGTAACGGGTGTGGCCAGTCTCCCTCTTCTTTCATGGACCCCGAGTGCTTTGATGGTGGGCCCTGGTGGAGGCCCAAGGTGAGCTGAAGCCCTGCTGACCACAGTGCTCCTGGTAGCAGGGAGAGAGAAATACCCAGCTCCTGCAGGCACGTCCGGCCGCACGGACCTGTTTGATGACCCGTCTTACGTCAACGTGCAGAATATAGACAAGACACGCCCAGCTTCAGCTGCTGCCACCCCAGCCACAGCCAACGGCAGCGCACAGAGGGACCTTTTTGACATGAGTGAGTGCAACGGTGCCTGCAGCCAGGGCAGTGGATAGGTGGCTGTGGGCTTAGTCATGGTCCTCCTTGCTCCTCTTCCCCTTGCAGAGCCCTTTGAAGATGCCCTGCGTGTGCCCCCATCTGTGCCTGTGGGGCTGCCCCCCGCCCAGGTGGTGGCCTCCATGGAGGAGCAGCTGAGACGGGAGCCCTGGTACCATGGGAAAATGAGCCGCAAGGAGGCTGAGAAGCTGCTGAAGGTGAATGGAGACTTTCTGGTGCGGGAGAGCACCACCACCCCGGGTCAGTACGTGCTGACTGGCTTGCAGGGTGGGCAGCCCAAGCATTTGCTGCTCGTCGATCCCGAGGGTGTGGTGAGTCCATGTAGGGGACCTGGGGATGGAGCTTGGGACAGTGGGGGGAGGTCGTAGGGGTTACATGAGCCACCAGAGCATTGGGGTTCTGCACTGCTCATCAGGGGACAAGTCTGGGCTGGCTTTGGGGATGGAGAGGGTCTGGTGGAGCATGGGTTTGAGACTGCAGCCCCAGGTCTGTGCCTAGCCTGTGCCGTGGAGAGTGATGGCTCTGGCCTCACGTGGGCACTGACAGCCCTCCTGAATGCCCCTTTTCTGTCCCCCCAGGTGCGGACAAAAGATCATCGCTTTGAGAGTGTCAGCCACCTCATCAGCTACCACATGGACAATCACCTGCCCATCATCTCAGCCGGCAGTGAGATGTGCCTGCAGCAGCCAGTGGAGAGGAGACTGTGAGCGCCTGGGGACCCCAGTGCACAGCACCCCCAATGCGCAGCCCTCTGGTCATGTTCCATGCCCCAGGGAGCCCTCAGACTCTTGTAGGTGCTCCACCCGGGACTGAGCATGGACTTGGCTGAGGATAGGGCCTCTCTGCTTTCACCACATGGAGCTGGTGGCCATGGGGGGGGCTCAGGCTGTGAGTGCCTGCAGGGTGGGGAGCTGTTCTTGCAAAGCCCCTGCCCCTCCAGCTCCAGCCTTTTGCAGAGCAGCTCACCTCCTACCAAAACTCAGCCCTGCTGTCGTGCCACAGCCATTCTTGTGCTCACCAGCACGGGCTCAGGACTGGCAGGGCTGAGCCCCCCTGAGCCAGAGGCAGCCTGTCCTTATCTCTGGCCTCTGGGCCAGGAAGGGGGCCCATGGGGGGGCTCCGCTCCGCCAAGCACGAGGCCCTCGACTGTACCGGATCACTTTACATGTTAAATCTGTGCCTTGACCCCGCAGGTCCCACACTCTTATGCAAGGGCAGGGGCTGGTTACCGAGCCTCCCCCATGCTCCCAGCGCCCTGTATCCCATCCGTGACACGCTTGTGCACCAGGACATGCACCACCACGTCCCCTTCCTCCCTGCCCGTCCCGGCTGGCCACGGGCAACTCTGGCAGCCCCGGGGGGTTGGCGGGAGGACCCCCCCCCCCCTTCTGCATGCACAGTTTAACTCCTCCCAAGCCAAAGTGCAGCCCTGCCCCTCGCAGCCCCAGGCCCCTGGCCCCGCTATACCAAAGGAACTGGCGGTTGTATTAAAGTTGGTATTTCTCTAGGCCCTGGCTGGTGTGAGCTGGGGGAGGGGGGGGGAGGTTGTCACTGTGGGCGGGTGGTTCCGCCCGGTGCTCCCCTACAGCCGCTACGCTTCGTCCTTTTTCCTTCCCTCCCACCCACGATTTCGTACGTGGTTTGTCCCGCCTGTTCCCTTCGCCGTGTCCCTCCCCCTTCCATCGCGCTGCACTTGGTTTGGTCCGACCAAAGCGGGGGGGGCGGGGGGGGGGCAGTCTGCGGTGACTGACACATCTCCCGCGCTTGGCCCCGCCCCCGCGCGGTGTGATTGGCCCAGCGCGGGTTCCGCTTCCGGTCCCGGTCGGGCCATGGCGGCGACGCGCGCGCTGTGAGGGCTATGGCGGCCC
>JANPWX010000386.1:30281-64016 GCA_024734555.1 Trochalopteron elliotii
GTGCAGGATCCTCCGGGGCAGGACCCACCGTACCCCCGCGGGGATTCGCGGGCGCCCTCGCTGCGGTGCTGGCTTTGCCCAGGAGGGGGCGCCGTGAGAAGCGCGTCCCGCCGGGGGGCGGAGTCAGCGCGGGGACGGCGGCGCCTATGGCGGCGCCTCGCGCGGTGCTGCTGCTGAGCGGGAAGAGGAAATCGGGGAAGGATTTCGTGGCCGAGGAGCTGCGGAGCCGGTACCGAGCGGGGCGGGACTGGGTCCGGGGGTGAGGGCGGGGAAAGTACCGGGCGCGGGGACAGTACCAGAGGACAGGAAGGCGGGACTTGGCCGTGTGGAGCCGGTACCAGTGCCCCCGTCTTGCTTACCCCTCTCCTACAGGCTCGGTCCCGATGTCTGCACCATTCTGCGCCTTTCTGGGCCCCTCAAGGAGCAGTACGCCAAGGTACCACGGCCGCGCCGAGCCCTGTCACACCCCGCCCGGCTGTGCCAAGACACTGCCGTGCTGTGCCGTCCCACGCTCTTACCGTACCGCACCAGGACAATACCATTCTGAGCTGTGCTGGGCAGTGCCGTGTTCTATCACATGCTGTGCCGTCCCGTGCTCATACTGCACCACACCGAGCCATGCCGTGCCACACTGAGTTGTGCCAGGGCATGTGCTTTGCTGTTCTGTGCTTTCCCATGCTCATGCCATACTACACCACGCCGCACAGTGCCGAGCTGTGCCCTGCCCTGCCACACTGTGCTGTGCCATCTGATGCTTTGCCATGCTGTGCTGAGCTGTGCCATGCTGCACCACACCAAGCCATGTCAGGACATGCTGTGCCAAGTTGTGCCATCCCACGATCGTGCTGTACCACGTCGTGCCAAGCTGTTGCGTGCTGTGCTGTACTGAGCCATTCCATTCCACCATGCTGTGCTGAGGATGCGCCAGCCACAGCACGTCACAACAGCCGTGGCTGTGCCATTCCATGCTCATTGGCCCAGGCCATGCCTATTGAACCCCCTTCCCCACAGGAGCACGGTCTCGACTTTGAGCGACTCCTGGATGCCAGCGCCTACAAGGAGATGTTCCGTCAGGACATGATCCGCTGGGGGGAGGAGAAACGCCACACTGACCCTGGCTTCTTCTGCCGGGCAGCAGTGGAGGGGGCACTGCAGCCAGTGTGGGTGAGTTCTGGGGAGTGCACAGGGCCACTGAGGGCAGAGGACAGCTGCTGATGGAGCCCCTGCGCAGGTCGTGAGTGACACGCGGCGTCTCTCGGACGTGGAGTGGTTCCAGGACGCCTACGGGGATGTGGTGCAGACTGTGCGGGTGGTGGCTACTGAGGAGACAAGGAAGAGGAGGAACTGGGTCTTTGTCACTGGTGAGCAAGTCAGGCGGGCAGCTTTGCCTAGTGTGACACCAAAACTGGGGTTACCCAATGGGCCCAGGTCTGCTGCCTCCACTACTGTTCTTTGGCAGTGGAAGCAAGAGGCTTTAGGTCAGGGCCCCCCATTCTAGGGGGGTGAGGCCATGGTGGGGGTACAGGCAGACATATCCTGACCATCCTTGGGGCCTCCTTGGGCTCTGTGTTACCAGGGGTGGATGACACTGAGTCTGAGTGTGGCCTGGACGAGGGAGTGGCCTTTGATTGGGTGATCACCAATGATGGGGATACGGTGGCCCTGGGCAAGCAGCTGGAGATGCTGGTGCAGTCACTCCACAGGAACCTGTAGCTCCATGTTTCTCCACTGGAGCTTGGGGACTGCATCATACCCCCTTCTCTCCAGCATCTGCCCCTCCACCTCCTGCTAATGCTTCCTGTTCTGGAATAAAGCTCTGACACTGAGAACTGCTGCCATGCTGGACCTGTGTCTCATTTCTTGGGATGGGACACACAGGTGATCCTGCCCTACCCCCGCCATGGGTTTCCCGGCTTTTGGGAGGCAGAAGTGCAGTTCAATACCTTCTGTCCAAGCAGGGGGTCACCAGCTGGATGTTTCATGGTGTCTTTTAATAAGGTTTCTAGCAGCCAATTCCCTGCAGGTTATCTGCTTCCCAAACTCATACACTTTCATCTGCTCCTCTCCTGCAACAGCTGTGCACAGTGCGGGGTGAGGGTGGGGGGTCCTGGTTGGGCTGGGGGTTTTGAGGGGGGATTAGGGCCCTGTACACATCTATATGTATATGTCACATACTCTGGGTCTACCATTACCCTGACCCCGACCTTGGGGACATCGTGAGACACACACCACACCCCCCGTCCACGGGGTGACCCACCTCCAGGATGGGAACATCTGCTCCAGCTGCTGCTCGTAATCTCCAGCCTCTATAAACGGATTAAGGGGGATTATTATATAAAAGGAGGGGGGATGCCTACGGGGGAACCCAAGGGGTTAAACAGATGAGGGGTCGTTCGGGACTTGTCTGTCAGGGAGCACGGGTACTGGCGCCTGGTGCAACCCGGTGCACTACAAGTCCCGAACGACCCCGCAGAGATGCAGGAACCGGGGGTGTGATGAGGGGGGGGAGATACAAAGCGGGGAGCGGGTGGGGATGATGTCAGCCTGCGGGGAGCCCCAGCGTGGCCAATGGCGCTGCGGGGCCGGGCCAGCGGCAGCGGCGGGGGCGGTGGCGGCGGCGATAGCGGCGAGAGCACGGAGCCCATTCATGATCCAGCGAACGGGGCCGGTGGCAAGTAAAGCGGAACCGGTGCCCTGCAAAGCGGCGCCGGTACCGCCGTCATGGAGACATCGGGGCATCTCCACGATTCGGGCGTGGGGGACTTGGAGGAGGATGGTCGGTGTCCCTGCCCCTTACCGGGGGATGAACGGTCACCGCCGCCGCCCTCCGCGCTGCCGCCGCTTCAGCACAGCCTGTTGCACTCCTCGCCCGGGTCGTTACGGGCCCCTCCTCCTCCTCCCGCCGCCCCCGCCGCCCTCCACCCTTCCTCCCGCCACGGCAGCCAGCTCAACCTCGGCGACCACCCAGCGGGCTCTGGGGTGGCTAGCAGCAAACACCGGCAGCCCAGCCCCTTGGTTCATCGGCGGGACAGCAACCCCTTCACCGAGATTGCCATGAGCTCCTGCAAGTACAGCGGGGGGGTGATGAAGCCACTCAGCCGACTCAGCGCATCCCGACGGAACCTCATCGAGGCCGAGCCGGAGGCACAACCCCTGCAGCTCTTCGGTGCCAGTGAACCCCCTGAAATTGTCGTCTCACGCGAGGACAACCATGCGCCCGCCACCCACCGTCCCACCCGGCCGCCTGCCCGGCCAGCCCCCAGCACCTTTGCCAAGGGGCCCAAGCGCAAGGCGCAGAACATTGGCTACCGGCTTGGGCACCGCCGGGCACTGTTTGAGAAGAGGAAGCGCCTCAGCGACTACGCGCTCATCTTCGGCATGTTTGGCATTGTCGTCATGGTCATTGAGACCGAGCTCTCCTGGGGGCTCTACTCCAAGGTACCAACGGGGCCGGGGGGGGTGTGTGTGGGGCTGGTGGCACCAGATGGTGCCTGGTGGGGTGAGCATGAAACCAGTTGCCCCCTCTTATCCCGTGGGATAAATATGGAGCTGTTTGGCCCATCTGGAGTGGAACAGGGTCAGACAGGCTGGCTGGTGCCTGGCAGGATGTTCCCAGAGCTTTAGTGGATGCTGCAGCCACAGGTGTGTTGGACAGGGTGACCAGCTGGCTGGAGGTGTGGGGCCTATGTGCTGGTGGGTTCTCTGTCGACTCCTGCCCCATGCACTTGCAGCAGTAGGCACCGACCCACTGAGGTCTGTGGTGACTGTTGCTGGCATGGCAGTGCACTCCTCAAGAGCAACTATGCCCCCGGCGGTGCAGCAAAGCACCCCCTTCCTCCTCCACCTCCTCCTCCACACCCCTTCCTGCCATTTTTTTTTTCCTTTTTCTTTTTTTTTTTTTTTTGCAGGACAGTGTCTTTTATTTATAATTCTCCCCCCCACGTCCCTTCCAGCTCCTGCTCCCGGGCTGTGCTGGTTGGCAGCGATATGAATAACTCTTTGTATAGACATCTGTCATGTTATTTATACCTATCCAGAGAGGGGAAGGCATCAGCACCCTCACCAGCACCCATGGGCGTCAGCGGGACGGCAATACTGAGGGGGCTGGGGTGCAGCCAGTGGGGGTCCCCTTGCTGGGGTGCTGCCAGTGGAGGGGAAGAAGCAGGGTGGGAAGGGGCTGCTCACCACTTCCTGCCATTTCCCGGCATGGGCAGTGGGGAGGGCAGTGTGAGCAGAGGAGGTGGAGGAAGGGAGGCATGTCACTTGGGGTCCTGTGGTTTGGGGAACCCTGCTGCCTCCCCACCGAGGTGCCTGGTGGGGGGTTCCTGAGCTCCATCTTTCCACGGCTGCCAGGGTCAGTGGGCGTGTGCAGGCTGTGGGCACACAGAGCAATTCCACTGCTCTGTCTGAGGCAGGGGCATGCCTTGGTACCAAGCTGGCATCCCTAGCACCCTTGCTGAGAAAGAAAGATACTTCAATGCCAGAGTGGTTTTTTTTTTCTGGTGATTCCCACTCTCCTTTGGCAGGAACAAAGCCAAATCACCATCCTCCACCTGCATCTGTTACCTGTTGAGTCGCGACCATGCGGGCTCCATGTGCCTGCATGCCTGGTGCCAGGAGGACTGTCCACCCTCACCAAGCTGCCAGCAGCACCACTGCCAGGCTCGCTGGCCCCACCACACTGAGCTGCTGTGTCAGCTGGGGGAGACCCTGTGAGTCAGCGCTGCTGCCATGCAGCAGCTGTGACATGCTGCTCTGCCCCTGCCCCACTGTGACACAAACAATTGTGCTGACAACCACAGGGTTCAGGAGAGTCCCTGGCTCTGGCCTCTGCAGGCCCTTGGCCAGATTTGCAGCAGCTGTGTGTAAATCCTACCCGCCCCCCCCGCCAGCAGCCCCCGGTGAGAAACCAGAACTCACCAGCAGGGACATGACCACGAGTGTGGAAGTGCATGTGATCAGGGCTGGCTGCCATTGTGCATGTGGGGATGTCAGCACAGGTCCAACTTTGCCCCATGGCCCCAGCCATGCCACTGCATGCTGCCAGCCAGAGGTTGCTAGGACTGAGCTGGGAAACAAGGATACACTGGCCAAGGTTTGCCTGCTCTCTGTCTGTCAATAGCCTGTGGGCAGGACAGGGCCTCTCCTACCCACAGGACAATATTGCTGCTTCCCACCATCAGAGTGAAGCATCCTGACGTCCACGTGGTGGAGCAGGATGTGTGCCGGGGTGCCAAGGTCTTTCCCCACTTTGGCCAAGAGCCATGTTGTTTGCTGTGAGCATGGGATCCAGGAATGGCTCTTCCTGACAGGTCTCTTCAGGCAGGAGGCATTGGTAAATGTCGTGTAACACTTGCCAGGTGGGGCAGTGGGTGCCCACACAGGATTTGTGCCCCTGGGAAGGGTCTTGCCAGAGCCACCTTGGCACGATGCTGCCCCAGAGTTTGCCTGTTAATAGCAGTGTTTAGTCCCAGCACTTCTCTTAGCACCAGCCATTATTATCCACACAATTGCACAGCCAGAGCCAAGTTGTTAACAATGTGGTGCCGCCTCCACAGCAAATAGTCCCTTCTCTGTGTGCAAACACCCTGTGGAGATGAAGAACACTGGGGAGAGGGAGCCAAGCAAGGCTGAAGCCAGCCCAGCACATTGGGGAGCCAAGGACAGCGTGCCATGACTCTGCCAGGCCTCACCACGCTGGGGCATGTTGGGGATGGCATGGAGGTGTGGGACAGGTGCAGTAGGAAGGCAAGTTGGTTTGGGAATAACATCTTGGTGAAGGGCTGCCAATGCCCTAAGCATCAGTGGGGCTGGATTGTGGCTGGCACACACATGAGTTTATCAGTATCCAAAGGGAACAGTGAATCCTGCTTTTCCCAGTGGGGTCCTGGGGACCTGCCAGTTCAGCCATCAGTGAATCAGGAGCTGGTTTACTTTATGTAAGACTAATCAGCTGGAGGGTCTAGTTAGATCGTGTTTGGATACCATAATACTGGGCTCAGGGTAGATGGGACCAGGGCACTGGTGTTGCACATCTCAGAGGGGAGGCTGGGAACTGCACTCAGCAGAATAGAATTAAAAAAGAATTTTGGAGAGAGGGCACATGATGCTGGAGGTGCCAGTGTTGCTGATGCTACTGATGATCCCCCTATTACCATGTCAAACTGCTTTAGGGGGGGAAGCTGAAGCAGCAGAAGTGCTGTTGAGGATGGGGATAGCAGGTGTTGGGGGGCAGTGTTTTCTTTGGAGTGTGGAGTCCAGTGCCAGCAGAGTCCCACAGCTGTGTACCCCTTAATGCCTTCCCTGCTTTCACCCTGTAGGACTCCATGTTCTCCCTGGCCCTGAAATGCCTTATAAGCCTCTCCACCGTGATACTGCTGGGCCTCATCATTGCCTATCACACACGGGAGGTGCAGGTAAGTCCTGGCATCATCTGTGCCTAGCAAGGGGCTGCTGGGGTGGGCTGTGGGGTTTGCCAACCTCCTGAGTGGGACACAGTACCTGAGCTCACATCCTGTTGCATCCTGGAGCCTCCTTTCTCTTTGTCAGGGTCTTGGGGGCCAGCAAGGGTTCTTGGGGGGCAGTCAGGCCAGGTGCCCCAGGTGCCTGGCAGATATGCTGGTGGCTGGGGAGAGACTATGGCCAGGAAAGGCTCAAGCCAGTCAAAGTGCCAAGGAAAGCCACGAAATCCTTTCCTAATCAGGGCTGCACACTCTCTTCCTCCCTGGGAAGTTAAAGGACTCCCAGTTTGTTCCAGGAAGGCTGTGCTTCCCTGTGCAACCTAGCTTCGGAACAATGCCAGCCTGTTTGAGACATGGGAGGAATGAATCACCAGTCAGGAGCAGGAGCATCCTGGGAAGGGATGTCAAAGCCCCTGGCCCTGGGTGCACCATAATCCCACCTTGTTCTTCCTGGGGCTGGAGGATAGAGGGGCTTTGCCATATAGGGGGCTGGCAGCAGCATCCCACTCCCTGCCTGCCTCTGTCCCAGCAGTCCCCACTCCAGCTCAGCCTGCCTGCATGGGGGCCAAGCCTGAGAGTGAGTTACTCAAGGCAAATATTTGAGAGCTCTGGCTCTTGCTGGAATAATATTTACCCCAGGATGACGATGGTTGGGGTCAGCCGGGTGAGCTGTGCCCCCGCTGCTCACTGTTTCCTCTGCTTGTTGTTTCTGGCAGTGGGTTGTGCAAACACAACATCCACCCAGGCAGCACACAGGTCATCTTACCTCTCCTGCCTTGACCAGAGCTAAAGTCCCACTGCTGTCCCTCTGCACATGGGGACAACCTCACTATGGTCCCAGCTGCTTTTCCAGGCCAGTTACACTGTCAAGATGGGGAATTTGATGAGTTTGACTTGATCTGCTCCAAACAAAGTTGTGCTGGCTACTCATTGCCCTGTGTGTTATAAAGTGCTATAAAGGAATTGCTGATAATCCAACTGAAATGGAATGGGGCTGCCAGAGCTGTAAATCCTCAACTTCTCGGCCAAGGTGGGGGACTGTGCTCTTCTGGTCATGGCACTTGTCAGACCTCCCAACCTCTGGGGAATAATTACTTCAGCCTCTTCCCTCCGGATTCCCTCTTCCTGTCTTGCTCAGAGGAGCTGTGGCTGCCTCATCACTGGAAATGTTCAAGGCCAGGTTGAATGGAGCTTGGAGCAACGTAGTGAAAGGTGTCCCTGCCCATGAAAGTGGGGGGAATGAAATGAGCTTTAAGATCCTGTTCAACCCAAACCAGTCTGTGATTCTGTCATCCTACTAACTGTGTTAATTAGTCTTTTGGGATATTTGAGGGTCCTCCTGTGCCTCACTTTCTCTGGGGCTGAGGCACCACTCGGCACCCCAATGATGTCTCTGGTGTCTAGGGCAGAACACGCCATCCTTTACCAGCACCACATTATCATCACAACATGTGAAGGAGAGCAGTGCTGGCAATGCTGCCAGCTTCCACCAAGGTGTTTTGGGGGCGGGCAGAGACCCCTCGTCCCTTTGCTTGGAGTGCCTGGGGCTGTTTATGTTTTTGTTCCCCATGAGGTGTCTTGGTAGCTTTTCTTGGGTTTTGTTTTTCTTGAGATGTGGTGGCTGGCTGGCTTGCTTGCTCCTTCCCCTGCTGGAGCCAGTGATGCTGGAGATGTTGGGGAATGCCCCCTTGGGTACCAACGAACCACACTAGGTTTCCATGGAAACCCACATTGATTTACAGGTACAGAACTAAGAGGGGCTGGCTCAGGGGAATCCTGCCCAAATCCTCTTTTGCTTCTTCCCTTCCCTGGCCTATGGCAACCCCCCATCATGCAGTCAAAAGGCTCCTGCCTTTTTCCGCTTGCTAATTTGTTTATTTTAACACCCTTTTCCAGGAAGGAATAGGCTGTCAGCTTGCTAAATGCCTGAGGATCTCCCTTGACAGCTTGGAGCATTTTTGTAAACAATTTCTCAAACAAAGCAGCTAAAAGGAGCAGAGTTTTCCCTACAGAAAGGGAGGTGGCTGGGACAGCCACTCCATGAGTCAGTCCCAGTGGCTCCTGCCATCCCCAGGGAGAGCCTCAAGTGCCATGCTGTGCTTGTGAGGCGGCTGGCACAGGTGTACTGAGGCTCTGGCAGGGCAGGAGGGCTGTTCCTGGGCTCAGTGCCAGCTGGGGCCATGCTCCACACGCAGCTCTCATCCTCTGCCCTGGCTGTGTGCAGCCCTGGATCCAGGAGCAAGCCAGCATCGTTTCATCCTTGCAGGATTGAGGACACGGACAGTAGCACCAGCTGCCACATCCCCCTTGGATCATTTCCTGGTGCTTTCTTTGCCAAGTGCTGCTTGCAGAGAGGCCCTGAGCATGTCCCTGCTGCTGTGGGTGATACTGGTGTCCCTGTCACACCATGGAGAAGCCAATGGCAGCCTCAGGACAGCCCTGCCAAGGCAGGACAGGGGTGGGTGACTTCCAGGGGTCTGGTGGCATCCCAGAGAGGCCAACTGAGCTGCCATCTCCCCAGCTCCTGCAGAGACCCCAACTCCATCACTGATGATGGGAGGGGAGCTGGTGTACCCAGGATGAACCATCAGTTGCCATGACAACTGAATCCCATCTCTGCCAGCAGCTGGATGCTCTGACTGTGGTGTTCACTGCCCAGATATTGCCCTGGAAGTCAGGGTGTGCTGACTGTCAGTGAAATCAGTGCAGCACCAGGAGCAGAGGGACTGAGGTGGCTCATGCTCTGTGGCACCATGACTTGCCCATCTCTGTGGCCTGGATGAAGGGGACATTCCAAGGAGGTGGGCTCCTGCCAGACAGATTTTGAGTGAGCTGTCCCCATGCTGTGCCTGGGTGTGTGCTCAAGGCACCTGAAAGGTTTTGGTGTCCCCTGCAATGTGACCATCCCCGACACACACTAGCGGGACAGCAGAGAGGTTGGTGGTGACTCATTCCCATGTTTTTCTTCTCCATCCATCCCCAGCGCTTCTGCCTGAGCCACACCCAGCTCCTCTTAGCTCTGGTGTCAGACCCCTGTGGAGGGAGGGATGGTGGTGGACAAGTTGTGTGGGGCCACTAGTTACTGTGTGGTTTTGCATCTTGGTAGCTCTTTGTGATCGACAACGGAGCTGACGACTGGCGGATAGCGATGACGTATGAGCGCATCCTCTACATCAGCCTGGAGATGCTGGTTTGTGCCATACATCCCATCCCTGGGGAGTACAAATTTTTCTGGACAGCTCGCCTGGCTTTCTCCTACACACCTTCTCGGGCAGAGGCTGATGTGGACATCATCCTGTCTATCCCCATGTTCCTGCGCCTCTACCTGATTGCTCGGGTGATGTTGCTGCACAGCAAGCTCTTCACTGATGCCTCCTCACGCAGCATTGGGGCACTCAACAAGATTAACTTCAACACCCGCTTCGTCATGAAGACACTCATGACCATCTGCCCTGGGACCGTGCTGCTGGTCTTCAGCATTTCCCTCTGGATCATCGCTGCATGGACAGTCCGTGTGTGTGAGAGGTGAGAGGGGTTTGGGATGTGTGGTGCTTTGGGATTCACAGGGGTTTGGAACGTGTTGGGGGAGATGAATCAGGGAAACCTTATAAATATGATTTGCTTAGCAAAAGATTCTGGAAATATGAAACCTATAATCGAAATAGAAATGAAAGCTTGCTTGGAGTTGTAGGATACTGAGCCTTAGTTACTATATAACCTGAAAACAATAGCCCAGCCAGCTGAAGGAGAATCCCTCTTGATTGAACAATACCCTTCTGCTGGCTAAAGGACCCAAAGGTCAATGCAGCAAAAGAGAATAGTCTAAAGAGTAGTTTTTAGAGTTTAAAATATAGCACAGTATGGTAATGTAGTAGTTCTTATAGGCTGTATGTAGATTCTATAGGGTTTTGTGTCATGTACTGGTTAGTTAGTGTAAATTGGAATATTCAACACAAAAGGAGATATAATGGATTGTAACAAGGATCTCACTGACTCTCCTCCTCTCTCGCTCTCTCTCTAGCTCTCTTCCTCTCTCCAGCTCTCTCTTAGCTCTTCCCCCTGTGCTCTGACCTTGCCACCTCTCTCTGGCTCTTTTGCTCTCTCCTCTCTTACCTCTTACCCTCTATGTTCTCTCTCTCTCTTCCTCTTTGGGACTTCCCTTCAGCCCAGGCTGGTGGCTGAAGGCAAAAGGCCCTTTTTACCCACGACCCTTGCAATAAAACCACGTGTTCTAGAATGTCTCAGCTCTGCAGAGTTCCCTCTCCCTGCTGTCCACGGAGGCTCCTACAGGAACGAGCAGTGGTTTGGGATGCATGGCAGTTCAGGATGCTTGGCAGTTTCAGGATGCTCAACACTTCAGAATGCCTGGTGGCTTGGGGTGCTCAGCTGTTCAGGACACACACAGGTTCAGGATGTGTGGAGGTTTGGGATGCATGGTGGTTTGGGATGCTCAGTAGTTCAGGATGCAAGCATGACGAGCAGCAGTTTGGGATGTGTGGTGGGTTTGGATGCTCCATGGTTCAGGATGTGCAGCAGTTCAGGGATGCATGATGATGTGCAGTGGTTCTGGATGCCCAATAGTTTGTGATTTGGAATTCATGGCAGTTTGGGATTTTCAATGGAGGTGCAATGTCCCAACACCTTGTAGGAGGGATGCAGGGCTCTGGGGCCTCAGAAGCCATGGGCTCCCTCCACTGAGCCCTGCAGTACCTAGGACAGGCAGGGTCCTTGTGCAAGAGGATAGTGTGCAGGGCCACAGACCCCAGGAACATGGCTGGGGGACATGGAGAATGGTGGGAGCTGGGGTCTGTGTATGAGGAGGGGCCAGAGGTGCTGATGGTAAGTGACAAGGCCTGGCTCAGGCTCTAGCATCACTGCAACTGACTGCCATGACAACACTGTGGTGACAAACCCACAGCCTGATGGCATCATGCCAGCATCAGCGTGCTCAGCACCAGGGTTGCTGTGGCGACCAGCCTGGTGGGTATCACTCCATCTCTCAGGGACCTGCCACCACTCTTTGTCTCCTGAGGGAACCAGGGGGCTGCAGTGGTGGCATCCCAGTGCTGTGCCAAAAGGTTTTCTCCACAGCCACAGTACAGGGTGCCAGCAGCACCTGGGGAAGGGAGGGCAGGTCCTCTACAAGCTGTCCTGTTGTGGCAGGTTTGTGTCATGCTTGGAACTAAGGTGAGAGGGATCACACCAACTGGCACCCCAGGGTTACCTGGGACACCCAGATTGCTTCTAGATTGCTTCCAAAGTGAGAGGAAGGCTATGCCCCCTCTTCCCCAGGGTGGGACCTGGTTGCTCTGGTCACAATGCAAAGGAGCATTAGGGCAGCTGTAAGTGCTGTGGCAGTGGCATGGGATGGCACACTGAGATTTTATGAGCTTTTACTGGCTGTGTTTGCCTTCCTGCCTCCCTTAATGATGCTCTCCTTATGAGCTGGATCCTCAGGCACTGCCTAATTGTGTTTGAGAAATTGTGCCTCCTAAACAGGGAACAAGTGGACAGGCACCCAGCACACACACAGGAGGGTAATCCCACACCTGGTGAGGCTTAGGCTGGAAAATGCAATGAAGAATTATTAGGAAAAACAAAAAAAAACCACCAAAAAACAAAACAAACCCCAGAAATTATGCAGACAAGGCATTGCAGATCATTGGCACTGCAGTTGCCATCAACTCCCTCTATGTACAGAGAGGCAGAAGCAAACCCAGGTGGGCTGGAGATGCGTCAGTCCTGGGGAATGTAGGATTAGGGGAATGCAGAACCTCTGGGACATGCTCCATGTATGAGGGATGCAATATCCCTTCGTGCTTGCACCAGCCCTGGGAGTCACACAGCTCCCACAAGGGCCACCTAGGATGTGTCCCCTTGTCCACACCGATGCCACTGAAAGTGGAAACTGGAAATTTGCTGCGGTTTGCAGGACCATTCCCAACCAGCGACCACTGGGGCCGGGCACTTTAGACGTGGTCATGCCTGTCCAAGACATCGTTCCCGGGCTGGGGTGGCACGGCCATTGGCACGTCTTCTCGGCGCTGAGCCGTGGTCTCCGGTGTCTGTGGGCGCGGCATCCTCCCGTGCGCGCCGCGGGGCCGCACCTCTCCGAAGGCAGCGAGTCGCTTAGCAACCTCGCCTGCTCGCTTGGCCACCGCACACAGCCCGCCTGCGGTGCCTGCGGTGCCGCCAGCGCTGCCGGGCCTGCCCGCCGACGGCGCGCACGTGTGCCCACACGTGTGCTCGTTCCTGCAAGCCAGCCCGCTCCCGGGACGAGGCTGCAGCCGGGCTGGAGCACGAGCTGGGGCTGCCCGACGCCGTGGGGTCGGTTCGGCCGAGATGGTGCTGCCACAGTGGGCATGGCATGGCAATAGGGTGATGGTGATGCTCACAGCTGCCACAGTGGGCATGGCATGGCAATAGGGTGATGCTCACAGCTGCCACAGTGGGCATGGCATGGCAATAGGGTGATGGTGATGTTCACAGCTGCCACAGTGGGCATGGCATGGCAACAGGGTGATGGTGATATTCACAGCTGCCACAGTGGTGTGACATGGCAATAGGGTGATGCTCACAGCTGCCACAGTGGGCATGGCATGGCAAGGCAATTAGGTGATGCTCACAGCTGCCACAGTGGGCATGGCAATTGGATGATGCTCACAGCTGCCACAGTGGGCATGGCATGGCATGGCAATAGGGTGATGCTCACAGCTGCCACAGTGGTGAGGGTGGCTGTGGCCACCCAGACAGACAAGGGGACAGCAGAAAGCGGTGCTGGTGTCTGACTGATTGTGGCAAAACCCTTGGCACGAGCAGGTGGCCCCTCTTTCTGCCCACGTCAGCCGTGGCATGTGCCAGCCCTGTGTCAGTTTCAGGCACACAAAGGACAAGACAGACGCAGCAGGTCAAGGAAAAGCTTCTCTCTCTTTTTTTTTATCTGACTCCAATACTTATATACATTTTTACAGAGGTCAAGAGATTGGCTACACAGGTTGCCACCTCTTCAACCCAAATGGTGAACATCACCATCAGTCACATTTTCTCCTCCTGGGGGAGAAAAATGCAAACACATTGATAAATTCTAAAAATATACATTGTTTTCATGAAGCTGTGTGAGAGCAGCACTGCTTGAGTTCAAACACTTGCAAGCAAGAAAACTGTGAGGGCAACATCAGCCCCTTTGGTTTATCAATTCTTGCTCAAAGTGCTACTCAGAAGAGAAAATGTCCCTCTGTCCAGGAGGCCTGTAACCCCCTTGTCCAGCATGATGCTCTTGGGGTTGTCCCCTCAGGATATTCCATCCTGTGGGATGATGTGGGCTCAGCTCTCCTCAGAATGCACTGGATGGGATAATTGTGTGTGCCCCACTGCTGGCTCTGGAATTTTGGGAAGCGCCACTGTGGTTATGGGCTCTAGAACCCCTGGCCAACCCTACCCAGAGTGAGTCTCACCATGGCTGAGGGTGCTTTCTCCTGCACCAGGACCTCATTTGAGTCTCCAGCTGAGGGAAAAACATTTCAGAAGAGGAGAAAAGCCAACTGCTCTGCAAGCAGTGATCTTGGAGTTGGGATTGCCAAAAGCTCCATCTGTTTTCCCTCTCTGCATTCTGTGAAGAGGCTGGAAGAAGCCTTCCAGGGAGGCAGGAGAACAACCATCCTGTTCATAAGTGGGATAAACGCTCTGCCTGCCCCTACCGACTTAGGGCTGAGTCCCAGTGCAGACTGGGCCAGGTCCTGCTCTGCTGCCAGGAGTCAGCATGGCATCCCTCAGGAAACATACCTGCATGGCTTGGCTGTGCTTGTGCCAGCCCTGGGGAGCTGGAGGCAGCTGGGGCCCCCAGTTGCATGCTTGCTGGAGCAGTCACAGCCAATGTCTGAGACAGCCAGAGTGGTCATTGACCTCACATCTCAGCAGGGACCTGGAAAATTTGCTGCGTTCCCAAAGCTGCAGCCACTCCACATGTGCTGTGTCTTGAGTGTGTGAGCTGTTCCTCAGTTCCTGAAAGCCAAGCTCGTGCCAGAGGCTCGATAGGATTCATCCCCAGCAGTTCTCCTGGGGCTGCTGACAGCACTGTCTTCTGGGGTGGCACAGCCCAGGCTGCAGCACCAGTAAGATGCAGGGAGGATGCCAACAATGAGCTGCTGTGGTCAGGGGCTTTGCAGAGCCACAACTCTCCCTCCCACCAGCCAATTCTCACTGCAGCACCACATGACACCAGGGACACACAACAGGACTGGGATGTGGTGATAGGTCTGACTGAAAGCAGAAGCCCTTTCCACTGAGTTTTTGCTCTCATTTTCTCCATGTGTGTCTTCCAGTGCCAGAAATTGTGCAGCCGCTGCTCCTACGGCACATCCTACTGTGCTAATCCTGTACCCCAGCACAGCCCGTGCTGGGGGACCCACTGTGCCCTTTTCTGCCACATCCATCCCTGTCCCCTGCTGTGATACTGATGTCCATGTCTCCTTGGCAGGTACCATGACCAGCAGGATGTAACCAGCAACTTCCTAGGTGCCATGTGGCTCATCTCCATTACCTTCCTCTCCATCGGTTATGGTGACATGGTCCCACACACCTACTGTGGGAAGGGAGTCTGCCTGCTCACTGGCATCATGGTAAGGGCCATGCCAAGCTGGTTGTCCATTCTGTGGGCTCTGCCTCTCTCCATTGCAGAGGTGGGGCCACTGGATCTTACAGGGATCTGTTTCTCAGCCGTTTTGTCCATGTACAAGGCCTAATGACTTCAGCTCTGAGGTCTCACAGCCTGGAAGTTGATGGAGTTGTCTCAGCTGATGAATTTGGGGTAGATTTGGACCCACATTCAGTAAGGGTGGAGGGTCTTTGGTGGAGTCAGTGATGTCTCCAGGGAGCAGAAGGACACCTGAACATCCCTTGGCCATCCTGGTCCACACCATCTAGCTTCCATTGCTCATCTGCCCTGGGTTCCTTTCCTTCTGGCCAAAAGGTCACCATTCTCCAGGGCCCAAGGAGCCCACCACAAGACTTCCTGGCTTGTGAGACTTTCCAGCCAAGGCTGCTGAAGGAGCAGCTGGGGGCCCTGTGGTCACAGCTCCTCCACAGATCCACCCCAGCCATCAGCACCCTGGCTCTGCCCACCTCAGCTCCAGGCCCTGGGGATGAAGCCATCCCTCCTCCCAGCAAGGGCAGACTGAGCTGACACCCCCCATCAGCTGGGGATGCTCCACCAAGAGGTATTGATTTTATATTACCTGCAAGTCTTTGATCTGTCTTGGATGAGGTCAGATGCAGCAAGGTATTATCAGTGCGAGCCAAGCAAGGGAGAAAATCCCTCTGGATGGGGGTGATGCAGCAATTGCCAGCAGAGGAGAAACTGCTGGCTCAGCCAAGGGGATTCTGGTGCTGCAGGTTCCCAGAGCTCTTTCCCAGCCACTGGTTCCTTTGAAGTGAGACACCATCTGTCAAAATGTCTCCCCACACCCAGCACAGCCCCCCACCCCTGGGAATGGAGACCCCTCTGCCCATTGGGGTTGGAGGCTTTGCTGGGCTTCCTCACTCAGCACTAGGGGTAGTTGTTCCAGCAGGAAGAGAGAGGTGGTGGGAGTTGAGAGTGTGCAGCAGGACCTTTGAGGATGCTGAAGGATTCAGGGTATCAGGTTAATTAATGACTCTTTAAGGAGAGCTTGCTAGGCTGACTGCACTCTGCCAGAGCACTGGGGGGAAGCAACCCAGCTGGGATGAGCAGCAGCAGGCAAAGCTCAGGAGCACAGCAGGGAGATTCTGGAAAGAACACCTTGGCACAGATGTGCACCAGAGATGATGGCTGCCACACAGATCTGGCCCTAATTGCTGGGACAAGTGACTTCCCAGCTGGTGCAGTTGGGATATGTGGCAATTTGCAGGGTCCTGATTTGGGGCCCGTTCTCTGCTCTCACCCATGTTGTCTTTGCTTCCCCACCCCAGACCTCTCTTGGGAGTGGAGGGCTCCCCATCCCACAGGGCACTGACACAGGGCAGATCTCTGGCCTGCAGTGACACAGGCTCACCACTGACCAGGGCTGACCTTGTTAATAGCCCTGGCCTCTCCCATCATGCAGACCACCATCAGCCACTCAAGGACACCCAGGCTCTGTAACATCTTCGTGTTGGGATAATGGGGAGGACACGTAGCTTTAGTTAATCAGCAGATTGCAAGGATGAGGGTGGGAGTGCTGGTGTTACAAGAGCTGTGACCACAAACTATTTCCCCAACTGATGTCCCTGCACAGGGTGCTGGATGTACAGCACTGGTGGTGGCTGTGGTGGCCAGGAAGCTGGAGCTCACCAAAGCTGAGAAGCACGTCCACAACTTCATGATGGACACACAACTGACCAAGCGGGTAAGGTGCCATGGGAGACAGCAGGAGTGGGGGCATTGTTGTGTGCCAGGAGCTGGGGATTTGGGCTACCACGGCAGGAGGAAGGTGTCAGCACCTCTGGATCCTGTGGGTAGCACAGTGGAAGAAGGTGTCAGCGTCTCTGAGTGAGGCTACAACAGGAGAGGAAGGTGTTTGCATCTTTGGATCTGGGTCCTGCAGAGGAAGTTGTGAGGAACTGCTGAGGAAGTTGTCCAAGTGCTGTGGATGTAGCCCAGGCACAAGTGTTACTCTGAGACAAAGAGCACCAGTCCTGTTCCAGGGATTTAGGTGATGCTCCCTCTGGGAGCATACTTCCTCCTCTTCCAGAGCATGATCTCACTTCTCTTGGTTTCAGGAAGACAACTGGATTTCAGTGATTCAGTGCCCACCAAAGATAAGAACCACACTGTGAGGTTCCCCTGAGGAAGGACCCAGAGCCTGTTCGTGGGGTCACTGTCATACCAGGGTCTGGTGTCACAGCCCTGGTAGCATGCAGGAGCAGCAGGAGGTCACTGGTCTTGGCAGCCTCATCATGGCAAACCATCAGCAAACAAACAGTGATGTGTCATATAATGGGCTCTGCACACTAGAATATGTTTTAGAGGGGATGCTGGCAAAATGAGCATCAGTGCAGCCCTTGGAAAGGCAACCAGTGGTGGGATGCAACCAAGGCACCCACTTCACCCCAGAGAGCAGAGCCCCAGACAAAGCCTGGACACCCCAGGAACAGGCAGAACCTCGGTGTGACCAGGGTGGGAAAACAAAACAGCTGGTCAGCCCCACTCCACAGGCCATTGATATGGATCTGTAGGCTCCATGCCAGGCAGACAGCAGCCAGTTCCTCCTGGAATGAGCAGCTGAGCTGTGGTTTAGCTGGAGACTCTGCAGATGTCACATCCCAGTGCCGGCAGCACAACAGGAATCAAGGAAACCTTTGGGATTTTTTTTTTCTTGAGGCTTATGGTACAACTTTGTGTGTAGGCAAAGAGCCAAGTGCTGGAGCATGAGTGCAGAGTAGGGCTGCAATGTGGGTGCACCAGGGGCTAATAGCTCTGCCTTCTCTTTACTCCTCCTTGAACTGTCCATCATCCCTTGCAACAGCCCAGGAGACCTTGTGGGTGCAAAGCTGAACGCCTCTCTCCAGCTGGGGCAGCTCAAATGCTCTTGCAACACTGGTTCATGGCAGAGCCAGACCAGTGTCTCTGTGAAATCCCACATGGCTAGTGACCTGCAGCCACTCTTCCTTTTCAGATCAAGAATGCAGCAGCCAACGTCCTGCGGGAAACGTGGCTCATCTACAAGCACACCAAGCTGCTGAAGAAGATCGACCATGCTAAAGTCAGAAAGCACCAGAGGAAGTTCCTACAAGCCATCCACCAGTAAGAGGCTGTGCAGTGGGCTGGGGGCAGACTGAGCTCCAGATAAACCAGGATCTTGTCCCTGGCAGGGGCATGGGGACAAGTTTTCCATTGCCTGGGATGCAGGCAGGTCTCCAGATGCAGTTTGAAAGAGGGGAGGGAGTACAGCCATGTGCTCTTTCCTTCTCCCCAGGTTACGGAGCGTGAAGATGGAGCAGAGAAAGCTGAGTGACCAAGCCAACACCCTTGTCGACCTCTCAAAGGCAAGTCCCACAGGGACCCTGTGGCTTGGCCAGACTGAGTGTTTTTCTTCACTCGGAAAAACTAAAGCAGACTTGGCTGACCGCAAAATGCTCCAACTCAATAAATGTCAGCAAGGAATAGCTGCTGTGGGATGGCTGCCCTTGCAAAGCAGGAGGAGAAACACATACATGAGCCAGAGGTTCCCTGCAACCCTTTTTGCAAGGGATACTACTGCTCAGCAGCACAGGGCCAGCAGAGTTTCCTTGCTTTGATGGTGAGGGATGAGCTAAACTGCAGTCACAGAACCCTTGGAGAACCTGGGGTGGGCTGAGATGGGGCAGCTCTCAGGGCAGAAAGGGGTAAAGGGGTGAGCTCTGCTAGCAGCAGTGGCACTAACCCCTCCAGCCATGGTACTAACCCCGCCACTGTCCCCTGTGTCCCCTCCCCAGATGCAGAACGTGATGTACGATCTCATCACAGAGCTAAATGACCGCAGTGAGGACCTGGAAAAGCAGATCAGTGGCCTGGAATCCAAGCTGGAGCAGCTCAGTGCCAGCTTCAACTCCCTGCCCCTGCTGATGGCTGACATGCTGCGCCAACAGCAGCAGCGCCTGCTCGCCGCTGTCCTGGAGGCCCGGGGGGTTGGTGTGCCAGTGGGCACTCCCCAGACACCTCTCTCTGAGAGCCCCATTGGGGTCAGCTCCACCTCCTTCCCCACCCCTTACACGAGCTCAAGCAGCTGCTAAAACGCAGCCCCTCAGCCCCACCATGGACAGGGGGAGCATTTCCACACAGATCATGAGGTCTCTGTGAACTTTCTTCTGGTCCTTGAACTGCTGCAGGACCCTTCAGCTGGAGCCAGTGGGACCAGCAGTGCCGAGCAATGCTCGGAGCTTTGCCAACGCCTTGGTATCAGGAATTGCATCCCCATTCAGGTGCCTCAACACGTGGTGAAGGAAGGGGACAGAAGGTGATGCCTTGGGCCAGCCTGTGCCGTGGCGTCCCGGTGGCAGACGGAAAACCCACGCTCAATCTCAGGTCTTCACATTTCAAAACAAAACAAAACAAAACAAAACAAAACAAAACAAAACACCAAGTCAGAAGCACTGAAGCAATGGAGACACCAGAGGGAGAGTTTTCCTCCCTGGGGCACACCCCTCGCTCCCTGCCCCTCTCATGGTTGCCAAATGTCACCAGGCAGATGCCAATGTGAGGGGCTCGTTTTGGAGGCTCTGGCTGACACTGCCTATGCTCCATTCCCATCTCCTTGCCAGGACCCAGAGAACAACCCCCTCACATTGACAGCTGGGTGACAATGTCTGACTGTATCCTTCCTGGGGAGTTCTCTGGAGCTGTGAGTGTTTTCTACCCAGAGGAGAACAATGGACACTTCTTCTTTCTGGTCCTTAGTGTCATATCCTGCCTGGAGACACATGCCAGAGCCAGGAAAGCAGTGCCTACAGCGTGCAGGGCCGTGCAGGGCTGCCCCAGCTGATGTGTTGGTGGTCAGTGATGGGGCTGGCAGGCCAGCCCAGGCACTGAGGGAGTCTCTGGGTGCTCACATCACTGCCTGCTGGGAGCCTCCCAGCATTTTGCAAAGCCAGTGGGCTCTTTGCAGCAGTCTCAGAAGTGCTGGATTGAACACCCCATCAGCTCCAACCGTCTCCACTTGTGCTGGGAACATCCATGCTTGAGCCAGTTGGCAGTGTCGAATCCACCAGGATCAAGCAGGAGCTCACTGGCAAGTGATGTGGTAGCAGGAGCAGGTGCTTCATCTGTTTAAAACAAAGCCCATCGCCTTCAGGCCACTTCTGCTGGGTTTGGTGGAGGGCAGCAGCACTCTCTGGCACCGTCTCAGCAATGGCACTGCTGCCCATGCCTGCCAAAGTGCAGCACCTCAGACTCCATTATACTTTTTTGCTGGTGTTCAGCTTCCTGAGGAGGTACTCTTGGCATCACTTGGCTGCTTCTGGAACCAGCCACTTTCTGTTTGGCTTTCACCACTTCTCCCTCTTTCCTCCTCAGTTCTTCCCCGGTCTCGTGTTCTGGCTTTCCTGGATCCTTGCATGGAGCCACGCCAGGCTCTGACTTTGGGGCTGGTATTTGCTGCTTTCCATGAAAACTCAGCAGAGAATATTTATATATTTTTAAACAGATGAAGTAACTATGTAATTACTCTGCAATATTAATTACACCTCACCCAGCAGTGTCAGTAATTGTAATCAGTCACTGTGTTATTCCAGGTATACTCAGCCTGTACTGCTCTCCTTTGTAACTTTTTTCCCTTCCATAAAAAAAATGCTGGATTTCGTGCGCATGTAGGGGCAGAGACACACCACCCTCCTGCACCACCTCCCCTACACCCCCAATGCTGAAGAATTTCTTTGCTGCCAGTGGTGCCAGGTGGTTTCACTCCTTGTGCCCTGCAGTTGGAGTTACATAGAAAATCAGCAGTAGTTAGTGAGTACTGCCCCCATGCTGGCTCTAGGAGGAGGAAGAAGGCTGTAAGGCAACAGCAGGAGTACTGCAAAATGACATCCCTGTGCTGCAGAGGTGTTGGTAGCAGGGGACCAAACACAGTCATCCCTGTTGTCTTCAGTGCCCATTACTGCTGGTCCTTGGGCAGTGGGAGATAAATGGCTTCTGGGAACGAGCTGCTCTTCCAAGCTCTTGAAATGAGTATCATTGATATCCCGTGGATGGCTGGGGATTCACTGCTGCCTTGGAAGCCCCCCATGATCTATTCTCAGCCCAGCTGCTGCTCCCCGTGTGCCTATGGGTACCCCTCTGTCCATCTTGCCCAGCAGAAGCTCCTGCTCATCTCTGTCAGGAGGTTCCCAGCACAGCAATGGAAAATATGTTAGAAATTCTGAGAAAGAGTCTGAAATGCAGCATTTTCCCTGGCCTGCAGGCAGCTAGTGAAGAAAAATGCTTTCTGGGCCTCAGATAGGAGCAAACTGCCCATGGAATGGTGCTGTGCATGGCACAAGGTGTGAAGACATGTCCTGGGGCATCAGAGAGCCAGAGGAAGTATTGATTCTTAAAGATCAATATTGCCAGCAGGAACCCAGGAAACTCCCTTCCAGGCTCATGATGAAGTCTGGGAAACTGAGCCAAGTGAGACAAGAGCAGCTGCTGTCAGCTTGCAGGCCCCAAGGCTGGAGGTGGTAAGAACCACAGTGAGAGTGTTGGGATTGCAACTGGAGCAAGAGACCCTTGTTCTGGGGCAGAGCAGCTGCTGCTGAAGTAGGATTTCGACAGGGTTGGGGAATTGGATCCCTGCTCACCCCACAGCCTCCCTCGCCTCACCTCAGCACAACCTGCACTGCAAAACCCTTCTGCCTGGAAGCTGGCAGCCCAGGGTCTGCACCCTACGCCCTGCACCTTGCACCCTGCATCCCACACACCCCCACACCCCTATCCTGCACCCCCCATCCCACACCCCTGAACCCCCAATGTCCCTTCTCCCACACCCCTGCCAGTTCTTCAGCACTGGTGACCCATTACCCCCGGCACCGGACTCCACTGTGGCCAGCACTGAGACTAAACCCCCTGCTCCAGCCCCACTGCCAGCACCACAGGTCCCACCCAAAGCCACAGTGAGGAGGGCAGGCGTGGCAGGGAGCCCCCAGTGCAGTCCAGCCTGGCGTGCCCAGCCAGAGCTGCTGCCCTGCTCTTGGTCACCAGCAGCCTCAGCTGGCAACAGCCCCAGTGAAGAGCTGCAGTGAATGTTCCCCAGCCAGTCCTGTCCACACACCTGAGATGATCACTTTGGATACCCTAAGGGGCATCGGGACGAACAGAGAGAAGAGCCGAGATCAGCAACCAAGGTGGAGGAAGAGCACAAGAGGGAAATGGCAGAGATGTCACCCTCCTGCAGCTGGGAAGCATCTGATCCCACAGTCCAATGGGGCCAATCCCCAATGCCTCTCCAGGACCCACCTAACCCATTTTTTGGCACAGTTCTGGGGGCTTGTGCGACTCTCCACTACTCTCCTTCCTGCTCTGCCTGCAAGGAACTATCCTGGAAATACCAGAAAAATTCCATGGTCTCTCTGCAAACTCATGGATGTTTCTGTCCAGATTTAAGGAGCTTTGACCTGGGTTTGCATCTTGCCTCTGTACTGCTTGCTTCTTTTTTAATGATAGGGGAAAGCATAATAGTTTATTTTAACTATGAAATATATTGCTTTATTATGATGGTTATGGTAACTTTCAATTATGGTTTTGTACCCTACATGGTTGTTAGCAGGCAGTAACACCAGGCTGCTGCCAAAAATGTCTGTTTCTGAGTACAGCTATTACTGCCAGTGAGGATGGGGGACAGGGAAGCAGGGAGAGGTGCAGAACCCAAGTTGTTATTCTTCATCCCCCTTGTACTCATTCCCATTACTTGGAAGCTGACCTCTAGCAGGTCTTGGATCTATGTGTAGCCCAATGGCACCAGAGCTTTGCTTCTCCCTAGAGAAAGGTCAGGCTCCCTTTTTTTCCCAGGTTCTGGAAAGCCATTCCCCCCAGGCTGTCTCCTCCCTGGAGCTCCACTCCCTGGGCACAAGCTCTGCAAGAGTCAAACTTCCCCTTTTTGTCCAGGCCAGAGGCTCTTAAGAAAGCAGTGGTGCAGAGCACATTTTCATAGAATTATGGAATTGTTAAAGTTGGAAAAGTCCTCTAAGAACATCAGATTTAACTGTTAACCCAGCAGCACGAAGCCCACCACTAACCCATGTGCCCAAGTGCCACATACACAAATATTCCAAATTCCTCCAGGGATGGGGACTCCACTACTGCCCTGGGCAGCTGGTACCAGGGCCTGACCACACTTACACACAAGAAATTTTCCCAATATCCAACCTAAACCTCCTCTGGCACAACTTTCAGGCATTTTCTCTTGTCCTTTCACTTGTTACTGAGAGAAGAGACTGGAACATGTCCAGTTCCCCCCTGCCCTGGGGTGCTGCAGCTTTTGCTCAACCTCAGGGTATGATGGCATAGGAGGACAAAACCCTGAGCATGAGAGAGAAATGAGGCAAGGTTGCAGGGACTGCTTTGTCTCAGCCTTCCAGCTGGGAACAGGCTGCCCAGAGTTGTGTCTACCCTATCCCTGGAAGTGTTCAAGGCCATGTTAGATGAGGCTTGGAGCAACCTGGTGTAGTGGAAGGTAGCCCAGCCCACAGCACAGGGTGGAATAAGATGAGCTTTAAGTCCCTTCTAACTAGAACTATTCTGCAAGTCCATGATTCTCTGATTCTATGGACTACTTGAACCTCAGAGAGCATCATTTCCTTACCTCCAACCCCTGAGCTGCTGGACTTGATCCCCACTGGATCATAAGTCTTAAACTGTTCCTTGGCAGCCACACTTTGTCCTGGCCAGTCTTCTCAGAGCACGACGTGTCCAAGAATGAGCAGCACCTATGGGACCAATTCCTGCTGCTTTTGTCCAGGGAAAGTCTAAAAGTCCCTACAGTGGCCCTTCCTGATCAGAGCTGTCACTGCCATGCTGTCACTGTTACCACTGTCAGAGCTGTGCTGGTGTCATCTTTCCAGGCCACTCCAACACAGTAGAGCCCTAGCAGCAATAAGCTGCCATGAGATCTGGATGCTCCTTGCTCGACCCCCAGACCTGAAATCTCCCTGCAGAAACCAGCTCTGATGGAGAAAAGAGGCTGGTTCTTCTGAGAGGCCAGGGCTGAGGCTGCCCAACATCTCCCTGGCACCTCAGAGCCCTCTGCCATGGCCACCAGGCATGTTTGGTAGGGGGAGATGATGGTGATTGCTCAGCAGTTTGGGAAGATTCTGCTGCCAGGCTCTGTACTGGTGTGACCTGCTTCTCATCTAACTCCAAGCCCCCTCCTAAAAGGTATCCAAAGGGTTCAAGGTTGTAGTTTTTGCAGGAGGGAGAAAAAGCTTCTCCGTGGCATTAGTTATTTCCCTATGGGATGAGCCACCTCAGAGCCCCATGAGGCACAAGGCAGGGCTCCAGAACCCCCTGGCCCGTGGGTGCTCTTGGCTGGTGCTCTGGGTGCTGCAAGCTGTGCACTCAGCTCTGCTCCTTCTTCTGCCCAAAGTGTTCTTCCCCCCCCTGGGGTCTCAGCACTGCCACTGGGAGCTGCTTGCATGTCTCTGTGGTCAGGATCCAGTCCTGGGCTCACATTCCTCCTTCAGGGTCAGTCTCTCAGCTGGAGGACAGGAGTGGGGACTGGCCCATATGACAACAGCCCGTCCCCACAGCATTGCCATAAACCCGTGCTGTACCCAGAAACAGGCATGTTTTAAACTATGGCTTTAACCTGTTCACTGTAAAAAGTGCCTTGGACTTTAAATCTGAAGAGGTCAGTATCTAGAAGCATTTACCTGTGCGGGTGTGTAAGGATGCAGCTCTCTGTGCAGAGTTACACACACAAATATATGATCTATACGTACAGCTATCAGTGCCTCGTGAGAGCTCTTTTCTTTCTAACAGTGGGGTGATGTTGGAGGCATTCCTGACACAGAAGTGAAAACTTTGTGCCACAAGGGTTGTGGTGGGTGCAGTGATTCCCCTCAGCAGTGCTGAGCTGTCCTGTTCACCCCCAGGAAGCAGCTTTGTGCTTCTCAGAGTCCCTCTGCACAGTTTGGGAAGACCTCAGTGAAGAGGATACATCCCTGTTCCCTTGTGCAGGGTCACATCTCTGGACTCCCCCCATGCCAGGAGCTGCTGGGTACTTTGTAAAACCAGGGGGGGACCCCCCAGATGCCATGTTTTATGGGAGCAATGAGGGTTTTTCCAGACCTGCTCCCAAAAAGGATTTTTGGTTCCCATGTTCTTGGGCTGCGGCTCAAGGGAGGAGTGTAGGAGGTTGATAGGATGGCAGATGCTCTTTCCTCTGGCTCTGCACTCAGGCTCCCCATGCTCATCCAACTGCTCAAACACAGAGCTGGGCTGCTCCCTCCAGTTCACTCCTCACCTCTATAAAAACAAGGATGAAAGTTGTCTGTGGTGCAAAGGGCACGCAAATAACTTTCCCAAAGTAAATGCATTGGTTGAGATAAGGGAAAGCTGGATCCTTTCCCAGTGAGCACCACTCTGTGCCTTGCTCAGAGCCTGGCAATGCTGGCTTCAGCTCACTCTGAAGATGGCATGCTGAGCCACTGTCTCCCCAACTTGCATCCTTATATGCAGGCTAGGAGGATGCCAACAGAAATAACTCCCCTAGATAAACACGGTGTTGTGGAGCCAGCAGAGAAGGAGGAAGAGGAAGGTGACTTGCAGTAGTTGAATTGTGATGAATCAATAGATTGGGCTTTTTTAGTTTGGAGCTAATACCTCTAAATCCTAAAAATACCTCCAGTACTCCGGGGTGCTCTCTGACAGGTGATTAAAGCCTTGGAGCTTCATTTCCAGGATTAATGGTTTGGTGCAGCAGAGCCCTGCCATACAAAGGCAGCTGTAGTTCTGATACTGCCCATGAAGGCAAGGCAAAATGTGTTCATCTTTATGTGCAGCATGAAATCTGTTTTTATTAATGGTTCAGGATTGAAGTTTCTCCAAAGAGAAAGGTAATAATGACCATAGTGTGGATCCCCACCTCCCTGTGTCTGCCCTTTTCTCTCCCAGTCCCAGGAGTGAGAGGGAGGAGGATGAGTATGCTGTTGGTGTGAAGGTCTGGGCATCTTTACCCAGCCCAGTGCAATGTGCATCAGCACTGGAACGTGCAGTGATGGAAGGGGAAGTGCACTTCCAAAGAAAAGAGGGAAAAAAAGGGGGGGAAAGAAAAAAAAAAAAAAAGAAAAGCCCTGTTGTTTTGCTAAACAGTTTGTTACAGATAGAACTTTCATAAACAGTAGGGAACTACTGGTCTTCCACAAGGCAGAGGAAAACCCCAAGCAAACAGCTCCACGGGGCACAGGTTTGAATCAGCATCTGCTTGCTGGGAGTGAACAGCATGAGGGAGGCAACTCCTGGGGGTGAGGGAGGGGCTTTGGATCAGGCTTTGCCTTTGCAGGCAGGCAACTGCTCTGGCACTGAGCTACAGCCTCCAAATGCTGGTATTTCCCCAGTCAGGAGCTGGGAGTGTCACTCCCTGCAGAGAAGCTTTTGCTTCGAAGGGGATGGGGTGGGTGGTGAGTGAGGAGGAGATGTGACTTCCAACTAGGCAACCCAGATCTGGTCCCCAGCTCTTGAACCCAGGAAGGAAAACGTTCAGATAACCCTCTCCTGCACTTGCTGCAGAGATAAAATCAGGTGGGGACCTGTCCTGTAGCTATTTCCATCTTGGATGTGCTCCTTTTCCAAGGTAAAATTGAGGCTGCTGATTCCTCTAGCCAGCCTTGGTACTCCTGGCACCAACGAGCTCATTCATTACTGCTAATTATCAGTGCAGTGGTGTGAGGTCTGCAGGCCAGATCATGCCTTCCAAGCAGTGTGGGTAATATCAGCCAAACAGCTTGGCACCATGAAAACAGCTCCTGAGCCCTCATAAACCCAGAGAGAGATGCTCCAGCTCTTGCTACAGGCCATTCCAATGGGATTAGCTAACCACTGGAGCCTGTGACAATGCCACTTTTGCAAGGTCCACTGCCCAGTGCAGAGAGCAGGGCTGGGGCTTTATGTGTAAGGGCTGGCAGGATGCCTTTTACACTCTGAGCTTCCTGCTCAGCCACAGCATTTGCATATCAGCTTCCTCTGCTCTCCCTCTAATTCCTGGGAGCACCCACAAAGGATGGAGCTGCCTGATGAGAGCCCAGGCTGGTGTTAAGAGCATTTGTGTCCCTTTACATGTTAAATGGATGGAAGAAGTCATCTCGGTTTCCCAGAGACTGCTGGCCTGGTGCTCACACCATAAGAAAGGTTTTTCAGCAAGGATTGGTTGGAAAAAAAAACCACTTTGCTACTTAAATGATTATTTTGGATGGGGAGCAGTCATTGTGTTGGAACAACAACAGTCACAAGCCAGTTGGTGGTGGGGGCTTTGCTACAAAACCTGCAGACAAGTTGTCACTTCATCCATTATGATATTTCAACAGAACTGGCAACCCAGGGCCAGGAGTGAGGTCCAGGTCCTGGCTCTGCTGAGGAGAAGCTGTAAAGGGACAGGAGAGCCCCCACAGCCACCATGAACCTGGGGAAGCCCTTGCACATGTCCCAAGGACCAAAGAATTAAAACCATAAGGTGGCATTGCCAAAAGCACTTGAGATGTGACCAGGTGCTGCAGGGGATGAGGTTTGACATTGCCCCCTAACCTGTACCAGCCAGTGCAGAGCCTGTTTTCATGGAATCACAGACTGGTTTGATCTGGGAGAGACCTTAAAACTCATCCCTGACCCTTTGCCATGGGTAGGGACACCTTCCACTGTCCCAGGCTGCTCCAAGCCCTGTCCAACCTGGCCTTGAACACTTCCAGGGATCCAGGGGCAGCCACAGCTTCTCTGGGCAGCCTCTGCCAGGGCCTCATCACTGTCACAGGGAAGAACTCCCTCCCAATATCCCATCTGACTCTGCCCTTTGGCAGTGGGAAGCCATTCCCCCTTGTCCTGTAGCTCCAGACCTTTGACCAAAGTCCCTTTCCAACTCTCCTGGAGCTCCTTTAGGCACTGGAGGAGGCTCTAAGGTCTCCTTGGAACCTTCTATTCTCCAGGCTGAGCTCCCAGCCCATCTCCAGTGCAGAGGTGCTTGAGCAATGGAATTACCTTGGTGGCTTCCTCTGGAATCTCTCCAGCAGCTCCATGTCCTTATGTTGGGGCCCCAGAGGTAGACACAGCCCTGAAGGTGGGGGGCCCACAACCCATGCAAGGTTTTGGACATCCATTCAAAACTGAAGAGGAAAAAAAGCAGACAAGTCATTTCACTGCAAATGAAGCTGAGCTCTTTCCCATTTTAAAAAATAACTAGATTTGTGGGAGAAGAGGTGAGCAGTTCCCAAGTGAGGTCAGGCACAGAAATCCCTGTGAAGTCTCATTTACTCCAATTAATCCCCACCAAGCCCCTTGCTGCAGCTCAGTGTGCAACAGACACTGATATGGTTGGCTCTCCTTCATCCTGCTCTTGCTGCCTTGAAGAAAGTTGTAGGAGCTGGAGCTTGCCCCAGTTCCCAGGTGTGGAAGAGGCACTGTCAGCTTTGCATGGTTTCCTGAGGTTCCTCTCCTCCCTCCATGCCAAGCTCTACTGGTACAGGGCCAGGTAAAATGCTGCCTTCTCCAAAGCTGGCACTGAATGCTGGTAAAAGTGCAGCAGGTTTTGTTCTAATTAAAGAGGAATCAATTAGGCTGCAAAATATTCAGCCACCTGGTGCTTCTGCCTATTTTTTCCTCCTCCTTCTCTTTTTTCCTTAACATGCTGCTGCTGCCTCCAGGGAAGCCATGAATGAAGCAAGACATGTTCCAGTTTCTTGCTTTCTTTTAGATTAAAAAATGCTGTTTGGGAGGAAATCTCTGCAAGCCAACCAATTACAGTGCTGTACATGTCCCTGGGATCTGCAGCTGGCATCTCCTCTGCCATCCATTACTTCCTCCAGCCAACCCTCCTGTGTCTCCATCAGCACATGGCACTGACTCTGTCAGCAGTCAGGTTGTGCTGCATGGAAAAAAAAAATGATCTGCAGCAATTAAAGAAAAGACACAGAAAGAGGTGTAATGGGATCTCATGAGAGGCACAAAGGAGTCCTACATGCAAGGAAGTCCTTGGGAGACCCAGCTGTGCCAGGCTTTTCCCTGTGAGATGGTCCATTAGAATCTCCCTGTGCTCACCAGCACATAAATCAAGAAGAGTGGAGAGCACTGCTGCCTTGGTCAGCCCCTGGAGTTTGTTGAGCACTGAGCTTCAAGAAAAAGGGGGAATCAGCAAGTACCTCAAGCAACTCAGATAAAAATCAGGCACTGGAGTGGTGATAAGTGGCAAGGGAGAGCTCCATCCAGGGTGCATGTGATGCTTTCACCCTCAGGTCAGTGCTTTTCTCTTCAAGTCAATGTTTTTCCCACCCATGGCTCTGCCTCAGGGATGGATTGTGAAATCCTTTCGATTTGTCTGAGCACATAATAAAGCCCTCTTGCAGATAAATCAAATTTAATATTAAAGATGAAAGGGCAAAAAAGGAGAGCCTGGGCTTGGATGGTGATGGAAAGGTCACAGAAGGGAGTATTAATGCCATGTCAACTGACATGTACCAGGAAGAACTTTGAATTCTGCCTTTAGGAAGGATTCATTAATTCAGCTGATTGACTGTCTGGAAACTGCCACAGGAGATGTGCTAAGAGCAGTGAAAGGAACTCCCTTCTCCTCACTAGTCCCCCTCCAAGAACAAGCTGGGTGATTCACAATCTGTCCAGGATCCCTGTCTGACCTCCTGCAGCAATGCTTTAGCCATCACCTCAGTCAAGACCTTGGTTAAGGGAGAGGCTGCCCAGACTGGAGCCAAAAACAGACTGACACTTGAAGCATGATTTGAGTAGCCAGGCTTCCCACAGCTCCTTTCCAAGCTGAAGAAACCCCTGCCCATCCTGATACTGGGAGGGAGGAGCCCAAGGAGGCCAGCAGAGATTTGGCCACACATGTTGTGATGGCTCTAAAAGCACATGAAAACTGCCCCTAAGCATCCAAGAACTCAAAGTGAAGGCCATGCTCACATAGCATGTCCTGCCATACAGATGGCTGAGCCACAATCTGCCTTCTGCCTTTTTTTCAAGGGTACCTTTTGTACCAGACAGAATAAAACCATGCTGCTTCCCACCCCTGCTGCAGGAGACAGCACACTGGCTTCTGCTGCATATGTGCCAGGCCCTGCTGCTTTTCACTGCTGGGCTCCACTGCAGCTTTGAGCCATGGGAGCATCCTGTCCCCTCCCTGGAGCACACTGATGGCCTGAGGGGAATAAGTATTACACAGACAGAGGTGTCAGGAGTCCCCCTTCCCCTCTGATCCTCACTGGGAGCTCTCAAGATGAGTAATCCCTGCTTGATGTCTTGAGAGCACAGACGTGGCAGCTGCTGGGGCTGGACCAAAGCTCAGGTTCACTCCTTCACTGAGCAGCAAGGAAAAAGCTTGTGCAATTCCCTGGATAGCTCTGCTGCTTCCCCAGCTGGGAATCTGTCTGTTGGGTGCAACAGAGAGCAAAGCAGGTGGACAAGTCTCTTTCTGGGAAGCAGCTCCTTGCTCTGGTGCCCACACCAAGGCAGGAGGCTCAGAATGGGGCAGCATCTCCCATGCATTACTTGCTCCATGTTTATAGCTACCATAAAAATCCATTGGAAGGAAATAAAGCATTTTTCCCCTTCTAGGGGAACATACACTCTGGAGATATAAAGATTTTCCATGTTGGTTCCCAGCTGTACATCTGCAGCCAGGCTGGAGAAAATGCAACACTTGGAAGGACATGGGAACCAGCTCAGGCCAGTTCCTCACTTCACATATGGAGGGTTTGAGGGGCACTTCTGCAAGGAGGCCAAACCCTAACTGCACCTCTTACCAGTACTGTGAGAGCACAGCTTGGCCCTGGGGCAGAGGGGATCAAACACCAGCAAAAGGCAGGTGATAAACCACCACTCCCAGGGCTGCCTTCCATAGAAACCACCATCAGCTGATGGTGCAAACCTCTCATGTAGGAACAGGCTGTCTGCAAGAGCAAGGAAGTGATATTTTAGAGTGTCTAATAAAGGAGTTTAAAATCAAACTCTGCAGAACAATAGCCTGAGCTGAGAACTGGCATCAGAGCACAAAGTCAGGCGGGGGAGCTGTGCCACAATTTATTTCCTCTCTTTTAATTTCATAAGAGGGAAGCAAACCAAAGCAGACACCTGAGGCATCTCCAGCTGACACTGGAAATTTAGTGAAGGCTGCCATCCTGCGGGGAAGCCTCTGCTCAGCCTGGGGAAAGTGGGAGGTTTGGGGCAGACCCCAAAGAAGCAGGGGAGCAGGATGAGGCCCAGCATCCAAGAGCAAATAATGGAGCTTTTTCCAACCCTCCACCAAAATCAGCCAGGCAGCCTCAGGTAAGCTGGTTATCAGCTCCTTATCTCCACCACAAATTGACTCATTTTTCTATGACTGCAATCTCCAGAGGATGCAAGAGTTTCTGTCACAGCCAAGCAGATGCCATGTCTGTGTTAATGCTGGGACTTCAGCAGCTGGAGGTCTCCTGGTCTCCCAGCCTGTTCCTATGGAAACAGACTGTGAGTCTGCCAGTTTTCCATTAAGAAGGAGAAAGGAGAATGAGCTTGTATGGATGAAGTGCCTGTTTGTCAGGTTTAGGGTGTTGCAATTCCAGAGGATACATGGCCCAACAAAGCCAGCAACACACGATTTCATGAGCAGCCTATGTCACACCAAGGCAGCAGACAGTAGCACTGGAACCTTCCCATTTCCATCTTCACAGCAGCCAAAATGAATCACACCTACTGTGCCTGGAGCAAAGCTTGGGAGTGATCACCAGCAATTAAAACAGAGTGGGGGAAAAAAAAAATCAGATTGAGGAGTTGCTAGTTGTGTATTCTGTGTGCTGTGGAGTAATTTGCTGTTCAGTGAAGTGGGTGGGAGACACTGCTTATGTGGACTGTGACCCCCATGTTTGATGGTCTGCCATGAGCCAGGCAGGAGTCTTTGTGCTCCCAGACCCTCCTAGGAACAAAGATGTGACCACTTTACTGAGTGTGCAGGGTTCTTTTTTAGGCAAGGAGCCTCTCCATTACAGAAAAAAAAAAAAAACCCACACCAAAACCACACTACAACATACGAGCCCCAAAAGCACTAAATCCAGAAATCATCTGAAAAAAAAAAAAATCCCAAACCCTGAACAATCCACAGCCTTCACTGAACATGAGCAGCAGCTGAGCCTGGCAATTCTGGGGTCTGACTCACCATTTCTGCACCCTGCCACTACTCCAGGTTCCAAATGCCTCTGGAAAGCTGCAGAGAAGAGGCCACAGTGGGAATGTGGTTTCCACCTGAAAGCACACACAGCTGCCACTCCACTGGGACACACGGTGCTGCTGGTGAGGACCAGGGTGCTCTGAGGAGCTTGTCTTTGTATGTTTTGCCCATTCATGGACAAATGTAGGCAGATGGACCCCTAAAATTCATCCAGAACCCATGTCCCTCCCAGCTCCCTCCACACTCACCACTCTGGCAGATGAGGGTGTGGGGACTCCGAGATGATGGTCCTGCATGTGACAGTTGCTCACCAGCTGTACCACAGCTGCAGAATTATAGAATTGCAGATTTGTTGAGATTGGAAAAGCCTTCTAAAATCACTGATTCCAGCTATTGACTCCCCATCACTGCCAAGGCCACCGCTAACCAACATCCACTCCATTTTTTAACACCTCCAGGGATGATGTCTTCACCAAAGCCATGGGCAGGCTCTTCCAATGCCTGACCACCCTTTCCATGAAGAAATATCCCCTAACATCCAATCTAAACCCTCTCTTGTGCAACGGGAGGCCACTTCCTCTTGCCCTGTCACTTGTTGCCTGGAACAAGAGCCCGACCCCACGGCTGCTCCATACATGCAGCTAAATTAGCTCGGCTATTTTGGTTATGACCCATGCCCACAAATATAAACAGCACAGTGCCCACTGCCCAACAGCTGCTGCTCCAAGCCGCTGACAGCCTCGGAGCCCTCCGGACCCGGCAGTGCCGGGGCAGCTCCCAGACCGCACCCGCCCGGATCCCTGGGCCAGACGGTAAATGACAGGCGGCTATTGACGCGCGCGGTGGAGCAGGAGACAGAAACAATCTGTTCTCTGACGGTAGTTTTGTAACTCACACGATCCAGGTGGTGTTTGCCCGCTAAGGGAGGATCCACCGGCAGCAGGGGATTTGCCTGGTTTTGGGATTAGGGAGGGGAATGTCTCCATTTGCCTGGAAGGAACCTCGGATCAAAGTGTGGGGTGTGACTTGCTGCACCTCTGACGTTAAAACCATGGATTAAAATGGGGGCGAGGGGAGTGGGAAGCCTGTGGAAAAAGAGCCCCGCTGGGGGAGACCACGGTGAGGGGCGCAGGGGGACAAGGAAGCTCCAAGGGAGAAAGGGGACCCCAGAGGGCACAGCAGAGCCCCGCCGCAAATAGAGAACCCATAAGAAATGAGTGTCCCACGGGTCACTGGGGACCCATGGAGGAAGGGAGAAGCCCCCTTGTCCCGACGACACCGCGGCACGGCGCGGCCGCGCGGGGACAGGGACATGAGGCGACGAGCAGGGCGCACGCGCGGGCCGAGGGGGCTGGGGGAAACGCCATCTGAGGCGCATGGGCAGTAGCGCCCATGCCCGGCCGCCGCCTCAGGCGATGGCTCGCGGTGCGGCGCGTGATGCCCCAGGACACAGC
>JANPWX010000386.1:64416-82481 GCA_024734555.1 Trochalopteron elliotii
CGGTCGGGGTCGGGCCTCCGCGGGCTATCGTGGGTCCTTCTAGGCCCGCGTGCCCTGCAGCGGCCACCGGACCCGGTGACGCGGCGGGCCCGGGCCGCACGAGCCGTGGTGCGGCCTCCAGCGCAGGCAAACCGGAATGCGCCGTGACCGTGTCCTGGCTCCCCAAGGTCCCTGTCGGGGCCGGGTTTCATAGGGCGTAGAATAAAAGCCTCGAGTCCCGGGTTTCGGGGCTCGCCGCCCTGTATCCCAGCCCGCCTTCCCGTACAGTGCCCTCCGGCCTCGGGGGCTTTGTCCGGGCGGGGCGAGCCCCTCGTGCCGTCACTCCCGCCGTGGATGCGCGGGCCCGGGAACGTGGTTTGACATGGGTGCGGGTGGTAGCCGTCCTGCCGCGGTCCTTAGGTCTCCTTGGGGGATGTAGCTGAAGGTGACAGCTGTTCCCGCAGCCCCTCCCTAAGCCGGCAGAGCAGCCTCTCCTCTCGTGCGGACCAGGACCCCGTCCCGGCGGCAGCTCTTGAGTGATGGGGCTGCATCACCATAGGGACCGGGGGAAGGAGCTGCCCTGCTGGGTTCGCTTTCCCGCGCCGGCTTCCGCCGCTGTTAAGGAACCCGATGATTGCTCCCAAAGCCGAGAGCCTGTCTGGGGAAGGCCGAAATCCGGCCAGCCCCCGCTGCTGGCTCCCTGGGCGGGGCGGAGAGGCTGCTGCGGGAAACGAAACTGAAACGGAGCTCGCAGCCATCTTTGGCAGCATTTTGCTCGGTTCCCCTACGCCGGGACTCATTCTGCGGGTCGGCGTTTCTTTTTTCCCCCTGTATTTTCTCACAGAATAATTTGGCGTACGGATGAGAATAAGGTAAGAGCGGTTTGTTTTGTTTTTTTTTTTTTCAAACCCCTCTTCCTATTTCTGCCCTGCCCTTGGCTCGGGGAGCACTTATAAAACGGGGTCATTAAGCAGGGGAGGGCAGCAGTGGGACTTCCTCGTAGCTGGGAAGGTGGGAACATGTCGTGCTGCACTCAGCCTCCCCGTGTTCATTGTAAAAATAAGTCCCCGTGACGGCAGCCGAGTGTAGTTGTTTAATGAAAGTGAAACTTAAGTTGGCCTTTTGGTGTTTGGTGAAGATGGGGAGCTTTATGAAGATGAAACTTGCATCGGAAAATCTGTCTTTGTGACAGTAGGTGCCTTAAGGAGGCAGGAGGCAGAACGGGGACCCGGCAGTGTGTGTGTCATGTTCCGTGTCTTTATCCTCTCAGTTTCGCGGCGTTATCAGAAAATTAAAATACGTAGGGCTGGATTCCTAACTTTTGAAAAGCATAACAGTTTAGTTTTACAATCTGTACCCCAGGGGGCAGCACCACTTTGTGAGACAGAGTGAGATTGGGCTATAATCGAAAAAAACCTTGTCGTACTGTTGCCAGGTGCACACCTATCCAATTTCTCTGCACGTGACCACTTTCATTTCTCTGTCGTGTGATGTTTTACCTCTGCAGGTCACATAGTGTCCAGGGAGGAAAAGAAGCTTGGGGTTTCAGACTGTTTTGGCCACGAATCTGAAAATAATTGCAAGCCTGTTGCAGCTCTGTTTTGTGTGGCTATGCAAGCTGCTCCAGCTCCTTGTGCTGCTCCAACTCACCTCCTTGTGATTCTTTACCTCCTCATGCCCCCATTTCTCAGGTTGAAAAGTAGGTCTGAGATTATTCTCTCCCTTGGGGCAGGGGAGTGGAGCTTGCTGTGTTTCAGGAGTGCATTCTGAACAGGGCACCCAGCCCTGTGCTGGAATTAAGCCTGACAGGAGCAGAGGGCTGCTTGTGTCAAAGCTGCTTCTTGTGTTTGACTTCACCTGCAATTTGGGGCTGCTGGTTTTCTGCTGGGCAGGCAGAGTTTGCTGTTTGTGTTTACAGGACTAATTTAGACACCTAGAAAAGTAGAAGAAAAAATTGACAAGGGAGAAGATGCTTGGAATGCCTCAGTAGCTGGGAGGCTGTTTAAACTGCATTTCTGGAATGCTGTAGTGGTGTAAAGACATTCTGAGTTCCTGTTGTAGTGGTTTGAAAGCAAAACAAGTGAGAGGCTCCAAGTCAGAAATACAATTTAATAAGAAGAAAAAAAAGGTCAAATAAAATAAATGCAATAATACAAAAGACCACTGACAGAGTCAGAATACAACCTGAGCAGGATGATGGAAGCAGTGATCCCATAGAAAGGTCTGGTAGCTCTGATCCTCTGGGAATCCAGTGGGGAAGGGCCCCTGTACTGTCCCAAATCCCAGATTATATCCAGGTGAGAATGCTTGGCTCCTCCCCCTGGGCAGAGCATCTCACAACGGGATGATGAGTCATGCAGGGGGTCCTTGATGGCCCATTAAAGAGAGAGAGAACTCCCGGAGGGAGTTACCTGTGAGTCGTGCAGCAGGGATTTGATGGGCCATTAACAGAAGAGGGAGGAGGAACCTAGGAGAACACTGCTTCAGCAATTGGTTTCAACAGTTCATGAAGATGGTGATAGAATACTTTGTGCATATCTTATACCACACCCAGGACGCCTGTGTTTTTTCTCCTCAGGGTGGGAGAGTGTGGAGTGAGTGGCAGCTCCTCTCCTGGCTCCTCAGCAGCCTGGTTCCCACGTGTGCCCCAGGAGCACGCTATGATCAGAGGCACTGGGCGAGGCAGAGGCTCATATCTTACCCGGTCAAACCGTAACTGCACCAGCACTAACCGAGGTCTTTTTAACCACCCTCGTGCCCCACAAGAAACTAATCAGGAATCCTTTTTACACCAGCAGTTCCTAGCAGAGCAGGACACTGAAGTGTCTGTGTTGCAGGGACGGGGGTCACACAAGGAGTCCCGCACCAGAGGCGGCGGCCGAGCTGTGGCAGCAGCTCCTGCAGGCAGGTGTCAGCCCAGCTCCAGCAGGGCTGGAGGGACTCGGTTCTCCAGCCAGCAGCCGTGGGTTGGGACTTTGTCTCGGTATTGCCCTCCGCAGTACCGCTGTCAGGAGAGCTCAAGGAGAGATTCTGACACCGTGAGGCTGAATTTTCAAAGACTGTCTCTTGCTGGGCAGGACTATGAGCCAGAAATTCTGACTGTTTTCAGGCAGCTCGGGGAGGGGAGGACTTGCACGGCTAATGATCTGGCACGTAAACTTAAAACTCAAAAGAAAGAGGTCAACCGTGTTTTGTATAAACTCTTCAAGGAAGGCAAGTTGCACAAAGGGGGAGAGACACCACCACTGTGGAGAATTGCCAGTCCTAGCTCAAGGAGAGAAAGAAGCCCTGCTGACCACAGTGCCAGTTGCACAGATCCAGCTTGTGAGAGCAGAGGAGGAGAGCGGAGCACACTTGGCTCAGGAGACACAGAGATGGCTGAGACAAAGGAGAAAATCTGCAACTACTTGTTCGGTGTTGCGGAAACAACAGCACTCAATCTTGCCAAAAATATTGGTTTTTCGAGAGCCAAGGATGTTAATGCATTTCTTGGCACTCTGGAAAAGCTGGGAGATGTCCACAAGCAGAATGCTGCTCCACCACGATGGTCCCTGACAAACAGGAAACGTGAGAAGATGCAGATGAGGCTGAAGGCCAGCACAATAATGCAGATGGCAGATCCCACACCACCTGAGTCATGTCTTCCCTCTTCCTTTGTCCCTCCACGTCCCCCAGAGATGACTGCAGCTTTGCCAGAAGTGATGGCATCAGAAGGAGAAAGTGCAGAAAATGGGCAGCAACCTTTGGGGCAAGCTGGTCAGGGCGGTGTTGGTGACACGGAGGCAGACACATCTGAGGACATTAAGCCTGAATTCTCCAGTTTGGGTAATTATGATAACTCAGAAAACAGCAAGTGGATCACAGATGATATCCCAGATAATCTGAACACTATGAACAAGCAGCCTGATAAGTCAGAATGCATCATGAATTCTCAGTCTTCCCCCAGTTATGCTGCCCCATTCAAAACTGCTGTCCCATGTACGCCTGTAGAGAAACTGATTGCTTGTCAGGAGAAGAACCCAGTGAGTGGCCTTACTGAATATTCCCAATATACATACCAACACTGTGATTTCATCATGCTGGAGCAGAATGGACCCTCTCATGAGCCACGGTAAGAAAATGTCCTGCCTTTTCTGAGCACTTTTTCCATAAAATGGTTTGACTTCAACTTAGTTCACCCACTCAACTGTCATGAATGGATCTGCTGTTAATGTTTCTTTCATTTCAAAAGGATTAGCCTAGTTGATTCCTTGTATCAGCTTAAAAAATAAAGCAAGGCTACAATTTAACCATAGGTATCCCAGTTTTGGCATTCCTCATTCTGAGCAGCAAAGATGGGAATAATTTCTTCATTAGGTCCCATCCCAATTGCTTGCCTTCAGTTTGATCATGTAGGGGGAAACTGGTGTTTCTAAGCTGCCTCAGAAAATGCTCTCATCCTGGAAATGGTATAAAGGGAGCCCAGAACAAAGTGTTTGGGTGCAGGTGTCTTGTCTCAAACAAGGTGGCCCTACTCTACACATTTCTGTGTTGTAGCAGGTCAGAGCAAATTCTCTGAGCTGAGCATGTGCTGTGGCACTGCAGTTGGCCAAGTCAGTCTCTGGAGTCCTGCTTCCCCTTGCAGAATTATGGCTGTTACTGAGCACCAGCAAGACTGTGAAGTCTCCATATGTGCTACACTGGAATATGTCAGTAGATTTGCTAGACAAAAAAATTGGCCTGATTTCTAAAGATGGAGTCCCAAGGGTTTTGTTATTTGGGTTTTTTTTTTTAAGATGGGATCTGAATGGGTTCAGTACCGTAATCCCTCTCCAGATCTGTTTTGATCCACTCTCTGTGGAAGCAGATTTCCAGGGCTGGAAGGATGGAAGATCACCTTGTTTGTTAGAGTTCACAGGAATGGGGGAGGCAGAAATGTCAAAGGCAAGAGGTTTATGTGAGGCAGCACCTTTCTAAGATGGATGTGCTGGATAGCCACAGAGGATGCCAGAGGGAGGAGTTACCCCCAGATGACCAGGTACAAATGAAACAGTGCAGGCTGCTTTTGAGTTTTCTTATTCCTGGCCAGGAGCCACAACAGAGCTGCTGCCTGCATACAGCCATTGCCTGTTTCTGGCACCCGTGGTGGAACAAGGCAATTCATCCTGTTCCTTCAGAACAAAATGTGGAGCTGCTCCTCTGTTGTGAACAGTGCTGGGAGTGCAATGAAACAAAGGCCAGGTGCAGTCCTGCTCGGGTACCATTGGTATTTTTGTCTTCTGCACATAGCAGCCTGGGTTTATTCTCACAGCTGGGAGCTGGCTGTTTCTTCTCCTTTGAATTCCAAGAGTAGCCTTGCTTGCTCTGAGAAAACCACACTTTGCTTCTCAGTATGCCCCTTTGGTTTTCTCTTCCAAAGGTTTAAGTTCCAGGCAGTGATTAACGGGCGCCGATTCCCACCAGCAGAAGCAGGGAGCAAAAAATTGGCTAAGCAGGAGGCAGCAGCTAATGCAATGAAGGTCCTGATGAGTGAAATTGAGAGCAGAAGGCATGGTGGAATTAAATGTGAAGAGCCATTTCCCTCCAGCAGCTCGGAACCAGAATCAGTGAGTCCAGTTTTCTTTACTTTGTAAGGCTGCTCAAACAGTGTCGAGTCTGACACTGATTTTCTCCATCTTCTTGCTGTAGCCTTTGCAGCTGGAGCCAGAGCTGTCATCTGCAGGAGCTCAGCTCAACCTGCTTGCTGGGAAGCACCCTATCAGCATATTAATGGAGTATGGTCAAAAATCAGGGAACGTAATTGAATTCCAACTGCTGTCTCAGGAAGGCCCACCTCATGATCCTAGGTATGGCATATTCAGCTTTGAGGGAGGGTGGAAATGTTTTCTTCACTGTCCTTCCCCTTCAGCGTGCTGCCACATTTCTGGACTTGTCACTGGCCTAGCTGAGTGCTGCTCTTAGCCAAGGATTCTGGGCATGACTCGTCCAAGAGGTTTAGTTCCAGAAAGAGGCCCAAAGTGATGCCCTTTCTCAGGGAAAGGATGCTGTTTCTTCTACTAGAGCAGGAGTGGGTTACAGTTCTGTACCCTACCTGGAGGTAGTCTACCAGAAGTGTTTAGGGTCATCACAGTAGATTTGAATTGCTGATAAATTGGAGATAACCCAGAAGGATTTACCCAGAAGTGGGATAATAACTAGATTGACACCTATGGTTAACACTGTTCATGTACTATAATGTCCTGTCAGGTTCAGCTACTGTGTGAAAATGGGTGACCAAATTTTCCCTGCTGTGGTAGGAAACAGCAAGAAGGGAGCAAAGCAAATGGCAGCAGAAGTTGCTGTGAAGATTCTTTCTGGAGAGTCTGTACCCCATGTCTTGCCTGAACAGGTATAAAGAGCTTCTTTATAAGACCCAAGTGTTTTGAATTGGGTGTTCCCCCCCTTTTATTTCCTGTTCTGCTGGGATTTCACCCCACAGGGTCATGTGGGGCAGAGGTTTGCTGCTGATCAGTGTTTAACAGCCTTCTCCTGTCTAACTCTCCTCTAGCCTGTTGAGAAGCCCCACAGTAACCAGTCCATGCACAATATTGCCACTCCAGATGAATCCAAGGTGGTGAAAACAAAGGCTGTTGGGGAGCTCATCAAATACCTTAATGTCAATCCTGTCAGTGGCCTGCTGGAATATGCCCGTTCCAATGGGTTTGCTGCAGAGTTCAAACTCATTGACCAGTCAGGACCTCCCCATGACCCCAAGTAAGTAGTGGCATGTGGCAGGAGATTGTGTGCTGCTGCTGTTGTCCTAGGAAAAGGGCAGAAAGCTCAAAATTCCTGATGCCATTTGAGATGGCAACAGATTGCTGCCTCTGCCAAATCTTGTCCCTCCGATTCCCTACTCTCTCCACTCAGAGAACACAAAAACCAAACTGAAATCCACAGGTTTCTTTGTAGATTTGTCTATCAGGCAAAGGTTGGAGGCCGCTGGTTCCCAGCTGTAACTGCACACAACAAAAAGCAGGGCAGGCAGGAGGCAGCCGACGCAGCGCTCCGAGTCCTCATTGGGGAGTCAGAGAAGACTGAGCGCATGGAAGGGATGAGCATCACTGAGGTAAATCTTCTGCCAAAGCTGGGGGTTGTGTTTGTAGTCCTGCCTGTCCTTCTCCTTTCAGTCCAACAGAAAAATGCTTTCAAAATCAACTGTGATCCCTTTGTTCTCTTCAGCTGTTGATAACCTGATAAGGTTTTCCTGAAGTGGGTTAGATGTTTCCTCAGGGCACAAGCATACCCTTCTGTCCTATGGGCCTCTGCTTTAGAACTAAATAATTATCAGATTCTTCCACAAGCTACTGAAATGCATTTCTGTGGTAGAGTAGGAACATACTTATTTTTAATTATGTGACTTTTTTATTACTCCTTCCAAATTTCTTTGTGCTGCATTACAAATTGTGTGTCACCTCAAAAAAAATCATGCATTAGATAAATGCAAAGCCCTGGTTGTGTCAGGATGGCTGTCCCAAACTTGGGCTGATTTAAATGACACTTAGTGTGTTGTGATCTCTGAAAAGCCTCATTCCAGGCAGCACAACTGAGCGCAGCAGCTGGGGCTCTAAATAGTCAAGCCATCAAGGAGGATTTGTCAGTCAGCAGTGCTGGAGGAGGTGTGTTGCCCTCAGTTTCTCTTGAAAATACAAGTGTTTGAAATCTTGCAGTGCTGTTCTCACGCAGCTTCAAGAAAACAATGTATGTTTTTAGAAATTATCTTTTGTTTACATTTTTCTCCTCTGGGAGGAGAAATGTGATGGACCGTGATGTTCACCAGCCAGGTGGAAGAGGTGGCAACCTGTGTAGCCAATCTCTTGACCTCTGTAAAAATGTATATAAGTATTGGAGTCATATAATGAAAGAGGAGAAGCTTTCCCTTAACCTGCTGTGTCTGTCTCGTTCTTTGGGTCGCCCCTGAAACTGCCACAGAGGTGAGTTGGTCTGCACTGGGAATGACTGCTGTCTCCTGACAGGCAGGCAGGGGAGGAATTCCTCCAAAGCCAGGAACAGATTTCCTTGGCTGAGTCTCTGGAAATAGGCAGGTTGGTTTTGTTCCTTCTTGCTTGTGGTTTTCCCTGGCATTCTCAGGAGGCCATTCCTCAGCTCATGTTGCTTGCTGCTGTCTCTGACGTGGCTAAAGCAGGACTCAAAGCCTTGAACGAGGTTTTCCCAGAAATACTTAAAAGAACTTCACCCACCCCTCGACACAGCACCGCCCAAATCTCAAAGTTTTCTGCCTTCTGCTTGGAAAGCCATGCTTCAGGTCAGCTCATTCTTGTGTTGTATGACCTGCTGACGAGCTGTGCTGTTGTGTCCCCATCCCAGCTCCCTGTGAGTGGCAGCACCCTGCATGATCAGATGGCCATGCTGAGCCACCAGCGCTTCAACAGCCTCACTGCCCGCATCCAGCACAGCCTGCTGGGCCGCAAGATCCTGGCTGCCGTCGTCATGAGGAGAGGAGATAAGGGCTTGGGAGTGGTGGTCAGCATTGGAACAGGTATGAGCAGCTTTCCCCAGCACGCTCTGAGCTCTCACTTCCATGCTAGATTTCCTTGTCAGCCGCAGCTCAGTCATGGCAGTTGCTGTAGGCTTCTTCAGAGAGGGTACAGAACGTTCCCAGGGCTCGCATGGTGTCATGAGTGATCTGGTTAGAGAGGGAGAGAACAAAGCGAATGTGCCTGCAGCTATATTGCTCCTAATCTTTGCTTGCATTGCTGCATCCTACTCTGTGCAACAGAGCATGGTTTCCTTATGTGCTACAGCACACAATCCCCCAGTTTCTTCCAGCTGCATGTACTTTATCTCCCTCCCTACTTTGCTGCCAGGCTTCTACCAGGAGTGATGGGCTGAAAAGCCCTCAGGAAGATACAGTCCCCCAAAACTCATGACAATTTAAGTCTGTCTGTCCCTAAAGTGGTGTCCTTTTGTTTTCTTAACTGCTTGTGATAGTGATTTAATAGGCAGGGTCCTTGTGCTAGTGCTGCTGCTCAAGAGCCCAAGGAAATAAGATTTCCCCCCTCTGTCTCTGAAGCCATCTTGACTTTGATACCTGCCCTGTTATTTAATTGTTTGTTGGTTGGTTTGTTTCAGGAAATCGCTGTGTGAAAGGAGAAGAGCTAAGCTTGAAGGGGGAGACAGTAAATGACTGTCATGCAGAAATCATTTCTCGAAGAGGCTTTGTGAGGTGAGAAAAGGGGAAGCTTAAAAGGAAAAGGAAGGGGTCCTGCCAGGAGCTGCTCTCCCATTCTGAAGGGGTGTAGCAGAAACACCCCCCTAGATCTTAGCTGTGCTGAGAGATGCTGTGATCCTCAGACACTGTTTACTCATGTGTTGTTGAATAGAGGGAAGTTATTTCTGATAAGATGGGGCAATGCCTGAATGATGCCCAAATAAGTACTGAATGGGAGACTTGCCAGAAGCCTGAGGGCTGCATCTGATGCAATTAATATTAAGCTTCCTGCTGAAGCTGCTGGGCTGATGTGCAGGGCACTCTTCAGCCTGAGCACAGCTCCTGCCACACCAAGCCACTGCAGGCTTGGTCTCCTGGCCTTTCTGGATCTGAGTGTAGAAGGATTCAGGAAAAAATACTGCCTATGTTTGCTTTGGTAAGTCAAGAAATCCTTTTTCAGAGGCTGGAAAGGATTTCCTCAACTAAACCGTACAGTTCTTCTCTCTGGTCTCTCTCCTCTCCCTCTCCTCACATTTCACTGTGGCACTTTTTAGTTTTTGAAACCTGAAGTGAGATGACCTGCTTGGTTAATGTCTGTCCTTCAGTTATGGACAAAAAAATCAGCTGCTTCCTTCAAGCCTTTGTGTGCTGCCACTGTGCTCTGCATTCCTCAGCAAGTGAAAGTGTTGAGGGCAGGTCCCTGGGGAAGTGATGAATCAGGATTGCATCTTGCTTACTGTCTGTTTCAGCTGTTAATCTTGACTGCGGTGGCTGCTCTGGCACAGCAGAGTGAGCTCTGCCTCTCCTTGCAAAATCAGTCCCTGCACAGGCTCTGCTCAAGGACTGTCTGGGAGGCTGAAGTTTTTCTTTAGTCCTTGACACGGTGATGGAGATCTTAGGGATTTCCCTGGCCAGAAGCAGCCATAAAAGACCCCATCAGTGTAAACAGATCATGAGCTCATTCTACTGCCACTTGAATTCAGCTGCCTGCAGGGTTCTTTTAATGCAAACTTGCTGCTGACTAAAGGTGCTAGTCAACAACCTTGAAGTCTTCTTCACACTGGGATCGGATGCATGTGAGCAGCACCCAGCCAGGCTCCTTCTTTACTCCTGTCAGTGCTTCCCTCTGCTTCCTGGACAGGATACTGCTTTTCTACTGCTTGTCCTCTGCATGGCATAAAATCTGCTGGATTTTTTTCTCTTTTTGTGCATCAGGCATTGTTTGTTGGCTTCCCAGGCATCCTCAGCCACAGCTCCTCATCTCTTCCATGTGGCAGGAGTGGGTGATGTGGGACCCTGCCTGTCAATTGAAGCATTCCTTGTCTGAGAAGCAGAGAAGCCTTTTGACAGGATGGTGTTATTTTCAGGTTTCTTTACAGTGAGCTGATGAAGTATGACCCGTCTAATCCTTCCTCTGCAGAAGAGAGCATTTTTGAGCAAGCGGGAGAAAAGAAACTCAGAATAAAGAGCAGTGTTACCTTTCACCTCTACATCAGGTTTGTGGGGGGGTGTTGAATGACTGGTGTCAGCAGCACTGTCACACCCCTGGCCCTGGCTGTTTCCTTTACAGTCAGTGCTAACCAGGGAGGATTTGTTTTCTAGCACAGCACCATGTGGAGATGGAGCACTCTTTGATAAATCCTGCAGTGATCAGGCAAATGAGATGGGACAACCCCAACACCAGCCTCTCTTTGAGAACCCCAAACAAGGCAAGCTGCGGACCAAGGTGGAGAATGGTGAGTGCAGTCACTCCCTGCACAGTGGGGTGGCTTCAGTACTCTCCTCTGAGCCTTTCTGGTGCTTCAGAGCTTCCTTACCCCTCTCTGTGTGCTGTTGTGGGATTTGGAGCATTCAGGAACCAAAAGACGTAGATGGAAGGTTTTAGAGAGAGTCCCTTCCTCTTCCCAGCTCTGCCATGCTTGTGAAGCTTGCAGCTGAAGTTCGATGCAAAGCTCAGATCTAGGTCTGTGTCCTCCCTTTCAAGCAAAGTTCTATTCTGCTTCAGCCATGTTGAAAATGACTCTTCAGTACCCAATACTGAATGCCAGATTTTTCTTTGAACCTGGTGTCAGACTCCTGAGTTCACTCTGAGTATCCAGAACTTTCTTACGCAGTTGCTGGTGGGGTTTTGATTTCTTGAATATCTGACACTCTACAGAAAATCTTCCTTCTTCTCTCGTGCAGGGGAAGGTACCATTCCTGTGGAGTCGAGTGACATTGTCCCCACATGGGATGGGATCCAGCACGGGGAACGATTACGAACCATGTCCTGCAGTGACAAAATCTTACGCTGGAATGTACTTGGCTTGCAAGGGGCGTTGCTGTCACACTTCCTAGAGCCAGTTTATCTCCGTTCTGTTACACTCGGTGCGAAACTCTCTGTCTCTTTGGGGTAAAACTAGGCTGCAGTGACAACTTGTCTCATTCCTCAGTGTGATGGCAAAGTTCGTTTGTGGAAGGTGTAGGAGTAACAGACTGAAATGTCTTTCTTGGCAGAGCTGTTTGAAAATGCAGAGGGAGTCTATGAATTTTAGGCCGTGGGTAGAGATGGCATCTCTCCACAGTTCTGGATTTTTAGGAGGCACATGTGATCTAGGAGAGTGAGATAAAAATTGGTTGTTTGTGTCTTCAGTGAGAAATGTTGTAGTCTGTAGACCATTGTCTTATACACCCAGGATACATGTAGCTATGCTGATCCACATGCTGTGAGCTTTCAGGAGCCTGTGAGCAGTGCTGCAGTTCTTGGGGTTTGACCAATCTGTGCCATCCTGTTTCCTAACACCTTTCCTCTGTCTCTGCAGGTTACTTGTACAGTCAGGGTCACTTGGCCCGTGCCATCTGCTGCCGCATGGAGAGGGATGGGAACACACTGAAGGAGAAGCTCCAGGCTCCATATCACATTAACCATCCTGAGGTACTGCAGCCATAGCACCTCCTCATCTTTCTAACCCCCATTCCTTTGCCTGTGGTTTTGGGGTTCCCTGAGGCACTCTGTAGGGAGGGTCATTGTGTAGCAGCCCTCCAACCAGGGGCAAGGATTAGTGACCAGAAACACAGAATCATACAATCAAGGGATATCTTGTGTTGGAAAGAACCCACAATGTCTCATCAGGTCTGGCTCCTGGTCCTACACAGAACAACCCCAAGAACCTGTCCTCTTTGTGTCACCCCACAGTTTGGGGATTACTGGCAGTGTTCTTAGTCTGAAAAAAAAAAGGACACTAAAGTTGCCTCTCTAGCCTTCAACTCAGTAAGAATCTTACCCTTAGGGGCTCTGGAAAGTTTGGGATGAGCTAAAACTGTGAGGAATGAAAGGGGCAAGAGAGTCAGGCAGCAGGACCAGGTTAAGGAACCGTTCCTCTTGTGCAGGTTGGGCGAGTCAGCGTGTATGACTCTGCAAGGCAGACGGGCAAGACCAAGGAGTCGTCGGTGAACTGGTGTCTTGCTGATGAAAGCGAAGTTGAAGTCTTGGATGGCACCAAAGGCAAAGTAGATGGGTAAGGAGAGCCTTTCCTGACACTGTCTTTTTCTGACCCTGTATTTTACCTGAGCCCCCTGCTCCTCTTGGCTCTTCTTTAATGTCCCATCCCTCACTGCTGCCGTTGTCTTCCTTCTCAGTCTGAAGCTGGAGGTGTCTCGTGTGTCCAAGAGGAAAATGTTCGCCCTGTTCCGGCAGCTCTGTGCAAAGAACGGCCGCAAAGACCTGCTGAGCCTCTCCGTGTACTCGGATGCCAAACAGGCAGCCACAGCATACCAGGCAGCCAAGCAGTGCTTCTTCAGCACGCTGGAAGAGCTGGGCTATGGCAGCTGGATCTGCAAACCCCAAGAGGAAGAAAATTTCTCTGTCCTTGATGCGTAAGGAAGCACTCTGCAAGGAGTCGGGGGTGAATGTGCACAGGCGTGTGTATGGCTGTGCTCATCCTTCTTTCACCACGTTTTTGGAGTGGAATCAGGACTGTGCAGCAGTTTCCTCATAAGCTCAGCTGCCTTGTCCCTGTCACTCAGACCTGCGTTTTTAAACTGTGCATGTAAATGATTCTCCTTGTTTTTTAAGCAAGGGCAGGCTCAGTCTCCATCTGCTTTTTTGTAGTTTTGTCCTCTCTTTTTTGTTTTTTAAAGAAGGTACAAGAAACCAGAGGAGTTTTCAGGACTGTGAGCTTGAAACCTTTGGAACATGTACTGCAAATCCCTCTGGCAGGTTTTGAGGCAAATTTTCTCCTTTGAGATTAAAATTAAAAAAAAAAAAAATCTGGCTGTTTGACTCGTTTTCTGCATCTCTGTTGGAAGATGACTGGCAGCCCAGCCAAGCTGGGAGATGGGGCTGACCTCTACAAGGTGCAGCCATAGGACCTGCATAACATTCTGCATTAATAACAAAAACAAAAATTTTGGTATTGTTGGCCATGGGTGTGTTAATTCCCACTGAAGTGAAGAGGGGCCTGTGGTGGGGTGCAGAGAGGGACACATGAGTTAGTATTTGCTAAGTGATGAAGGTAGCCAGGTAGTTTGTAATTGAGCTCCTTGCCTCAAGCACAGGGCACATTCAGCAGAGTTGAGCCCATGAGGGCTTGGACTGGCTCTGAAATGCTGAGGCAGGGCCCTCCCAGCTCCTTCCCTTGCTGGTAGCTCTAGGATGGGGTGTCTTGTCTCTGGACACCAGTGGTGGCTGCAGGCCCTGTCCTGTGTCTGAGCTGAACCACGTCCAGGAGATGCTGGTGGAAGGTGAGAAGTAGCAATGCTGTTGCTGTCCAATGGCAAGTTGGATGTTGTTGGAGCAGCCCCTTTCCTTGTGCAAGGCAAATAAATGCTGGCTTTGCCTGGGATAAGAGCTCTCTGTCTCATATGAGACAGGGACCAAAGACCTGTTAGCAGGCAAAGACCTGAGCAAGACCCCAGCTCTGGCTGTGGATCTCCACAGGACAGTCAGAGGCAGCCAGGCTGGAGCAAGCAGGGTCACCATTTGCTGAAGGTCCAGATGACACAGGTTCATCCTGCCTGCAGCTGCCCATGGGCATCCACTACCACAGAGAGCTGTGAGGGGTAGGAACTGCCTTGGCACCCAGCCTAGAGCAGGGCTGGGGGCCTCCTCTGTCTGCAGCTACTCAGGAAGCTGTGCCTGAGGCTATGGGAGCTCGTGTTGTGCTCCCCACACTCTCCCAATACTCACAGATCTCCCCACTGGGGCAAAGCAGGACCCCCCCCCCCATCCTGCACTCACTCGAGGTTGGACCAACAGCAGAGGAGACACAGAGATGGGATGAACTGGGACAAGCCCCTGGCATGGGGCTGCTTTATGAGCAAAGCTCTTAACATTTAGGTATTGAGGTGCACCCCTGCGAGCAGGAGCTCCAGGAGCAGCAGCTGCAGCAGCTGGGATTTCTCTGGCTGGGTGAAGTGCTGGGATTTAAATTAATTTCTAGCGTGCGGCTTCCCCTGGCCCTGTGTGTTGCCAGGCCCTGCCAACACCACTCCCCCCAGCCCTGGGGATTACTGGTATTTATAGCAAACACTCCGTTTCAGTTCTCCCCAGTGAGGCCAAGGGCCAATTCCTCCTAGCCAGGGGAGTGCAGGAAGTGCTGCTGGCCATGGCTGTCAGCCCAGTGACCCATGGCAGGGCCCAGTTGCCAGAAGCTCCCAGCTTGGGTTGATTAATTATGTTTTCCTCCTCCTTGTGCAACCCATCTTGTGGCTGCTCTTGGCTCCAGCACACTGAGCCTGGAGTGGAACACAAGACAATGGAGCTGGAGCAGCCACTGGCACTTGCTGCCTTGGCCCTGCCTGCAGGTAGGACCTAAAAATAGCCTCCTCCTGCTTGGTCCATGTGTTCACCTCGGAGCCAGAGCTGAGCAGCTCTATCCTCCTCCCCATGCCTCTCCACTCCTGCTCTGTCATCTCCTGGGAGCCCCAGAGCTGCCACAGGGGTTGGCAGCACCAGGCTGGAGCCAAGAGCTGCCCACTGAGGCTGGGGCTCTGGCCCCACATAGCCTGAGAGGAGATGCAGTGAGTCACTGGTGCTCCCAGCAGCAGCGAGAGCTGGGCGTGTCCCCATGGATCAGGTTTCATGCTCTTACGCTATCTCCCTCGGCAGCTGGGATTTTCCTCTTAGAGAGTTTATTCCTTCCTAGCCTTCTTACCTTGGTTACAGGCAGCCAGAATCCCCCCAGCCCTGGCTGGATCTTGCTCATTTAGGCCCGCAGAGCATAGTGTAGGATGAAATGACACCATATGGAACCAGCCTGGTCCTGTGTGAGTATTTATTGGTTTGCAGGGGCTTCCTGAGACCAGTACCCAGCTCTCTGGCCCTGGGACTGGCCAATCCCCACGCTATTTGGAGGTGGGGGTGCCCTGGCCAAGCTGCAGCAGGGAGTTGGTGGTGTAGTTCTGGAAGAGGGGCTGCAGGAACATGCCAATGGTGCCAAAGACACAGACGAAGACGAAGATCCACAAGAAGAGGCGGTCGATGACCATGGCCACGTACTTCCAGTCCTCACTCACCTGCACAGGGCCGGGAAAAATGCTGGGTTAGGCTGGGGACTTAGGTATTGCCTGGCACTGCCCCGACTGGGAATTTGGCATGTCCTCAGAGCCTTGAATCTGCTCCCTCAGCACTGCAGCTCCTGGGGCTGCCTGCCAGCCTGCTGTGGGTCCCACGGGGCTCACTCCCCCTGCTGTCACCCGCACCACTGAGCCCAGGAAACATTTCCCCAATGAGCAGAGCTGGGGGGCTCTGCAAAATCTGCAGCCTGACAGTGCCATGCAGGGCCAGGCCTCCTGGGAGCCTCCTGGGTTTCCAGAGCTGCTGCCTCAGCCTCGGACTGCAGTGGTGGCTCAGGGATCAGTCCAGGACCCTCTACCCAGGCAGGAGCTGCAGGACCTCTGGGCTAGGCAGGGACCCCCTTGGCGCTTGTGCACATCACTTCCTCTGGTGCAGCCATGAGCCAGGACGCATTCTGCACCCCACAGCTCTGCCTGCACCTCCAGCTCCGGCCACCCCTGAGCACTGCCCACTCCCAGATGCACAGCACCCACCCCAACTTACGCTCTGATCGTCATCCTCACTGCGCATGTGGTCAGCAATGAAGCGCACGCCATCCACCGCTTCCTCCAGCCCGCAGCTGCAGCCAGCTGCAGGGGCTGGTGCCTGCCCCTGTCGCTCCCGATAGCCATTCAGCCCCTCAGCCTTGGCAGCACCGGGGTTGGCATAGCAGGTGCAGGTGCGGGCACCAGCCTGGACGAAGAGAGTGGTGGCAGCAGCGCGTTCCTGGGTGTGCCGGCGCTGGCGCAGGCGCTGGCGGGCGCAGTTCTGCCGCGGCTGCTTCATGAAGAGCAGCGCCGGGAGCTTGTGGAGGAAGAGGGTGCGGACCCAGGGCGGCATGGTGTGCGTGGTGGGTGAGCGGTGGTGCACATTGAGGACACAGACGCTGGTGACAATGGAGAAGGTCACCAGCACCATGGTGAACATAAGATACTTGCCCACCAGTGGTACGTCCAGTGAGGTGGGCGGCACGATCTTGGAGATGAGCAGGAGAAAGACGGTGAGGGCGAGCAGGACAGAGATGCAGAGCGTCATCTTCTCACCACAGTCAGACGGGAGGTAAAATACAAGGATGGCCAGGGAGGTAATGAGGATGCAGGGGATGATGAGGTTGATGGTGTAGAAGAGCGGCTTACGCCGAATGATGAAGTCGTATGTGATGTCCACGTAGGTGGAGTCATCGGGGTTCTCGTTGCGCCGCCCTGGCAGCGCCACGATGTCCCACTCGCCACTGGGTGTGAAGTCATCCAGGCTGGCCACCTCACTCTTCAGCACCAGGTCAATCTCAGTGCGATCGTAGGTCCAGGAACGGAACTTCATGGTGCAGTTCTGCTGGTCAAAGGGGAAATGCTTCACCTCGATCTTGCAGGCGCTCTTGTAGATGGCAGGGGGCAGCCAGAAGATGCTGCCATCGTAGGAGATCACCGCGTTGGAGTAAAAGGAGACCTCATACATCCCGTCAGCACTGGGGTGAAGAGAGGTGCTGTCAGTCCTAGAGGTGTTGTCAGCCCCACCAGTACAATGACATGGCCTCCTGCCCTGGGTGGGGTTGGGGAACACATAGCCCCCCCAAAAAATGACCTACTTGTTGTAGAGCACCACATCAGGCAGCCAGATGTGCTTGGAGGGCAGGCGGACCTTCTTCATGTTGTCAAAGTCCTCAGGCTTCCATCTGAGGCGATAGTCCTCCCACTCCTGAGGACAGGTGGGATCAGCCACAGGACAGGGGCCTGGGGCAAGGGGGTGGGTCAGGACAGGGGGGACACAGGGGTCCCACACAGGCTTTATGTGGGACTATGACAGCGCAGGGTAGATATTAGGGTCCCACACAAGGTGTATGGGGGGGGTCCCTATGGTAGGGATGGGTCTCAAGGCAGGGGCTGGGGAATCCTGAGGCAGGGTGGACATACAAATCTCAGGGCCACGTCAGAGTCCAGGGTGCCCACCTGGGTCAGCCAGACGTTTGTGGTCATGATCTGCTCCCGCTCGTGCTGCAGAGAAAGAAGGGCCAGTCACTCAGGGTGCTGGGAGGGTTTGGGGGCCCCCTGGCTTGCCTGGTAGGTTGGGGGGAGTAGAGTCCTGGCCGACTCACCACACTGATGAGCTGCGCCAGTGACACCATCAGCTGCACGGTCACCAGCTCAGAGCCATTGGTCGCCGGCCGGATCAGCTTGTTATAGCGTGCAGGGTCCAGCAGATACTCAACCAGTCGCTCCTCGGTGTCCGTGCCCAGGCTCCCTGGGGCATGGCAGAGCCTGAGTCCCATGGTGGCAGGCAGGGCCCCCCACAAGGGTCGGAGGACCCCCCCGGGATAGAGCCTGTACGTGGCCTGGGGCTCCGTGTCTGACAGCCCGAGAGAAGGAA